>JAKUBR010000004.1:0-491246 GCA_030563285.1 Starmerella khaoyaiensis | reverse complement strand
CAAATAGAGAGTTTCTTAATTAGCAAAAAATACACTTATATTTACTGGTAATATTGTAATACCACTCACCTCGATAAGCAATTCAAGGTGCCCATGCACAATGCATGAATGTGATGCGGCTCCTACAGAACAATGCATGAATGTGATGCGGCTGCTACAGAACAATGCATGGGGTCGTACATCGGAATAGTGCAGCTGGAATTTTTCTTCTTATGACAAAGATATAAATCGTTTGCTTAGATTTTATTTATTTATTGGTAGACATTAACAATAATAAGTGTAGCAAATGAAGCGACAAAATTTATTCTAACACATGTACAAAAGGTAATTTCGATTTAGCTAATTTCATGTTTCTGTTATGAGAACTATGTTAGTAATAGGCAGTTGGTTGGATCCAAGAAAACGTGGGGTCGCCCAGTAGGGTCAGGAACTGCACAGTCTAACCCTTTAAAAATTAAGGTGTAGTATCATGTGATTTCAAATGCATGCAGAATTATCTCACACAAGCCCACACAAATTCGATTCTTGTTAAGTATCGATCGATCATAAGGTATCTAAAGTCTAAGGCAATTTAAACATATTAGCCTACTTGTTCTGTTAGATGAAGGATATTCTGTAGCCTTCACTTTGTCCAAGTTACATTTGCATGCACAAGTCTTGGATGTCGAAGAGTACAACAAGCCCTAATCCCCATACAAGTATGACAGTAGATCTCGCTCATTCAAACCCTAAGTCAGAATTAACCGCCCTAAGCTAACGCAAAGACAGCAATGCATAATTAGCCGAAAGAGACTAAAGATTACCAAGAATAGAAAAGTCTAGACCTTAAGATAGAATATGTAGATCTTAAAGTGTAGATCTTAAAGTGTAGATCTGAAAGTGTAGATCTTACAGTAGATTTCCAATTGGGGATACTCTACATTTCTATACACATCATATAGGCTTTTTTATATATATCTTAGTATATTCTGTCATAAGTGTTATGATTCAAGATTCTCGGAAATTCTCAATAACCTCCCTGTACACACAACTATTGGTTAAAAGATCTTGCAATTGATTCCAACTCTTTGTGGTGTTGCGAAGTATGTACTCTTTATTCTCAGGGAACTCTCTAGATCTCCATGTATGTAATGTAAGTCGTACAAACATTCTTGTTAGCATCAAATCAAATATGATACTTATCTCTTCACTTGTAAGCGAGAAAACCTCATCGTATCCTCTGATGAAAGCAACAGCTCCATCTATCAGCTTGGTATTCGGAACTCCTAATTGATACACTGCACCCACTGCTACATCATTCACAATATGCGTATAGACAGCGTCTCCAAAGTCCAATAGTCCAGATATCATATTGTTTTCTTTAGTGTCGACTATAATGTTGTCATCGTTATAATCATTGTGTACAACACCACGACGCAAACTTGATAGCTTTGGCTTGACTTTTTCCTCAAAATTCTTTAGACAAAACTCTAGCATCGTCCTTTGTTGTTCAGTAACTTCCAAGTCCCCCAAATATCTTAAAAGCTTTGAGGAGTGCTGAATGTCCCAAAGATGAATATGATACTGTCCTTGGTGACTAAAACTTTGTAAAGTTGTGGTTACAGAGCCAGCAAGTTTTCCTAAGTTATATTTTTGGTCAAGTGTCCATATAGATGAAGACATTATTTGACCGTGCAAGAACTTAACAAGTCTAACCACACGAGTTTCACCATTGTAGTCGACATTGATTGTGAATGAACCGCTTAGACACTTAACTACTTCCTGGATCGGAATCTCAGGAGCTTCTCGTTGAATGTGTAGCATAAGTTTGGTTTGAAACTCTGTGAATACAGGATCTTCACTAGGATGTAAAAATTTGAAAACAAATTCACTTCCGGTGCTGGAATTTTCAACAATGAAATTTTGATCTCTCTCGCCCGTCAATCTCTTGAGATCACCAGTTATGCCGTATTTAGATCGCAGCACTTCTTGGGCGAATTCTAAATCAATTATCTGAGATTTTTCGGTTAAGGTTGCTTCAGAGGCACCGTGATCCAGATCTTGCATCACTTCCCTGAAAGTACTGAGAAGCCAATCAGCATCCTCAACCGTAAAGCAAAGTGGGGGGCGTATCTTTAGACAGTTAGAAAATCTACCAGTGGTACTCATCAGAACCCGCTTTTCACGAAGCGCACTGACAACCCTCTTAGCCAAATTACTATCAGGATGATCTTTGGTGCCAAATTCTACAGCGAAGTACATTCCGGCACCTCTTATATCGCAAATTTGAGGAAACTCTTTCTGTAATTGCAAAAATCCCGTTAAGATATATGCGCCTACTTTTCGACAATTTTCCTGAAGATCGCCACTGCCTTTGATTTCCTCCAAAACTGCATTGGCAGCCGCGATTGATACGGGATTTCCTCCAAAGGTATTGAAATATCTCGCTTTATTTCCAAAATCTTTCAAAATCTCTGGTTTAGCGACTACAGCGGCGATGGGCATGCCATTACCCATAGGTTTTCCCATAGCCACAAGATCAGGAACAAACGAGTGACGCTGGTATCCCCAAGTAGTTTCGCCAGTACGTCCAAAACCTGGCTGTACTTCATCTGCAATATACAGTCCACCATACTTTCTAACCATGTTCGCAGCTGGCTGGAGAAATCCTTTGGGACCAGGAAACAAGCCATCTGTAGAAAATACGCTATCAGCAATGAACCCAGCAAACTTTATACCATGCTTGTGCATATCCAAAATGGCTGCTTCAATGTCTTGAGCTAGCCTCTGCCCAACATCGACATCAGAGCCAACACGGAATGTATCTGGGGACCGTATAAGACGACAATCACGATCTAAAGGAACAAAAGGACCCATACTACTGGAAATCGCGGCAACTTGGGCGGTAATACCATGGTACGCATACTCAGTTATGATGATTCCGGTTCCCTTAGTATAGAACTTTGCTATACGAAGGGCTAGATCAACAGCCTCACTCCCTGTACAGGTGAACATGACATTAGCTAGTTCTGGTTCAAATGTACTTAATAAGCGCTCTGAATAATCCAGGATTGGCTCACTCAAGTAGCGAGTGTGCGTATTTAGAGTAGAAAGTTGTTTACTTACCGCATCAACAACTCGTGAATTGCAGTGTCCTACCGAGGCAACATTATTGTAACAATCAAGGTAAGCGTTTCCGTCTCTATCGTATAATTTAACGCCTTCTCCTCGCACAAATTCCACAGGATGCTCATACATCAACTTATAAGCAGGACCTAGTAATTTTTCCCGTCTTTCAACGATAGAACTTTCATGTTCACTTAAATGATCACGCTTGCTAGAATCGAACCCATTTTGCATTCCACCAGCAATAAAGTTTTCCGCCTTCATTTTGTGGACGAAATTGCGGTAGAGAGCGGATCAATGATAAAGTATGCGTCACTAGGGTAATTACCCTCTCCCCGCAGATCTGGTAGCTGCGCTTATTTATCTCCACAACATGTGAGTGTAGTGATAACAGGATTCATTATTCAAATCTCTTAAAAAAAAATCAAAATTGTTTATCAATTGAGAAGGGAAGATAGCAATGTTGTTAAATATTGATCCATTAAGGAATAGTTCAGTGTTGGTGTATACATGAACTTGTGCTACTCGATTTACAGCCATATATACATGATGGTGACCCCACATATCGTGAGACCACCCCCATCGAAACTTGAACACCAAATTTTGATTTTTATAACTTCATAAAATAATCTGATAATTAAATAATTGAGTTAAATAAGTTAAAGTAGATAGGTAAGAATATTTTATAGATCTTCGTCCTCGCGAGGATCACCATATTCCCACATTCCCAGGCGTTTTTCTTTCACTTCAAGTTGAGCTTCCAGAGGGACAGCAGCGCCAGGCTCCGAGGACTGAGATTCAGGAACAGATGCATATGCACCAGCCACAAGTCGGTAGTTCAACGAATCTTGAGCACTCTGTGAGTCTGCAGTGTAGATAATGTCACCATGGGCGACAACATTTTTGCCAACAAATTGATTAAGGAAGTCAAGATACCGCTTTTCGTACATCTTGATTGGTGCATGTACATATCGCAGAGATACTGGTGTGGCAAGAGACGGCAACTTAGCGAACTGGTTGGGAATTGGAAACATTTGGTCAAGGACTACTTGAAAGTATGCACCAGTATCAACCAATTCAACCTCAAACGATTTATTATCGTTGCGCACAGTGCCCAGAATACGAGCGCGTTCAAAGCTGTTCGCCAAAATTACCAAGTCGTTGCGTCGAGGTCGTTTTTCAAATGTTCGCATATGACTATTAACTGAAGCCTGGAAAAACTTCTGGACCTCAGATTGCAGATCCTTATAAGACTGTGCAGCAGTTCCAATTTGTAAATATACCGTCGAAGGTGAAACATGAGACATCACAGCATCCTTATATGATGCAACGACTGGGGTACCGTTTTCTAAGGACATACACTGAAGTGCATTGTCAGGCGATTCCGCATTATCCAAGGAAGGTTCCACATATGACTCCCACATGCCCAAACGAGCTACCTGGGCCTTTTCTTGCAACGAACGGTATTCATCAATAAGTCCGGAGGCATATGCAGATCCCTCATGAACGCTGGCAAGTCCACGAGAAAGTAGCTCAGCCCCCATAGACTTAGATTTCCTGAAAATCTGGGCAATAAACGCGCCGGATTTATCAACCAATCTAACAGTGAAAGTAACATCGCGTTGATTCCATTCACTCAGAGTATATTTGAGGGCAGCTTCTGCATAATCGTCGCTAGCTCGAGGTACTACAACACCATCGACCACAGCAACAAGGCTGCAATTCTCACTGGGAACATTGAGTCTCACCCGCCCGGCAGAATAAGTGATATCAACTACCGCAGCTATTTTGGATTTTCGAGATAGAGCGGCTAGGTAGCCCTTAGCTCTCACAGTACTTGCACTAGCATCAACCATATCACCTACAGACTTTGAGACAGATTTCACGGGCTCACTATGAATTCCCAATTTAGCATCTTGGGCAGTTTTCTCAGCGGCTACAAGCTCATCATAAAACGGACTTCTCGAAAGATCATCTTTACGGTGCTTTAAGGCGGTAGCCCATCCGGCTGCAATAATTTCCAGAGCAGCGTTCTTGCTAAAATTTGGTCCATGGCTAAGGGTGACTAGCAAGCGATGCTGATCAGGATTAGTGGGACGAGTCACCTCACCATCAACTTGAATGCGTACTTTCTCTCCAATCAAAAGTTTCCGGGTGAATTCACGAGCATCTTGCCAAAAGTTGGGGGTCTCAGCTTTTCGCGGCGTACGCACACTGCTTAATTGCACAACTTCCAAATCTTCATCAAGTACCACAGTATCAGCACTAATTATCTTGACCACCTTAGCCTCCCGAAATTTCGTTCTGTAAGTCTGGTTGTGCTGGGATCGGAGTTGAGCCGCAGCCTTGTGCATACCATGACCCTTTTGCACGGCATCACGCTGGGCATTTTGTAACTTTAGTAATGTATCGGCACCAATTTGAGGAACATTAGGCACTTCAGCAAGCCCACTGCTTACCAATAGCATTGCTATATCTCCTTGAGGATGCACTAATGTAACCAGTGGCAAATCCGGGTTCATGGGGGAAGGTGCTAAGAAAACAACCCGCACAGAATTACGTTGCAGTATACGTGAGGAAACCATTTCAATTGCTGCCTCATTTCCACGAGGGCACTTAACCCCAGCAAGTAGAGCGTGTCCCACAAAATGGTCATCAGGGTCCAGCATAGCACGGACCATGATCCTATCGCCATTGATGACCTTTTCTACAATTGCAGGTACTTGTCTGCCACTTCCGTATAACTCACTGGGTACAGTATCTCGTAAATGGATCCTTTTCGGAGACTTGGTACTCCATAACCCTCTCTCTAAGTTTCTGGCAGTTTCTTCAGCAGCGCTAAATCGTTTAGCGACTTTCTCATAGCCAGATTTGGAAGCAGCATCATTCCTAAGCTTTACCCAGCCCTTCTCAAGCAAATGCTCAGTTAAAGAAGAGAAAATTGGGGAGCTGATATCACCGTGATATCTTTGAGAGACTTCGTAAGATATGGTATAGTTCACAGGCTTGGCTAAGCAAAGCTCACGTAAATATTCACGAGATTCGAAGCCCCAAGACTCGGAAATTCTCGGTGACGAGACATAATTAAGGCTCAGTTGGACCTCAGTAGATTCTGATCTATCGATGATGATAAGAGTATCACCACTGAGAACACTTTTAACACGAGCACTCATATTTATAAGTCTTTGATATATTCTCCGAAACTTCCTTCTTAGTGCTTGGCTATCTTTAACTATTTAGAACGATCGAAATGTGATATTTGTCAATTAAACCGTCGAAAGTCTGGGGTTGTGGAAAGGTTTGAATGAGCCACGCTCCCCAAACAATATGTCCTTACCCTGCTTCCTGCAGTGTCGATGGGAATAATCAAGAGTAAGATTAAAGAGATAACTATGATCATTTATTCCAATAAGAAGAACTAAACTCTTTAGAGGAACATTCAAATCCTTGCATCTAAATATACTTTCAAGGCCAAGAAGCACACGAACAGCTTAGTTGATCTCTTAACTATGTAACCTTGTAAACCCGTAACCTCATGCAGCCGCTCCACGGAGATCCACAACCAACACCCAGTTAGATTGGCAGTGATCAAGTATATAAAGCACAGTTTTAATTTGCAGATGATTTGTTTTTTACTGATGATGACTCATGGTATACATTGGTTATAAGCAATTCAATAATAGTGGACAAATCATCTCAATTGACAGTACACAGGTGTGTAACTGACTAACCTCTGATCCAATGAAGAGGCTTCGTACTTAAACTAAAAATACAGATTTCTTCTTCAAGATCCAGCACATATAACTATTAATTTATTACTGCTTAACTGCTACATCTTCTCCTCTAACGTAGTCCCTTAGTCAGGTTACCCAACCCTCATTTTAGGCTATTAACGAATCACACTAATTCAATAGCAGTTAGTCTCATGTCTAAGTATCCTGATCCATGGGCCAAACAAGAGGCTTGGCGCTATCAGGGCCCATTTACACGCCTGAATAGATTCAGAGGTAGTCTTCCCGGCTTTGGCACTGCTGTCGTTGCCTTTGCTTTATTCAATGCATATGAGTACGCGACGGCCAGTAATGATCACCATGGAAGCCACCACTAATTGACACAAATAAATGAAGAAAAACATTAGCTTTTGAAATAATTGGAATAGTATGAACTTTGGCTTAACAATTACCATAAGCTATGCCTCAGCGAGTGTATTACTTGCGACCTAAATTATATACATATTTTTATTTTATTCATCAAATATTAATTTGCCAACGATAAAGTTTCTTATCAAATAAGGTGCAATCATGTTGTTTCTCATTGTATGCGAGTGTTCGGAACTGTTTAGCACGCAGCAGCAGCCGCGGCCGCAGAAAGTCCAGTAGTCAAATGGAAACCATGAGGTTCTAGGGCTTATTAGTAATCATCCATTTTCCCAGTCGCGAAATTTTTCACTACACCGTCAATGGTAGATATACCCGAACCCTGATTTGGGACCCCATCCCTGTATCTTCAAGCTCTAAATTGAAATCACTCCTTCGAATTATCAGAAATGAGTTCAGCTAAATCTGTTGGATCGAAGTACCGAGTATCTCTCGGTCTTCCCGTTGGTGCTGTTATGCAGTGTGCTGATAACACTGGTGCCCGAAACCTCTACATTATCTCTGTCAAGGGCATTGGTGCTCGTTTGAACCGTTTGCCCGCCGCTGGTGTCGGAGACATGGTCATGGCTACCGTTAAGAAGGGTAAGCCTGAGCTCCGTAAGAAGGTTATGCCTGCTATTGTCGTTCGTCAGTCTCGTCCCTGGCGCCGGAAGGATGGCATTTTCCTCTACTTCGAGGACAACGCTGGTGTCATCGCTAACCCCAAGGGTGAGATGAAGGGATCTGCAATTACCGGCCCCGTCGCTAAGGAATGCGCTGACCTCTGGCCCCGTATCGCCTCTAGCGCTGGTGTTGTTGTTTAAACAGACATATAATCATTTATTTAACACAACCAAAAATAATTTTAAAATATACGAAAAACCAGTTTTATTAAACATATATATTTAGATTTTCACTATTATGGAATAAGATTTCTCTGCTGTTCTTTAACACTCCTCTCATTCCCGATTTTATTTATTTATTCTTTCTGTTTACTCTTTTCTAAATGGAGGGATTTGATTTAAATTGGGACTTTGTGCCTCTGCCGGAACAATCCGAGGTTGGAGTCTCCAGCTTGGATTTTGATGGCCTCCTTCCGAAGCCATTGAAGGTGGAACAAGATGGCGGTGCGCACGGTTGCGGAGGAAAGCTATGGCCGGCTGGAGAACTGTTAAGCAGGTACCTCATTCGACAACCTGAATTCCACTACCGTCGGGTTTTAGAGCTTGGAAGTGGAACAGGCTTAGCTGGACTCGCTCTGGCTGTAGGACACCCAAAAGCTGCAGATCTAAAAATATACATCACGGATCAAGCCAATATGATGCAACTCATGGAGGCCAACATCAAAATAAATGAGGAAGAGGAACGTGTTGAAGCAGCTATTCTTGATTGGGGGTCTTCAACCTTACCAGATTACTGCCAAGACATTGATCTTATCTTAGCTGCCGATTGTGTATACTTGGAGGAAGCCTTTCCGTTGTTGGAGAAGACGCTTTTGGACTTAACGAAAGAATCAGATATTCCTATTTTGATGGCATACAAGAAGCGACGGAAGGCTGATGCGAAGTTTTTTAAGGCTATGAAGAAGAATTTCAACATCAAAACCATTGAGGACTTCCCCGAGTTCGAGCAATTTAAACGCGATAGTGTATCGTTATTCTCCATGAGTAGACTGAAGAAGAAAGTTTGAGAATCAAGTTTGGTATTAATCATATTTATTCGTTTAGTTTTATAATTTATTGCTTGCTTACTTTTGAGTCTTAAGATAGGTAGATGTTTGTTTCACAGATCTGCTCAGTTCAAGTCCTAGCTTGGTTTCCGAAAACTTGAATGTGGGATTAATTTCACTGAAACTATGGTTCAACAGTTCACGGGCAGTCTGGCGGCTCTTGGGGTCAATTACAAAACACGCATCAAGGAACTGTTTACCGGCCTCGGAAACATGTGGTTTGGCATCTTCGGGTATAGGTGGTGCCTGTTTACTGCTGCCAAGTTTGTACATGGCCCCAATAGCTTCTTCAGTAGACCATGGACGCCGTCCAACAAACATTTCTAAAACCACACAGCCAAGTGACCAAACGTCAACTTTAGCACTATAGCCCTGCTTCTGATTCTTGATGACATTATGAATGACCTCAGGAGCCATCCAAAAAATAGTGCCCTGCATACTCATTTCGGCATTATTGGTATAAATGTCTCGGCTTCGTTTGGAAATACCAAAATCTCCAATTTTAATGACTCCATCGAGGTCAAGCAATAAGTTATCTGCCTTAAGATCTCGATGTAAGATACCGCGGGAATGTAAATATGAAAGGCCCTCAAGAATTTGTCGGTTCAAGTACCTGATTGTGGAATCCTCAAACCTTCCCACATTGTTCAGCAGCGTTTTCACACTACCACCAGGAACATATTCTAAAAACAGGTTACTGACCCGATCTAATCTTTCGAACCCTAGATATTGTACAATGTTCAAATGGTCTAGATCTTTCATATTTTCCACCTCAGCGTAAAGAGCGCGCATTGCATCATCAACTGAAGTCCCATCTGTTCTCTTATGGGGGACCTTCACTTGCTTTACTGCCATCATATCACCCGTAGTGGCATTGAGGCCCAAATATACCTTTCCAAATGATCCCTGACCAATAAGCTCACCTTTGATCCAAATGTACTGCTTGTGATCCCGAAGAGTGACTGAATTTGGAGTCCCTTTGCGCATTTCAACAACTCGCTGACCCCACATCTTGGTCGACTTACGTCTGATAAGGTACGGCTCCTTACTCTTCTGTGTAAGTCGTCTGCTAGCTTCACGAGCCACAACGCGAATAGATTTAGCTCTACTCACAGTCACTGGGGATACTCCTCCTCTTACTTGGGCATAGTTGATATTTCTTGCTCCGGTCCTTGTGGTTGAGGAGGGAGCACCACTTTGAGAACCACCATTAGTATTCGAATTGTATGGTGATATCTGAGGAAGCTTTTCATCCTTTTCACTACTCAACGATGTCGCATTTGACGGTGAGACATTCTCATCATTAGATGATGAGCTTGACCCCGCGAAATCCTTAGTCTGTCCCTGGCTGCCCGGCTTTGATGCAACCACTACTGGCTTATCAAGATCAGTGTTGGGGAAAAACCTTTCCAAGTTATCATAAAGGACTTCCGCAGGAGGACGCGACGCCCAATCTATGGAAGCTTGTTCTAGCTGGGCTGCTCCTGGTGACCGCGGACTATCTATAGATGATTCACTTAGAGTAGGACGATGATTTGCCCCCTCTGGTCGTAAACCCGAGGTAATCACGCGCAGATTATTATTATTATTGTTGTTGTTGACTGTATTAACTTGACCATTAACCTGTTCTTTTACCGCTGAATTCAAAATTTGGCTTGTGTCTTTCGCAGTTGACTCATTGGGATGCGGAGAAATGATACTAGGGGTGCTTGAATAACTGACATCATGTACAGAAGTATTACCTCCATGTTGGGTCTTATTATTACTTTGACCAATGTAATTGAGTCCATTATCATCCTCGGCTTCATCATCAGAGCTGTCCTCAAGCTCAGGAGCATCGGCCCAAACATCGCCTTCAGAGGCATCATCACTGAGGGTTCCCATCGATGCCGTATTTCCGTTGATGTTGTCATCTCTTCCTCCGAATGGAGGGGAAGATGACACCGGACTCAACTCTGGTCGATATTTGGATGAGAGCGACCGAGCCAATGGCGGTTTAGGTGCAGCTCGGAGAGCAACCAACTGCTCAGCTGAGGAATTGATGTTAGCATGACTTGAAGAAGCTGAGGAACTTCTTCTGCTTCGTACAACTATGTTTTTAGGAGTATGCCCCGTTTTGATGTTATTAGCTGGCATTTTCAATGAAAAGTAGTCCCCATCTGCGTTTGTAGTTTGACCCATTAAATGAGACGGCGTTTGAGGATAAATTCGATTAGGACCGGGTCCTGGTGGAGAGAGGGCCTCTTCACTGCTCATGTTCCATCCTGGTGTGGTCACAGTTTCGCTGAATGGTCTGACAGGCTGTGGTATCAACGGCACATCCTCGGCCTCACGATCAGGGCTTTGAGCGATAGCATAAAGGGTACGAGGCTTCGGTTGCTTCGCAGTAATATAGAATTTTACAATATCTCCTGCCGCAGCACATAAAACCATCCAAAGTTGGTCGTCATTGAGTGCCTTTCCAGGATTACAAAAGTAATCGGTAAGATGTATTGAACAAAGCTTGCCAACGTTGATTCTGGTGGTACTTTTCAGGCTGAAGATATTTTTGTAGACAAGGATGCGAACATCTGTACCACTTTCTACATCGTTGATACCTAGCAGTTTGAAGTTCTGCCCATCCAAGGTGATCAGAATAGATGGGCCGGGAACGGTGTCTCTGCTGGGTCGCAACGAATTATCTAAGAATAAAAACTTTTCTAATGGTGTTCTACGTGTTCCCGCGAGGTACTTATTGTTCTCAACCACTGGTTGTTTGACCCGAGTCGGTGTGGAGCTTTCTATAGGTGTACTGTTACCGCTGGGAGATATGCGGGGAAACGAAGGAGATTGTGGAGATGGAAGAGCCGGTACAATGGCTCTTAATAACTTTACGAAGCGGTATGGAGATTCAGCAATATTAAGCTTCTTAATAGCACCATAAGATACTAATGCGAAAAAGCTGTGCTGCTCTATATTTTGGTCCTTAAATGTGTCAATCCATTCCTTACCAAAATTGTGCGTCTGCAGCCACCATATTACCCGTTCATTGGTCCATTCATCGACATTTTCATGATTCCAGGGAATCGGCGGTTCTGCGGAGTCACCATTATGCTGTCGTAATGTTTGTTGACGGCGTATACCTGGAAATCCCTGCGTTTGTCTCGTGGTATCTATATTTATGAGGAATGGTGGCTTAGATTTGGCCGGTTTAATTTGTTTTGTTTCACTTGTATCTGCCATCTTTATGCTTTGTTTCATTTCACTGGGAGACTTTGCCGGGAAAAACTGTTCACTATCATCTGTTAATGATTTATCATCTAATTTGGGAGATTTTCGAGCGCCCATTGAAGGATACGGACCAGATCCGCCTGTACCAGGTGTTTTTGGAACATCCCTTAAGCTCGGGATAGTACGATCGTTTACTAAAAAGGATGGAATGTCAGTTCCCATTTACTGAACAAGATAAGTTCAAGTGGGGGGAAAAATTCGTGCCTAAATTATTGCCAATTGGGGAATAAATGACCGTTGGTTATCGATACGGAGGAAAACGGGGTGGGATATGGCAGATCCTAATGCGGATGATGTAAGGGTTCTGATCTAACGGCCGACCAGGGCATGTGAGTTCATAGAGATTGGGATCATGGTAGAGATAATAACTTTGGAAGGTTCATTGATTATATTTATCTTGTAGCTAATTTATGTACATTGCGTAAGTGATTCTCGGCTCAACCCCCAGTTTCTTATCCCATAATATAAAAGCGCTCAATATTTACTTTGAGATTTCTAATTTCTACAATTACATAGATATTGTTCAGTATCTTTCTCTCGCAGTAGATCAATTTGGCTTGAATCGTAATTCCTCAGAGCGGGTTTTATTGCTGCTGTCTTCATGCCACTTTCAGCTTTTATAACCAACTTCGTGTTCAGAACTTTGTTGTTCGATAATTCACTAATCTAGTTGTCCTTGAATTTCTACATAGTTTTAATTCAACGCAATCTCACTGATTCTTATCGCAGTAACACAATTATTAGAAACAACGTGTCTTACGTGCCGTCTTCTTCGACGGGTTTTCTCCGTAACAGTTCGTTTCGATCGGGTTTTCTCCATAACAACACCCTTGATGGTAAAAACCGACGGATCAATTCGACCCTTTCCAAACTCACCTCCACTTAAAGTGTGATTTCGGCTGCCGAGTTCTGAACATTCACTAAATCTCAAAGTATTTCCTACTTCAACATCCTTCATTCGAACCGGAAGTTTGATTATATCACCTGGAGTAACGAGCATGTCCCAGTTATGAATATGTATTTTAGCATAAAGTGAATCAGCCTCCTTGAGGGGGCTTAAACTCTGCAGATCAGGCTTGACGTAGGGTGTTTTATAGCTGACCACGTCTTCTACCTTTTGAGGAGTCGCTGAGCTTCTCAGTAGAGATCCAGTGGTATGAAAATTAGATTTGAGAAGAAATGAAGTAAAATTTGATTTTGAGGGTGCTAAAAACTGCGAAACACGCCCAACTGACTGTAATCCTCGGAACATTTGAAATTTCAACCAATAAAATTTATTACTAAGCTTTTTTGTATATTGATTGATCATAATATGTAAATTGGAAATATATTATTCAGAAAACACTTCAGTTTTTATTAAATATCCATATAGAAATATGCTTATTATATGCTTATGGCCTGCAAATTTACGAAATCAAAGCTGCCTTTAATCCGGCAAGCTTCTTCTCAGTAGCGGCAATCGCTTCTTCAATATTAGAATCAGACAGAACACGTTTTTGCTGAACGTTAATTCCCTTCCGATCATCAATCCATTCCCAAAGTTCTAACTCTTGTTGCACTCTCAATAATGTACGTTCATCTTCAGCCGATCGTTGTGTACTACCTCGTCCACGGTACCAAACTACCAGTAGCAAAATGAATAGTGTTAGTATGACTAAACTTAGAATAACACATAGCTGCTGCCATTCTTTGATCGCTTCCGCAGCCTTTTTCGAAGTCGAGGACTTCTTGGTGGACTTTTGCTTCTCGGAATCAGATGTTACGTCGGCTGGCTTAGGTTGAGCCGATTTTCCGGATTTCGCCTTGTCACCGACCTTCTTCGACAGCTCAGCAACTAAAGTTTTGCAGTAAGAAGTTTGACCGTCAATGGCTCCACGCTCAATTGCACCCTTCAACCATGACTTACTGGTCCATTCTAACCAGGTACCCAGTCTGATCCGAGTTGTATTGTTATCGCCCCAAGAGAGGACACATCGGGTCAATGTAGAGAAACTCGATCCTGATGGAACATCTGGAGTAGCCGTGGTAGTTATTACCTCGATATAGTTTTCGAAATCCCAAGCTTTGATGGTTTCCGTGGAGTTACACTTGGTTTGTTTAGGTCCAACAGGACCACTCAATGGCTTAATATATTCAAAGGATCGCTCCGAACCGTTCTTTAATTCTGAAAACGCTGGTAGATCCTTCAAGTCCGTGTTCTTTTCCACATCAAGAAGGAAGTGTTTGTACCAGGAGGTATCGTTGCCAAACATAATATTCGCAACAACTCCCAATGGAGCTTTGATTGTTTCATCAGAGATGATTTTTTCGTTTTCTTCTTCTTCGGGAAATTGAGTTTTCGCATGCTCTTCAGGTCCTAAATTCTTCACCGGCCATTTATTCCCTCCACCACCACTGTCATCACCAGAGGCAGATGCATCCTTTTGATTGGCGGAATCACTACCCTTAGCCATTGTACCCGCAGATGTAGTAGAATAATTATCAGAGTCACTTGCCTTACCAGAATTCGATTGTGCTCCGGAATGAGGTTGGGCTCCACTAGAATTATGGCTAGATGATCTTGCTCTGCTCGGTGCTGAGGAGGAGGTCGTTGATGACCTAACTCTTGCTGCGTTGGGGGTGTGCCCTTGACCTGTTCCCTGCCCTATTTCAGTTCCTATTCCACCACCACTGGAGCCCGGGGATTCGCTAATTTTTGAATGAGAATGATGAGAGCTGGAGTCGGATTTATCAACAGTATTTTGGGGGCTATTTCGTAATTGTCGAAGTACAGAAATTGTGCGATTTCTGTTTGAAAAAGACGCAAATGTATACCGCTGACCATCCTTCGTTCGTATTTGCAATGCACTAGGAATGAATGCCATAATCATTTTCGGCTCAATTTTAATAATTTGAGTCAAAGGGATCTTAATTTTATGGGTTTGAAATACTCCAGAGTAGAAACACACATAGTTTCTGGTTATAAACATTTTGCCCTGGTAAAGAATCTCCTTACTGACTGCACAAACGTATCCTTTCAGTAAGGTCTCATTCGCAAGATCCTTGTCATCCCCGAACCATCGCCTGAATTCTCTCTCAGTGTTCTTCGAGGCTGTTTTGGTCGTAGCGCTCGGATCAGCTTCGGGATTGTCGCTCAGTTCATCAGATTCGGAAAAAAAACTAGACCCGGAGGAACTAGATGCAGAAGGTGATCCCACGAAGGAACTAGATGCACTATCTGATAAAGAGGTCTGAGAACTGGAGAAACTGCTGCCAACAATAAAACTGTCTTGACTGCTGCCAAAGGATCCCAAATTAGTTGAGGATCTCGAACTGCTGGAGTCTGATAATCTTCGGCGACCTTTCTTTGAATGTTTTATCCTCGGACTGCCGGGAGAACTGTCATTACTAGAACGACTGGAGAAGACACCAACACGAGAAAGCACACTTCGAAAAGAATCAATGTAGGAAACATTACCACCTTGGTTCGACATAATATGATACGTTTTTGCCAATTGAACCTATTTATATGCGTTTCAAAGGCGAACCAATAAATGATGCGAAACTTCAAATGGGGAAAAGTCTATTTTCTCGCTGTTAAATGGTTTGACTTTAGGCGTCTCCTTGGTAAACTTTCACTAACCCTAGTTCTGATAAATGTCCCAATCGTCATAATTTTAACCCTAAACCGTCTGAACCTGATGGGAAGTTGCCAGCCCTTAAAATTAGACGTCATTCTCGAGAGAAAAGAAGTTGGCAGTATCGAGAAATCCAGATGAATGAGGAGAAATAAATCATTTCGACTCTCTTTGTAAAGGGTGGGAAGAATTAGTAGATCTTTAACAAAATTCAGAATTTTTACTTAATTTTTACATTTGACTTTTCTCTGGTGTTCTTCCCTATCAAACCTCTGATTGCTTTAATCTCGTATGCATAACGCATTCAAAGACACATACACACGATACGCACCCATACATAGCCCACGTATATTTTACTCTCACCCAGCAGATATTGCAATCAGCTAGTTTTTGAAAATAAATCGTAAATCGTAAATGTCTATAAAATAATACTAATTAATAACTTGCTATATCTCGTTCAAATTCCTCGTTCTCAATCGATTTTCTCATGTCCTCGAAAAATTCACATACAACTCTATGATTATGCAACTGGAGTAGAACATGGGCTGTCATCTCCTTGGCATTAAGCAAATGATGTATGTATGCAAGCGAATATCCCGTATCCCCCAAGAACGATTTATCAACCGAATATCGAGTATCATGCAAATCTATGTACTCGACATTGGAGGGAGCAGCAAACTTGATAGTTAGAGCGTACCCTGCATCGGAGTAATGGGTCAAAGGCACATAAACAAGGTCAGAACCGGCTTTAATATCGCGGACAACATCCCGTAAATTTTGATGTAGTTTCTCACTGACTCTCATTTTAGTAGGATCGGCACCAGCGCGTGAGCTCACATCACTAGTAAAGCAGTATGCATCGCACTGAGGAGTCACCTCGGTCAAGTAACCCTCAATATCTAGCTCCGGAGGAATTGTAGCCACAATTAAGGGCTTTGGTGATAACGATAATGCATTGGATTTTGATCGGAAAATTTCCAACCATTTTAATGATCTCTGTTCCATTTTTTTGATCCGATTATTTCCTACCTTGGCGCCAGTGCTCTGAGACGGAATATCGTATGGAACCATAAATATATCACTCTTCATTTGACTCATGAAATCAGCCATTACATTTATGGGTGCAAGCTTAGAACCTTGCACGGTATCTATACCCAATGCGTCAGTTGTATTGGGTTTATTGGTAATAGTTCGGGACCCAGGACGTCTACAGCCCGCTACAACTACATCGGCTTTGAATGGTAGTGATTTTCTATCAATGCAGCTTTCCGCGAGTCCTTGAGTATCCCAAAGATCTTCTGCATAAACACCTACGGAGGAAAATAATGGCGAATGATCCGGGGTTAAATGGGGTACTGCGCCTCTTGTAGTAGCCACAATAAAATTAGGTGTCTTAACCTCTTTACCATTTACAGCTAAGACGCCACTTCGGGCACCCCAATTGGTTGCTCTAGTTGTAAACATTAAATTTTGAAATTTACAATCTTGACATGAAATTTCATTTTAAGCGTAGGAGGTGTTTTCAGGGTAAGGCGAAAACCACCACAAGAATAGTACAATCTGTAGATGAGAAAATTAAAAGCGTATCGAGTATCGAGGGCGGCTATATACTTATAATATTAGTAGATCTAAATGATAATATATAAAAAATTATAACCTCGGATTAAGCAAATATATTAACAATAACTAGTCATTATGTAAATTAATCACTCTATGTTTGATATCCTAAAAATTAGAATAAATTGCTGCACTCAAAGCATCCAGTTCGGGTACTTTCACCATGGCATCAACGTACTCATTCGATAATGGACTTCCTGCTGCCATGTGCTGGGCTTGTTTAGCAATCTGCATAAGCGCCATAGCTAAGCGAGCCTCACCCGACTCGGTTTCAAAAACAACAGTTAACTTAGACATTAGCACAGCAATTCCGTTATGCACAAGACGTTGAACAACCTCAATACAGCTAGCTGAATTGAACACGCTAACAGTCTCATTCAGAGCTTCCCGAAGTTCAGAATCTACTGATTGTACCTCACCACCAGGCAGCTGACTTAGTACAAACGTTTCTAATTCACGCGGCGGAAGTAGTACATCCGGTGAAATACCACGTTCATCTACGGATTTGTGTATTTGACCGATCAACTCGCCCATTTCTTGAAGACTGAGTCGCTTAGTAGGCTCAACTGAGGCAGTGACAGTTTCCACACAGTTTTGCACCTCCTTAGCGAGAAACTCCCATCCACGGTGAAGGAACCACCAGGAAAATGTAAGAAATTGGCGTTGAACTGCATCAGAATGTTCATTATCAGTTAAAAATTCGTTGGCTTTAGCCACTGATTCAGGCTCAGCCGTGGCTCGCTGAACACTATCAGCATAGGATTTGCGACCCAGAATATTAAGTTGAATACGCGTAAAGACATTGAGTAAAGCGCTGGAGTATATCAATAGAATTGCACGACTAAGACTATCGATTTTGATCTTGTTCCATAATTGAGCCTTAGAAAGTGGGGCGACAAAGGATTCATCGACCTTAGATACCTCAAGATTCTCTCCAGATTCACTTCCAAAGTTGCTTTGTAAAGAATTTGCTAGTTCCTGGCTCGATGACACCTCAGATCCACGCAATTCTTGCAATGTTCGCCTCGTCTCTTCAACGTCATATAAATCAAGAATCTGAGTGCTGAGGGTGGGGAAAAGTGACATCATCGTGAATGTAGCATCCTTCTGATTTTCCTCAAATCGTCGCTCTAAATCCTCGCGTATGAGTCGATCCAAGATCAGCTTCTCTTGAATGTCGCGTAGCTTATCATTGACGAAACCGTAAAGCCAATAAATTGAGGCGCCGATTCCCAATGCAACCACAAGTTTCTGACGATGCTTCTTGGCATAACTGAACAGACCCATAAATCAATAAATAATTAAGCGGGAAATTTTGGTAATTTTGGACTTTTTTGTCTCTTTCAGTTACTTCTTCTAAATTAAGGTGGGGAAGTCCGATTGGCAATATCGCGTCCCTATCACTGAGCTCCCCAAGAATAAGAAGAAGACGAAGAAGACGAACGAACTCATTCATCATAATCAATTACTGTGAATTAAATTTAGTTTGATTAAATAAATAAATAACATAGAGAAATGATGCCAAAGGATTGCATTGCTTTACTTTTTTGGCTTCTTAGATTTTTTAGTTCGTTTAGCGCTTAATTCATTCCCGCTTTTATTTCCGCTTTCTTCTTCATCAAAACGTTTGTGTTTACCACTTAGCTTTCTTTCGCTAGATATGGGACGCTCTCGATCCGTGGTGGACGAGACACTGGGGTGGCTGCTGGTAGTGGTAGAGGCTTTGGGCTTCTTGGAAAGATGCTCGATCTTGGCTTTAACTCTTCCCAATTCAGGCATAACTAAAGATGTATCCTCTCCTTCGCTGCGGAAATAGGCAAATAGCATAGAGCTGAGAGCATAGGCACTAAGTGCATAAGGTATATGTCGCTCATTATCTTCCCTCGCGGCGCTTATCGAATCAATGCTACTGCATGCCCTTATATCCTTTAAATTATCGGAAATTTGGTTCAAGTCAGACTCAAATTTCTCTAGAAGAGCGTTTATTTTCACCTCTGATTCCAGCATAATAGATCGGAACAAAGCTCTCGTGGTTAGGTTCAAATTTTCAATATAGTGCAGTAATAATAATAATAATGTACTAAGGTATTAGATAAAATGGGAAGTTATCAGTAAGAGGTGGATGTATGTGAATAATAATTTGAAAAGTAAATACACATAGATAAAAACGCTTTCCCATCTTGGACGTTTACTTGATCTACATATGGCTTTCTGCTGTTCTCATAAAACCAACTAAGCTCTCACTTTCTTTTCTCGTGTGAGAGCGCCTTTTTTACTTGTTGTTCCCACCCTGATCTGGAAATATGTCTCACCCGAAATGCAGTTGAAACCTTACCCTATCACAACCCAAAACACCCATCGGCCAGCCGGCCAGCAACCATAACTAAAATAATAGCGAATTCTGATCCGATCAGTAAGAGATTAATTGTAGAAAATTTCATGAGTTATCCACATGAACAAACCCCCGTTCCTATTTGGGCGGCCCCACAGAGAGCACCAGTAAAGATTGATCCTGAGTCCCTTCCATCTTTCCTCCTTAGAACCGAGACAGAATCAACATTAGGTGATGATAATCCTGTATTTCTCAAACAAGCGGGGCGATGGAGCTCTGTCATGAATCACGATCATATTCATAAAGCAACCAAAGAAGCCAATGGGGCAGATCCAAAATTACTAGACCATTATGATCTCGATACAAAGTGGGAAAATAGAATGGACGATGATGTAGAGCCGACCGGCGGAATTGTTAATTTAGATAGGCTAAGAGATCGGTTTACAAAAAGCTTGGGCACCAATCCATTTTTCCCTATTGCCCTGCGTGGGTCGGCCTGTATGTTTGCAATAATTACTTTAGGATTGTCATGTGCTGAGTTTGTGCAGACTAAAAAGACAACTATATTTATTGACGGTTTGAGTGCCTCTGGACATTCTCCAAGTGCTTCCACTATTTTTACCATTGTCATATCTTGTATCTCTTGTGTATACCTTGCGTATTCACTCTGGGATGAAACATTTGGGCGGCCGTTAGGATTGAGACCGTCATCGTCGAAGATGAAGTTCGTAGCTCTAGACCTTACACTGCTATGTTTAACGGCAGCCAGTTTAGCGGCATCTTTTGACGCCATGATATTGCGAGATTATATTTGTCCTGCGTATCAAAATCCACGAGTATGCCATCTTCATAAAGCGGTTATTTCTTTTATATTGGTGACGTTAGTTACTTGGTTCTTTACTTTCTTTGTAAGTTCATTCCGTATGATGGATAGAGCAGCTCATTAATACCTTATAGACTCTTTTATTGTATATTTATATAGACTTATTTTAATTTACTTCCATCCATGAATGTATATGCGTGTAATTATTTTACCTCGCTTATATTACCACTAAATACCACCTTAGGCTAACCCGCAGAGCGAAGTGATTACCGTCCCCTTAACCTTAACAGACGCGACGCGTCTTATACCGCCAGAGTTAGTTAGCATATTCCATATCAGTCATATAAAGGTCTTAAGGCACTAGGGTTTTCAATGGCGGATAGCCTCTTTAGTGATATAAAGAGCCATTACTACCAATGGCAGGAATTTCCTCTTTAAGATTGGGTATTTTCAGATAAAGAGGAATAATAATGCATAAAAACATGAAAAGTTCATTGATTCTGGTAAAATTTTCACTCAATTGAAATTAAATTACTTATTTACCCATAAACTCTGTTTTTTTCTCGATTTTTCATTCATTTTATCGATATTTTGAGATTTTCCGGGTAAACATCGACCATGAGAGCCTTTATGAGAATGCATGCAGAGCACGCTGCGCTCGCATGGGGAGATAATTCAGAGAAAGTCCATAAATATCTCTCAAATTCCTCTCAAATTCATTATTCACTTCTTCTTCACAATGGATTCCTCTCATCCAACTCCTGGCAAGACTCCTCATACTCCCCATACTCCCCATTCCCCTCACACTCCTTGCAACTCACCAACCACTATCCAATGTTTGGCAAATAAGCGAGGACCTACTTTGGATTTAGAGTCGCTTCTCTTTCAAAGTGTAGGTAGTTTCTCGTTAATGTACTATAAGGATGGTGTCTTGGTTACACTTGGAGATTTGGGTTCTTACCATGATGGAGATGAATCACTCTGCTCACTTCCACCATCCTCACCGGCTTCATTGGATACTTTCAACACTAGAACTGAGGACATTGACAGCTCTCGTAGCTTTCTACTGCCTGATACTCATTTGAATGAGTCTTCTTTGGTCCAGCAGCCTCTTGATGCCATCACTGATACTTCTGGCCCCTCCCCTCCCGAGAGTCACTTTGATCCATTCTTCACGAAATCTTCGAATATCATCATTCCTAATCATACTGAATTGACTATCTCAGATAGTGTTCAGAGACATTCGAATCGAACATTTCAGAAGGAAGTTCTCATCCGGGAAGTGTTCCGAGAATACAACATTGATATAACACCGGAGCTAATGAATAAAATATGGAGTTTCCAGATGATCCTGTCTGGAAACAGTCCCTATATCATGAAATCTCTCTCCCCTGTGCTTATGGGTAAGTTATATCCTGCTCGTCGTATCTTGTTCCCCTATAGTAATGGTATTCGACCAGAGCATGGATGGCCCCGCTGTATTACATTCAAAGATCCTGCGCATCTTATCTCACGAGAGAGAACAGCATTAATTTTATGGATGTATTTGTATCCTGAACATGACATGGATCTGATTCGTGAAGCACATTCTCTGATGTGTCAACGGGCACAGTTTCACTCGGCCACAAAAATCATTCAGGAGGCAATAAATATCCGTAGAATGATAATGCAACAACAAACCAGTTAAATTAATATAAGAATTATAATTATTTCGCTATTTACATCGAATAACCATTTTGTGGACTTGTCACGTGGTAATGATCTACACCCACCTTCCCTGCCTCTAAATCGCCCACTTCTGTCCTACCACCCACCTCCCTCTCCACCACCCCACCATTAGCATCTAGTGCCTCGAAGCACATTTGGAAAAATCATGTCGTTTTCAAAGCCTAGCGATATCGACACATCTTGGAATTATATTAGTCATGGTGTTGATGTATTGATGAAACGAGATCTCGAGTTCTTCGGGCTAACCACTGAAGTTTACATGAACATGTACACGGCAATTCATAACTTTTGTGTCTCAACTCATCCGGTTTCTGCAAAAGGCTACAGCCCACGGGGTACTCGAGGCCATCATACCAAGCTATTGGGCGGTGAATTGTATAGTCGGTTATGGACTTATCTTAAAGAGCATCTAGAAAACATTTGTCATCTTGCTCCCGTAAAACAACCAAATCAATCAGATGAAGAATGGGAGGATGCCTTATTAGAGTACTACAATATTTCATGGACTCGATATTTAACTGGGGCAAAGTATCTTGATCATATTTTCTCCTATCTGAATCGCCACTGGGTCAAGCAAGAACGTGATGAAGGAGGTCGTAAACGTGGTGTTTATGAAGTCAATACACTTTGTTTGGTTTTATGGCGGAACTACATGTTTATGCCCCTAGAAAATCAACTTGTAGGGATGTTATTATCATCAATTCGAAGAGATAGAGACGGACGGCCAGTAGATTATAACGGATTACAAACCTGCATTCATTCAATGGTTGCCGTCGGATTTGATGATCAAAATTCCAAGCGAACAAATTTATTGTTCTATAGTGATCATTTTGAGAATGTATTTTTAAGAGATACGGCCACGTACTATACTGCAGAGTCTCAAAGATTGCTGGATGAACAAGGTGTGGTTAATTACATGCACTGGGTTGGCCACAGATTAGTCGAAGAACGAGATCGAGTCAGCAAATATCTGTATCATAGCTCTGAAGAGTCCTTGATGTCAGAGTGTGAAAAATTACTGATTCAACGACATGCAGCAGCGATTCAAAGTGAGTTTATTGGTCTAGTGGACTCTGATAATTGTAAAGATTTACATGTCATGTTTTTGTTGTTAAGGAAAATACCATTCGGACTCGAACCAATCCGTAGATTGCTTGAGGGGTTCGTGGAACAGAAAGGACTGGCTAGAATTGACATTCTACTTGATGAAACACCAGTTGGCCAACCTTTAGATCCTCGTAATTACGCAGAAGCATTGTTGGGAGTGTGTAAATACTTCTCTGCTTTGTTGTCTGAATCATTTGAAGATTGGCCCGTAATGAAGGAAGCTATGGATAAGGGATGCGCTAAATTCATTAACTACAACAAAGTTGCAAAGCCTAGTCCTTCGGCAGATTCGAAAACTCCCGAATTATTGTCCCGATACTCTGATTCGCTGTTGAAAAAGTCCTCAAGATACTCCAATCAAGATCAAGTTGAGGAAGGCATTGAAGGCGTGCTTAAGTTATTAAATTATACTGAAGAAAAGGATGTGTTTGAAAAGCATTATTCACGTATGCTTTCAAGACGTTTGGTACATCAGGCTTCTTCAAGCCATGAACTTGAATTACAGATGGTTCGTCGTTTGGGTGAAATCTGTGGTTATGAATATACTAACAAGTTACAGCGAATGTTTCAAGACATTGACACCTCCCAAAAATTACAATCACAATTTACTGAGAGTGAGAATAGCGGTATTGGAGCGGGTAATTTCTCACCATTTGTATTGGCAAAGGGGTTCTGGCCGTTACCACAAAGAGAAGTTAATCAATTTGAACTTCCGACACCATTGCAGGATACTTTTGATCGGTTTGTTGAATTTTACGACAAGGTTCATAATGGAAGGAAGCTTAAATGGTTGTGGAATTTCGGAAAGGGCGAAATGAGGCTTAATATTGCCAATGATAAGGTTGTTTTGTTGCAGGTGAGTGTGTACCAGATGATGATTTTGTTAGCATTCAATGACTCTGACACCCTTACTAGGACCCAACTCCTTGAAGATGTTAAACTTCCGGAGGAACTGCTGGACGGTTCCCTAGGATATATCGTTAAAAGTGGTATCTTGCTTGAAACCCAGCCACATGTGTTTACCTTCAACACAGAGTTCAAGAGCAAGCGTATGCGCATCAACTTGAACCTCCCGCTCAAAACAGAATCACGCCAGGAAGTTAGCGAAACTGATCAGCAGCTTGAAGAGCAACGTCAAGCGTTCTTGCAGGCTGTAATTGTTCGTATAATGAAGGCTCGTAAGCACGTCAACCATGCCCAGTTGGTGGAAGAAGTCATGCCACAGGCTTTGTCTCGCTTCAGACCAACTGTCAAGGATGTTAAACGCGCTTTAAATACCTTGCTGGAACGTGAATATATAAGAAGAGTTGGTGATATTGGCGATGAATACGAATATAGTGCATAAATAAAAAAAGGCGTTACAAATTGCTTTGTTTACGAGAAAATTCGATAAAAGAAGCATCAAGAAGTTCAGAAGAATGAATTATGTTTATTTATGTTACTGTTGTCTTTTTTGCTAAATAAATAATTAATATAAATGTTTTATTAAATTTTATGCGGCCTTTTCTGACCAATCCGGGCCATTGTCATCATCATCACTGGCAAAGTTTAAATCTAAACACTCGCAATCGGTATCAGAATATGCATTTCTTGTTGTTTGCACGTATTTTATAGCTGTCACCCACTTCTCTCTCTCTTCCTTTTCAGGCGCCAGAAATGCAAAGTATGAATCGCTTCCCGATGTAATACGACTTATTATAGGTCTCTTCTTTGGTAACCAAAGAACAAAACAACGCTCAAGTTCAGTATCTTGGCTGATCCATCCATCTTCATATGCTCTAGGTAAAGACCTCACACCTGGATTACTAGAATCTGTAAATCTGTCGTTATTAATTAATGCATGTGACGCGGTTTGACCAGTATAGACATAGGCACCCTTTAAGGAAATGTTATGCATTCTACGGTGGCCCAGAGATGCTGACGGTGAGGTCTCATTTGGCTGAGAAGGAGGTCTACGATTTTGATCAACCTTGAATATGATGATTTCTTTGGAGGTTAAGATCACACGACATGCTTTGAAAGTAGCATAGCGACGGTTTTTTATGAATAACTGGCCACTATAAACGATGGAACGGTTGTGAATAAATGATGAGATAGTGTTATCACTCGATTTGAAGTTTACACTGCGTTGAATACCTCGAGCATGGATAGTCTCCTGCCAGAACTTAGTGACCATACCAAGTTTTTGAGACCATATTTGCGCTATTTCTTCACTTTCAAAAGTAACTCGACATTCAGTTCGAGTTTTTCCACCTCTTATCACTACAGTATGATTTTCTTCGACCACAAAGGAGTTGAAGTAGATGAGATTAAGTAAACCCTCTGACTGTGACATCATGGCGGTACGTCTTTCGAGCTCAAGACTAGCAATAGCGTCATGATAATCAATTTCCTGGAGGCAAGTACTATGCTTAATCCAGTGAATGTTCTTACCTTCAGCATCCAGAGGGAAGGGGTCCACAGTTTTTACAATGTCATTTTGACTGGATGCCAACATGGGCGGAACTATAGCATTTGTGGGCACAAATATCAAATAGTGATCACAAGTGAAGAGATATGTACTAGAAGACGATGGACCAAATTTGTTCTTTTTACTATTCTGACTGGTCAAAACGGCCTTGACACAATAACCCTCTACTGCCTCGGGTTCAACGAGTTCACCAAGATAACATTTTGGACGAGGTTTTAACATCACAAATGATGTACTGGGGCCCATCAACCAATTCATACAGGTTAATGGGTAGTAATTACTATGTGAGCTGGGAATCCACAAAGGCATGTGGGCCAATCCGTTGAACATCCAAGCCATTGCATACTTTTGCAACTTGTCCCCTGTTGATATACCATGGTAACGCTTAGGCAGGGATGAAATGATATTCCATACCAATTTCATTGATACCAGTAAAGTTTGCGATGCACTACTAACCGGCTGGATGATATCTGAGTACTTCAAAGTCATGCCATAGTTCATTGACGCGCATTTTATTAGTTTGATAGCGTCGTCTATAGTTCTATCTGTCTTAAATTGAGTTTTTACTTCCAGGTCTGGTACACTTATAGAAAAGTTAGTGACACCATGTAAATTGGTGGCTGCACTAGTAGCTGAAGCAATAAGATAAGCTAAGTCCAAGATTGCTGTAATGCTTTGACCATGAATAATAAGTACCTGAGTATGTTGATGGCCATTGTTCCCATTGTCATTATCTTTATCATCTTCACTGGTTTTTTTCGGTCGATGTTTGCGGCCATGATATATTCTTGGTTTCCATAATGCAAGAGTCAAATCTAAGGGAGAAAATAGACCTACTTCATAGAATCTGTCTAGAGTGACCTTAAATTCCAAACTCCTTGTCCAACGACTTTGAGATTTTTTCGTAATTTTAGCCTCATCAGTTAAGGTATAGAAATACAACGTCAACGGTTTGTTGGGATTATCATTTTTTCCCACCATTATGGTACATTCTTTCCATCTAGTGACGAGATGAGTAGATAGTGGCGACTCAAATTCGTTAACTACTGGTCGTAATGATTTCGATCTTCTTTCCTGGATAAGAAAGCGACCCTGGTAGATTTTGGGGGTTTTATTTTTGGAGGTTTTGAGTTCCCGGTGCTTCATTTGCGAGGACTGGATACTTTCAGTAGGATTTAAGTGAGACTGAGAGGAATCAGCAGTAATACAATTGTTATCAATGCGAACAGCTTTATTCCGTTTCTCATTAACGGTTACTTGCGGGAACTCGAGAGTTCCTATCGAGGTCTGTGAGCTTTTTTGCAAAGAGTTCATATCATTATCTGTTCCACTGGACAGCTGGCTCGTTTGGGATTCCTCTATTGGCTGATGTGCATCATAGAACACTGTAGAATTAGACGAGATGGATTCCACATTCGCAACTGACTGATTGTCAATAGTTTTGATTTCTTCAATATCAGAAGGACGTGAGTTATCCGGACTGGAAAGCGTGTCCCTTCTGAATTGGTCTCGACGTCGTTTCATTTGCGTCTTCAATCTTTGTCTTCGAGAGGTATGTTCATCAAGGGATTGCTGGGTCTCCTGAGCAACTTCAGTGGCTAGTTGCATATCCACGAATCGTCGTTGTCTTATAAACTTAGCTTGGGTCTCAATTCCGTCATTAACGCGATTCCTTGTGAGTTCTATGTGTCTATAAATACTCTGTAACCATGAATGGCAGTTCTCCTCAATCCAACTAGGAGGAAATTCACCAATAAATAGCTTTCTAGATTCCAAATGCATGATTTCTGGTGAAATATAGAAAAGTTGTCTAGCAGTTATTGAATCAGCTCGAAGTTTGGGGCCATCCGAGGTCCATGGCTCAAACGGGTCGATACTTGACATTCCATTTGATACGATGTTGTCTTTTTCCATGAAACTAAAGTACTTAATGAATGAAATGGGAGTTTCAGTTATCAATCATTGGTTTTTTTAAGGGAGAATGTTGTTTTTCTTCAAAAAGAACAATGCTTGCATTAAGGTATGGGTGTCAGGGTACGGATTAAACCTTACTGCATGAAGCTAAGTTCAATAAAGTTAAGGTTTCAAGGCAGGTAGCAAAGGCAGATTGTAAAGGTAAAGAAGTTAAACGGAAGGTAGGAACTAAGAGAAATTCAGAAACAAGTGTAGAAAGTGCAATAGGTATGACCAAAACCAAGAGTTAGATAACGGTATCATATTTCTACCAACAGATCTATCCAGTATAAGTTAAACTAATATAACATCATATTTATATTATCCTTTTATGACTTTTTCTTATTCTATTTAAATAGACTCATTCAAAAGGTGGTTGTACTTATTCAATTTGTTAGCAACCGATACATCAACGGTGCGGTCACCCAAAGAAAGCACAAGACCACCCTTGATTGATTCGTCAACAACATTGGTCAACTTGAGTTTCTTCTCTTTGCCAACAAATTTAGAGCCAGAAATAGCAGTGTTAAGCTTCTTAAGAATAGCACTATCGAGAGGTTTGACAGATGTAACAACAGCCTCAACGAGACCATCACCGGCATTCTGCAACTTAAGGTAATCAGCAATGACCTCATCAATAATGTTCAAACGACTGTTAGCTGCCAGGGTCTCCAAGAATCCCTTAAAAACTTTGTCTCCTCCCACACTCTCGGAAACCAAGCTAATGACGGCTTTCTGGTCTTCACTGCTCAAACTGGGGTCTGTAAGAATGTTTTTGGCCTTCAAGTCTTTAGCTAAGAGCTCTTGAAGCTTGGTAATGGCCTCACCTGTCTGGGGGAGAACTTTCTCCTTACTAGCAGCGGTATAAAGTGCACTCGCATAAGTTCCCTCTAGGCCGTAGAGTTCGAGCGGGAGCTTGACGTCAGCTTCAGCAGCATAACCACGAGCCAATCGAGGAGCAACAAATGAAGCCTGGCGAGCAGTTCGCTGGGAAATAATGGCGAATCGACTGAGCATTTTCTTTATATATGGAGGAGTGTCGAGGGAGGGCCGTTTTTGGCTGAATAAGGCAGAGGAACGCATCTGACTGGCGAATCCCTATTCTCGGTGGATACAACATACTGGTAGGTTGATGAGTGACGGGTAGCGGGTATAAAATAAAATATTAATAAGGTTACGTCATATTCTTTCCTATATGTACTCCCCACCTCGTCATATAACCTAAACAATAACCTGTTCCATTCCACACATGTCAGAGACTGATCAAATTGTGAAAGAGGACCTAGTCTCTTTTTTCAAGTGGGTTCGCGAAGAAGCCGAGAACAACTTGTGTTTTGATTGTAAAGCTCGTGGTCCCACATGGGCCTCAGCTACTTTCGGTGTTCTGATTTGCTATGACTGTTCCGCTCATCACCGAAATATGGGAGTACACGTGTCATTTGTACGCAGTACTTCAATGGATAACTGGAACTTGGGTCATCTTCGTAATGTGAAAGTTGGTGGTAACAAGTCTGCCCGGTTGTTTTTCGAGAAATGCCGTGGTGCTAACCTGCTGAATCCAGGGACGGATTTCAAGACTAAATACGAATCTTCCACCGCAAAGCAGTATCTTAAAGAACTCGCTCATAGATGTTCAGTTGATATTGTTCAGTTTCCTGGCACGGCTGTTATTAATGTTGGATCTAAGGCTGTATCTACAGATCCTGCAACGAAAGATGACTTTTTTGATCAGCTTGAATCAGAGAAGGTGGCACCAGCAGCGACTCGTAAGCCTGCTGTATCAGTCAATTCTGTTTTAGCTGCTAGTACGAAATCTGCACCTTCAACGACAAGATCTGGTGAATCGGCAAAACCTAGTGGCTCCATCCTTAACAAGCCAAAAGGACGTGCTAGACCATCAAGACGTCAGCGTAATAACGATCAAGAGATTGATTTTGATGCTCTTGAACGTGAAGCGGCTGAAGAGAAAAAGAAAGCAGAAGAACTGGGATATAATCCTAATGAACCAGTCAAGTCTGAAAAGCCTGCCTCTGTAGCTATAAAATCCAATACATTCGGTAGCGCTAATCAGACATCCTCAGCTTCAACTTCAACTTCAACTTATAGTAGTGGTGTTACCTCCAGTGAACCCCCCGTTCAACAGTTTAAGAAAGTTGGATTCGGTCAGACTGCAGCCAACACAAAACCTGATCCAGTTCCAGTCAAGAAATATGTAGATAACTATGATGCAAGTCGTAGTGAAATTGCTCAAAAATATGGATCTGCTAAAGGTATTTCTAGTGATGATATGTTCGGTCGTAATTCTGCAACCAATGCCGAGGATGCACAACGTTTGAAGGGTTTTGCTGGTGCCACATCTATCTCATCCAGTTCTTACTTCAACCGTGAAGAATCTCCGCGATCTGTTTCGGGAAGTAAAGACTTTGCATCTCAAGCTGCTGATGTTGCCCGATATGCTCAGAATTTGGACATGGATGATGTGAAAAACGTGCTCGAAGAAGGAGCTAATAAGCTAGGCAGCATGTTGAGATCGTATCTTCGTTGAGAAAAACATAACAACAAACCTTTCTGATGTTATTAGAGATTGAGAAACATAAAAGAGAGTACATATTTAACTAAAATTTTTGCATTTGCATGATTAATTTTACTCAAGTAAGCCAACTTGAACAAGTGCACCCTTAAGATCATTCACAAGGTCTTGAGAATCTTCAATTCCCATACAAAGTCGAATAATATCCTCAGGGAATCCTCTTTCCGCTCTTGTCTTGGCATCGATTGAAGCATGGGACATCTTACACGGTAGTGAAATCAAAGAATTAACACAACCGAAACTCACACTGATCTTGAACAAGTTTGTCGCTTCGACGATTTTCTCACTAAGTCCCACATCATATGTTCTAAAGGCAAGTACAGAGCCGGGGCCCTTAGTGGTTCGTTTGTGTACATCATAATTTTCTAGATCCGGGTCACCAGCAAATAGTAACTGAAATTTAGGAACCTTCAACTTGGCTCCGACTTCCTTTAAGAATTTAGCTACCGCAATGGCATTTTGTTGTTGACGATCAAACCTCAAACTTAATGTCTTTATACCTCTCAACAATAACCAGGAATCAAAGGGAGCCAATCCAGATCCATTGGCATTAATAACGAATCCCACATCCTTTACAAGATCAGGATTCTGAATAGCAATAACACCAGCCATGATATCGTGGTGACCACTGAGGTATTTGGTAGCACTCTCGTACCAAATATCAGCACCGAGTTCAAATGGGTTAGCATTAAGTGGTGACATCATTGTGTTGTCTACAACAATAATCGCCTGAGGAAATGCCTCCTTTACTGCCTTAGAAACAGCTGGGATATCACAGATCTTAAATTGCGGATTCGTGGGAGATTCCAGCAAAACGATCTTTGTGTGTTTATTGAGGACATTTTCCACCGCCTCAACTTTGCTAGTGTCAACATGATGGACAGCAGTACCTTGTTTGTTCTTTATATATGTCAACAAGCGACTAGATCCACCATAAAGATCTTCCCCGGCTACAACTTCATCCCCTGGCTGTAAAAGACGTGTGATAGCATCTAAAGCACCCATCCCTGAATTCACAGCAAAGACTCGAGTAGCATTACCCATGATCTTTGCAAGATGCTTCTCTAGCGTAGATCTTGTGGGGTTTCCACTACGGGTATAGTCAAATTCACCCATATGGCTAAGGCTAGTTTGATGGAACGTAGCTGATTGGTAGATTGGAGCTACAGCAGCATGGTTCTGGTCATTGCCTTCAATATTAACAAGTTCTGTATCAATATTATATCCAGTCATTGTCAAATTTACTGATTTAGTTATGATAGCGGTTTATTATTGTGTGATTAGATCAGGGTCTAGGGTTCTTAATGTGTCATGCATCCTCCCTAGAGGATCATAGCGTTATAAGATAGTAGAATATAGTAGGAAGTCAAGTAATTCAGTAAAGCGAAGCGGATATATAAATTAAATGAAATATGTTCAAGATAAACTTAGTGAAATAAATAAGATACAAAATTAATATAAGAATCAAAACTACTGCCATCCCAATGAGTTTTCGGTTACAATAGGGTGACTGATAGCTGGTGGATTATCCGCTGATGCTAGTGGTGGAGCAGGGGGAGCTGGTGGTGATGGTGCAGCTAACATGATCTGGCTCCAACGACTAGCAACTGAACTACTATCATCATGATAGGATGCTAGATCCGCGGGTTTTTCAAAATCTTCCTGAGGTTGTCGACGCAGCTTCGATCGTAGTAACAAGCTGAAAAAGAACAATGCACTAGCAAGAATTCCAGCACCAACAATGGTTCCAATCGCAATACCAGCAACCTTACCGTTGGCTCGACTTGATCGCATATTAGGCTGGAGTGCTTGATCTAAAGATCCAGAACCACCAGCTAGTCCTCGAGACGAACCACTACCATTGCCGTTACCGCCGTCGCTAGTATTACCGTCACCATCCACACCAGAACCAGATCCTCCGTTCGATCCATTGGATCCACTGAATCCGGTAGTATCCAATGGAATTGAATCATCAATAAGGTTCATAAGAGTCAAAACTGTAGGGTCGCTTTGGTCTGCATAGAGAGAGGAACTATGATCTTTAACAAGATCTTGAAGAACGGAAACATCATTTTTAGGAAGATAAAAACGGGCTATGGTCTGTAGGAAGCTAGTGTCACCATTATTGTTCTGAACAGGTTCAAGAAGTAACATCAAAATATCACCTTCATCAATGTTGAGTCCTTGTGCCAACCCTTCTGGAAGATATTCAAAAATCTGTGCAGCTGAATCGGGGTGTTGTGCAACAAAGGGATAGTTGAGTGGGTATTTGAATCCTATTTGAGCCAATCGTTTCGATTTGTCGGGCTTTGGGGTCGCCTGAGGGGCAATAACATATGGCAAGTTCGCACTTGATGTTGAAGTGGTGATAGAGGAAGAGGTTCCAGTACCAGATGTCGAGTCAACGGAGTTTGTAGGTGTTGCTGTTGAGGGGCCCTCAGTAACTAACCCAGAGGGCAAGAACTGTGTTGGGTTGCTACTCGTGGGGGTTGAAGTGGAGATCAAATCAGGATGTGCACTTGAGATCACATTGGCAGAAGTTGTTGGCCCAACTGGCTGGGTCGACGGAGCTGGTGCCACCACAGTAGTAGAGAGGGGTGAACTTACACTGGTTTGATCTCCTGTATTACTGCTGCTGACAATGATAGTAGGCGGTGGGGCAGGAACTGAAGATGAAGAAGTTTTTCCAGACTCCTGACTTCCAACCGATGTGACAATAGCAGAAGAAGAGGCAACTGGAGCTGGAACTGAAGATACAATGGCAGAAGAACTATGCTCCACGGTGGATAAGACTGGCGAAGTTGGTACAGTGGTTGAGGTAACAATTGAAGGTCCTATTGATGATAAAACCGCAGGGGAAGAAATTATCGGGACACTTGAGGTTGTGATAGCAGCCTCACTAGTCTTTGGCAAAACGGGTTCAACAGTCGCACTACTACTGGAATATTCCGGGGTAGACACTACAATGGAAGGCACAGTTTGAGAAGTTGGTAGGGCATTTGTCGAAATTGTTGGAGCCACTGGTGAGCTTGATACTGCCGGAAGGACAGGAGTCAAAGATGTCGGCGAGTACGTCGTTGATGATATATAAGGAAGCACTGTAGGTGCACCACTGGTTCCAGCGCTGGAGGTTGTCAGTTCGATAGAACTCGCTACAATCGGAGTGGTTGACGGTATATAAGGTAGTACTGTAGGTGAATCACTGCTACCAAAGCTAGATGATGTCAGTACGATAGAACTTGCTACTATCGGGGTATTAACTGTGTCCGTTGTCGACGGTAAATAAGGTAATACTGTAGGTACATTACTGCTGCCAATGTTAGATGTTGTCAGCACGATAGAACTCGCTACAATCGGAGAAGTAGACGGCGTATAAGGTAGCACTGTAGGTACATCACCACTACCGATGTTAGATGTCGTTAGAACCAGTGAGCTGCCTGCTACTGGAGTGTTGGCTGAGTCCGTCGATGGTACGTAAGGTACAACTGTAGGCGCGTCACTGCTGACAATGTTAGATGTCGTCAGAACCAGTGAACTACCCACAATCGGGGTATTAATTGTATCTGTCGATGGTACATAAGGTAATACTGTAGGAACGTCACTAGTGCCAATGTTAGATGTTGTCAGCACGATGGAACTCGCTACAATCGGCGTAGTAGACGGTGTATATGGTAGTACTGTAGGTACATCATCACTGCCGATGCTAGACGTCGTAAGAACCAGTGAGCTACCTACTACTGGAGTATTAACTGTGTCCGTCGTCGATGGCAAATAAGGTAGTACTGTGGGTACATCACTGCTGCCAATGTTAGACATCGTCAGTACGATAGAACTAGGTGAAACTACACTCGGATTAAGAGTATTGACTGTGGGCACAAAACTTTCACTGATAAATAGTGAAGACTGAACAATAGGCATACTAGAAGTCTGTGCGCTAGTCGGCGCAAGGGATGAGATCTCAACATTACTACTGAATTCAACTGAGCTGGGATTGGGTACAACAGTAGGAACAGGAGCAGATTCAGTAATAGCTAGAGTGGTTTCGACCGGTTGAGCAGGAGGAGCACTGCTGGGTAAAGCAGAGGTAGTTAAAGGTGTATCCGATGACTCGAAAGTGCTTGTGCTGGCTGGCTGGACTGTCGGTTCAAAACTCTCCGAAACTATGATGGAAGTACGCTCTGCAGAGCCGGTGCTTTGTGTCACAACAGAACTGGTCTGAGCAGATGATGTTATGGCATTGGTACTGGTACTGGTAGTTATTGGACTTCCAGTATTTGTATCCACAGTAGGCAACCAGGATTCCGAATAAGTCATAGTCGATAAGGCTGCAGTTGAAGAAAATACTCCTACTGTAGGATCTGATGTTTCTGAATCAGTTATGGTTTTAGAAGCAGATTGTTTGAGGCCATCTAGCCAAGACTCAATGCTGTTTATAATATTCGGTGTGGGACTCACCGATGATACTACGGGGGTAGTCGAGAAAGCATTGGTAGACGTCTCCTGGATCGCTAATGTAGTGGAGTCCGAGGAAACGGCGGTTACAGACTCTACAGTAATAGTTGGAACTGAGCTACTTGAGGTTGTGACAGGCTCTCCGAACCGAAACGAAGAGACAATTATTGAAGTAGGCAGCAGTTCAGTTCTCGTGGAGGCTTGAACTGGGGTATTAAATCCTGTGAAAACAGGACGAGAGTCAAAACCAGTGGTAATCTCTGGATTCGAAAACACTTGCGGTGTTTGAGAGGACGAAGGATACTGGAACCAGTTCACGGAGGTAGTAGTAGTCTTAGGGTCGCCAACAAATGTAGAAGAAGTATTCAAATGTCGTAAGTCTCTCTTCTTTAATCCCAAACCTTGGTCTAAGAGGGGTATATCTTCAGTGACATCGATATGAATAGTTTCTTGTCCATGTTGGTGCTCTTTACCAGTCACTGCCTTAAGCTGGTTCTTGTGGAATTCCTCAATTTGCTCGCTAACCCAGTTTACGGGTTCTTCATCTTGAGCATCAAACTCGGTGGCACTACTAAATTGAGAGAGCAGTAGTAGAATAACAGGGAATAATGGCAACATGTTTTAATAATTTTTCGTTTATTTTGATTGGTAAGGGAAGTAAAAGACAGAATGTAGTTGGGAAAGAAAAGAGTGGAAGTCAGATTCTATTGGGAATCGTGAACAAAAGTGAGATTTGCTACGCTTGAGCGGTATCTTTATTGAAGACTGCTGGTGAGTTCTATTGGGGGGAGAGAAACGCGATTCAGAAAACTCTTTTATCACGTCAGTTTTTTCGGCAAAATCGGTCAAGACTTCTGACACAAGGCTCAATTTAGTTTCACCCTTCAGAAGGAAAATAGATCAGGGAAGTTAAAAAACAGTCTGCGAATGTCCAGAACAAAAAACTTGATCGACGTATTTTTTCTGACGCACGAATTTTTCGTTTTCTTTAGTCCTGGCCAACTTGCTGTGAAAATTAAACTTTGAAGGAAATTCTGCGAGATGAAGGCTTAATTTGTGATCAATTAAAAGAAATTAGAGACGTGCGTCGCTAGCTTTAATAGGCCGATCCGAGTAAGCAGAAAATCAAACTGGGGGAAATATATATGTCTAAATGAGCGTAGAAGAAGATGAAATAATAGGCCGAGTTTGTATCCGTCCCTAGTTGACCGAAGTTGATCTTGTTTTATTTTGATTGTTTTTTCAATAAACTTAGAAATGGATCCTGTTACGCTTATGTGGTTTCAATTGTTTCTATGCAGGGCAAGGGTGTATGTTATTTGCCGGCGTTTAATGAATCGAGGTAAGGGGTGGACGCGAAAACTCACGTTTAATTACGGTAAAACTAGGGGCATTTATAAGCACTAAACTTACATTATTATGCGAATATTCTGGTATAGTTCTATGTAGGGGCACTAATAATATATATCTGTGTATATATTGGCTGAACTCAGTGAAAGTTCCGTGGAATATGGAAGAATTAGTCTATTACCACATCTTCTTGGCGCCCCACGCCAAAGCGGTGTAGCGCTGCATAACCCTTAACACACATCATATTCGGAGTCAGGTGTTTTAAGAATGCACATTCCGCAGGAGCTTAACCCCTCCTTACACTGCGTAAATTAGTACTGGCGAACCTAAATTTACCGGACAAACTGTTTCCCCCTTGATTCCCAAAGCTATATTTGCAGCAAGTAAAAAATATTATTTTTACGACATCAAAATAAATGTGTTATGTAATTAATTTTTTATATTTACTGAGTGAAAAACGTAACAAAGTTGGCTTGGCAGATTACTCAAGCATAAACAAGCCAACTAGTAATTCCAAACTGCCGATAATTTCATAGCTCATAGTTGCTATTTAATATCACAGTTATTCATAAATCATATATAGTCAAGCTAATTAGGAGATAAACTTATAGCGTCTGATTTAATTTAGTAATGAGGAACCGCTTTTTTGGTTATGGTAGGAACACACCAACCATTCAATTCCGCAAATGTCACGTACTTTGACCTACAAACATTTATATAATTACATATATTAGATTATTTCTGTTGAAATTTAAATTATGCAGAAAACCTGATCCCAAATGATGTTTATTGGCTCGCACTGATTATATTACTCATCGCTATCATCGGGACCTGTCTTACCGGATCGAGAACCAATCAAAACATGATCATAAAAAATTATTATCGAGCCTCACTGAGACCTTCGCTTAAATTTAATGTTGGAAATCGTTTCAACAGTACTTCACAAAAAACGCTAACCCCACTAGAACTGTACGATCAAGATTGTGAAAATAAACTCATCCTTAGTGATGAACATCAAAGAAAGCAGTTAAATGAACTAACTAGTGTCTACAACAATCTTCTAAATTATCGAACCAATCGTTCTAATGAATCTACTCATAAGCCCAATTCAGGGCTTTTCTCTAAATTATTCTCCGGCCTTAAGCCGGTATCATCCGTCTCTGAACTAGGTCCCAAAGGCATATATATGTACGGAGATGTCGGCTGTGGTAAAACCATGTTGATGGATATGTTTTATAGAACGATTCCCGAACATTTAACTAAAAGACGGGTCCATTTTCACGGATTCATGCAAGATTTACACAAACTAATTCATAAATACTCCTCCGGGGACCACAAAAAAGAGGATACTATCAAACAAGCCATTCGAAAACTTTCCTCCGCTACCGATGTTTTATGTCTCGATGAAGTTGCTGTTATCGATGTTGCTGATGCAATGATTCTTAGACATGTTTGGGAGGCTATGTATAGCGATGGAATGACGACGTTTATGACTTCAAATCGACACCCGGACGAATTATATTTAAATGGAGTGCAGCGAAAATCGTTCTTACCTGCAATAGATTTGTTAAAGAACCGAAATCATGTAGTTTTTTTGGATTCTCCTACAGACTACCGTAAATTACCCAGACCTAGTTCCGGCACCTATTATTTTATAAGTGAGCCAGGTAAATCAATAGAAGAAGCTCAATTCCATGCTAACCACTGGTTTAATCATTTCAGTCAGGGTATGAACCCTGTTTATGATCGTAAACTCAAGATATGGGGCCGCGAAGTACCTATTCCCAAGAGTGCAGGAGATAATGTTATGCAATTTACATTTGATGAATTATGCGGTCAGCTCAGGTCAGCAGCAGACTACTTAGAGATGTGTAAGAATTTCCCCTATGCCGTGATTACTGATATTCCTCCGATTTCGCTGGAACAGCGGGACCTCATTCGTCGTTTTATTACCTTTCTTGATGCTGCCTATGACTCGCACACTAAAATTGCCGTTACTGCAGCAAAACCATTTGACCAGCTATTCAACACTCAACATTTGAGAATTAATCCCGAAACCAACAAGGTCGAATTGCAGGGACATGACGACGGCGCTAATGTTAAGGTTGATTTGACTAATTTTGCTGGCCACGAAGAAATGTTTGCTTTTGCTCGTGCCTTATCACGACTAAAGCAGATGAGTTCAGCTCAATGGCTCGATTTTGAACGTGATTAGTGCATATATAGTATAGACATTTAAATAACTATCCCCGTGACGAATCAAAAGTATTTTTAGAATACAACATCTTCATCTTCTTCGTCCTCACCGAGCGCATTACTGGTAGTCTCTGTTTCTTGTGGTGTCTCTGATATACCTTCACTAGCTTCGTTCTTCCTAGCATCCTTAGCTGCCGCTCTATCGGCCATCTCTTGCGACTTCAGCTTATCTCTAGCAATTTGTGCAGTCTCAGCATCCCTTTGTTTTAGTTTTTGAATCTTTTTAAGTCGGAAGAACTCTTCACGCTCGAGTTCTTCTAATTCCGACTGGATGTAACTAATGGTATTCTCAGTTCTTGGGATAATTACATGTTCAATAGCATTTACACGACGATTCGTTACTTTGATAACCTCATCCAAAATAACAAATGCAGTTTGCAATGATGCCATTGATACTAAAGCCTCCACAGCTTGAGAGTATACAGCCTTGGCTTTATTGACTTGTTGACCACCTCGTCCTAAGCCAGTCATTTTAAAATCATTGACATCCTTATTTGTGACAGAGTCAAACGAGGGAAGCATTACACCACTAACGTTCTCTTGTTTGGCGGCTACAACGAAACGAGCTTGCTTTGCACTCTCTTGAACTTGAATGGCAATATTATCGCCGGTAGCGTAAGTAACCTCAGCAAGTGAAAATGCAGCAGTTTGCATGACTTCACCCATTTTCATTTTAGCATCATCGATCTTATGGGTTATATCTCGAAAACGCTTTGTTAATGCTTCAGACTTACGTTTAAGAAGGGTGTGACCTTGTGAAGCTCCTCTCAATTTAGTTTTCATGGTATTGAGTGTCATCTGTGTTGGAAACACAGCTTCACGCTGTTGATTTCCGGACATTGGCTACAGATCAAAGGCACTTCAATGGTTTATCTGCGAGTGAAAGCAGATAGCAGATAGGGCTAAAAGCAACATGATAGGGTTGAGATAGGAGATAAATGGGTGTGCAGATTAATAGTGCAAATGAACGTATAAATGAAGTATGAGTTAGGACTTAATATTGGTTTTATTTGGGTTTTGCTTTTTATTCAGTAGTTTTAGTTCTTGATTAATTTTTTGTTGATGAATTAATCTGATATGATTGTAATGTACCTAGCTAACGTGTTATAGCAGTTAATTGTAAACCACACTGGTATAAATACATACCGACCTTAATGAATAAACAGCATAAGCGAATGAATATGATAGGAGAAGAGAGAGGGAACAGAATATAGAATAAAATAATAGAATAAAACGATAGAATAGAATAATAGAATAAAACAATAAAGTAAAAAAACAGAATAAATACACACAAATTAACAGATAGCGATTCATGGAGTCATGAATCATGAACCTTGAATACATCAGAATCATACACAATGTTATAATAAATATTCTGAATCTGTTAGTTTAATTTCATAAACTTATATTGTACTTCACTTCCACGCCCTTTTCCACCATTCCTAAATTGGAACACTTGCCCTGGAATAAACAACCCCGACAAAAGTAAAAAAATCAATTAAACCACCGTCCATAAATATATTCGTATATGCTACATTTGGACGGTAATGTTAGTATTTCCACCCTCAATAATCTCAGAAATGATATTCATAATGAAGGTTATTGGATCCAACTAGCTCAGAGTCAAGCATCTCTTCACTGCCGTATAGATGTACTAGATCGGGCTATAGCAACCGTTCCCTCAAGTTTAGCACTCAGAAGACAATTGATAGCTGATCTATCCACTCATCAATTTGAACGAATAAAGCTACAAGACATCCTCATGGACACTTTGAGTCTCTTTCACGATCAGCTCGATCTCTGGGATATGCTAATGCAGAGATTCCCGACCATTGATACATTCACTACGGCATTAAGGTACATCGATAACGAGAGAGTATGGAAATTATATTATCAGTACTTGCTGGTGACGGAAGATCTCGGCATGAGCATGAGATTCGAAGGTCTACGACACTACATTGAGTTTCAATCTAACCAGTTAGCCAAGGTAATTCAGGACACCATAAATAATCAGAGACAAGCAACTGCTGAACAGTTGATTTGTCATTACCAACCTATTGATTTAGACGTATGGAAACCTGTGTTGAAAGAATGTACAAACCTCGCTGTATTTCGAACTGCATATGATATATTCCCTCAGCATGGAGACTGCATCCTACCAAAACTCTCCCAATGTCTTCTTAATAACGGTGAATTTAATATGGCTAGAAGATTGGTTATGAATGGTATCGAAGATGCGAAAAATATGGAGCAGTTTGCGTCTTTGTTTGCATCTGCTTGTGAGCTGTATGAGCATCATATAAGCGAACAAATGAAACAGCAGGGACAGGGGACTTGGGATATTGCTAAACTGCTTACTGAATACCGGAATCTCATTAAGAAGCGACAGATGTATGCTAGTGATGTTTCAATCCGTCAGTTTCCAGAGAACATTAAGATATGGCTCGACAGGGCAGATATTTGGCACACTAAGCCTCACCTGGCCGCTAGTGTTTTGGAAGAAGCAATTGAGAAAATCAATCCCATCCTAGCATCTAAATATCCTCAAGATATGGCCGATCTTTACATAAAGTATGCTCATGTTTTACAAACTAACGGAAACAATACCGCCTTACAGACACTGGAAAATGCACTTGCATACGAATACATGACGCCAGATATGAAGTGTAAAATCCTGAACAGTATCGCTGAAATGTCTCAATATTTACCCTCCAAAGCTGTTGAGGCATTTGAGCGGGCTTTAAAAGTACCCAACGCCTCATCCAAACAACGACAATATACTTGGGTAAACTATATCAGCACTCTCGTCGAGATGAAATCAGAAAAAGTTCTCGCTGCGTTCAGTAGGGTGTGTATTGACGGATACGTAACGATGAGAATGTGTCTCTTAGTTGCGCAACATTTTCCCAATGGATCATCCGACCAAGCCGCTGTTTTCGACAAAGGTATCTCTATGTTCCCAGCATCAATGTCTTTGTTGTTGTGGAGACATTATCTAGTATCAATGAACGAAGGTTGTTCTCTTGCTGTACTTCGGGGGCTTTACAGCCGAGCTTTGACCTATTTCGAGGACCATAAGCGTGCATATGAGGAGCTGGTACTTCTCTACTTTAAAGCAGAATCAATCTGGGTGAATGGATCAATGGTGTTAGCAAGAAGAAAATTAGCAAAAATCATACTCCGATCTACCAATCCTGAAATCTGGCAAGCATATATTGCGACCTTAGGTGATATTGATAGCCAGAGAGAGGCTTATGAAGCCGCTCTTAATAAATTAGACAGCGTATCTGGACGTTCACTGGCATTGAAGTTTGCTGTTTTTGAAGAGAATCTTGGAGAAATCGAGAGAGCTCGAGAGATCCTGAAACATGCAGCGCATAGTGATGATAACATCGTTAAGAATGAGTGGAAGGCATTCGAAGAGCGAAACCCATCAATTTACAAAAATGCAATTTCATTTCAACGAGCACAATAAAAACCAATTTGATTATTCTTTATAAATGCTAGAAATATATAAAATATATTGTAGGTTCGCTTGTTCTTCTTATTTGTTCTACTCATTTGTCTGGCCTAATTTAACTTTCTTCTTCATGCAGCGGGATGCGATACTCTGGGTAAGGCATGATTATACTCTGGATTTATGAACTTTAACAGTATAATGGGAAAACGAGTATGCATCATTGGGGCTGGTCCAGCTGGATTTGCAACAGCTAGGGCTCTAGAATCTAATCCAATTCATTATGAGATTGTTTTATTTGATAGGAATACAAAACCAGGCGGAGTTTGGGTATACACGGGAACTGGCCCTATGTATCGGGATCTGGATACTAATATCGTCAAACAATTGATGCAATATAAAGACATAAATTTCAATGAATCTCTTCCCAATTACCCGAATAGAGAAAATGTTCGTGAATATATCAAAATGTACTCTAAGTGTGTCGAACAATCTTCACGGATTTACACTCATTGGGAATCAACGGTCACAAAAGTTATAAAACTAGGCAAACAATGGCAAATAGAATATGTTACAAACGATAGCCAAACAAATTCAGAGTTGTTCGATTTTATTGCAGTTGCATCTGGTCACTTTGATGTGCCATTGTTTCCAAATATTCCCGGGTTAAATTCAACCCAGGTTAATTACACCCATACGCGACATTACGACAATCCAGCTCCATATACCAATAAAAAAGTTTTGGTTGTGGGAAATGGGTCTAGTGGGGTTGATGTTGCTATTCAATTGAGATCAGTGACTTCCCCGGTTTTCATATCTCGTCGACATGTGGCCAAGTCTGATGACATATTTGAGGAAGAAGAGAATGATGTCATCTGGAAATCGGAAATTATTAGGTTGGAAAATAACGGAACTGTACATTTTGCTGATGAATCTTCTGATTCTTTTGATACAATCCTTTTTGCAACCGGATACCAACATACTTTACCATTTTTATCCGAATACTCTCGTAGTTCAGATCTTCCCATCATCGATTCGGAGGGACTGAGAGTTCAAAATCTTCACAAATACATATTTTATATTGGTGATCCTAGTCTAGCATTTGTGGCGCTGAATAGAAATGTAGTTCCGATGCCATTGAGCGAATGTCAGGGTGCTGTGATTTCACGAGTGTGGGCTCAACCATCAATGTTACCGACGAAAGAGGAAATGCTAGCTGAAGAGAAGAAGCTGATATTACAAAAGGGAACTGGCCAAGCATATCTTTCTATGGGGTACCCAGATGACGTTGAGTATATGCAATTTCTGAATGATTGGGCTGAAGAAACACCCGACAATGGGTTTCTAGCTGAGCGATGGAATGAGGATAAATGTAAAATGAGATCCGAAGTGGCGAATTTAAAGTTGCCAGAGTATTTAAGAAAGCTCAAGGAATCTCGTGAAAAATATAAAACACGTCAATTTCTATAAATTTCAATTAAAATAAATAAAAAATAATCATTTTGTGGAATGTAAACATAATGGAGGTAAGGGTTATATTTTGATCACGAACAGGCCGGTTAGAGGAGGGAGAGCCAAAGTTTCGCTTGGCGGCGCTTTTAGTAAATATTCAATTGTTAAAATATCAAAATGGGATTTATTTTGAATCTCCTCGAAAGGACTAAACAACTGGATTCAATTATGAAACCCTCACTTCACTATGTGGATGTCTATTCAATTAAGAAGGTATCCGTTATCAATCAAGAATTTCTTCTACTTATAAGTGACGGTATAAATTGGGCACTGGTAATCACGGAAAATAATGCTATGAAGAAGTGGGAGCACCTTGATCTGGGTAAAGACGATGATCTCACAAAATTGTCACTAATAAGGACAGCGGTTATACGTATTAGCAGTTGTCTTAATGCCAGCATATTAGATAGCATTTTGCCGGAAAATATAATTTATGTACTTGCACAGGAAATTAATAAGAATCTGGTGGTCCTAAAAATTGATCTGATTTCATTCCAAGGCTGTGGTCCTACTCTCGCTACTCCTAAAGAGCAAAGACCTAATATTAGTGAGATAATGAAGTCTCAACGACTAACAAAAACTTTAACCGAAGTGGTGTCTAAGTCTAATCTTCATAGCCAGCCTCTATTGATACAAGCGACACCTGTTCCTTCATCTCAGATCTTGATCAAGCGAAAACCTTTGCATGAGCCTATTGATGATACTGATACATCAAGCATGTCAAGCGATAGCAGCGGAGAAAGTGAAGAAGGATACAGTTGTTCCACCTCTCCAATTACTTTTAATGATTCTCTATGGAAAGAACATGTTGATATAATGCAAATCAGCATGTCCAGCTTTCAATCGAGTAACTAATTTATTGCTATGCTTATTTATTGTTATGTTTATTTATTGCTATGTTTATTTATTGCCTCATTTCTTTTGCAATCGCACAATTATTATTAATGGGCAACCCCCAGAATTTAGACAAGTGTCTGGTTCCACTATCACAGAGAATGGTAACGATTTTATGACCAGGCCCCATTTTTCGAGCTTGGCGGAAAGCGGCCACACAATTTACTGCAGAACTAGACCCTATGAATAGACCCTCCTGTTCAACAATATGTGAAGCCATATATCTAGCATCTTCATCATTTATGGTTTCAGCATCATCAATATCAGCCACTCTGAAATTTGCAGTAATGCGATTAAGTCCAATACCCTCAACTACAGTATCTACTTGATGTCGTCTTCGATGTCCTTCACGCTCAGTATTATTATACATCACCCCAAAGTGGACTTTATTATAAAGACCCGAGCCAGGCACATCAGCCAGTACAACTTTAACCGAATTTCGTTTTAGTTTAAGGTACTGAGAGACTCCAGCAATGGTGCCACCAGTTCCAGCACCACTCACAAAACAATCAATTTGGGGAACGGCACGCCAGATTTCTGGACCAGTTGTGGTATAGTGAGCACGCCAGTTGGCTTCGTTTTCAAACTGGTTAGCAAATATAGCCTGAACTTCACCACCTTCGTTTGTTTTATTCGCTAAATTTTGTGCCACATTCACATAGTGGTTTTCGTCAGCAATAGAAGCTGGTCTCACTAGATGGAGATGGGCACCCAGCATCTTCAGCAGATTTAGTTTGTCTTCACTTGTGTCGTCTGGAACTACAATATGTGACTGGTAACCTTTAGCACGGCAGATCAATGTCAGTGAAATACCTGTAGATCCCGAGGTGCCCTCAAAAACACAGTCAGGATAACCTGGCCTTAGACCGCCGCTTGTTTCTGCTTCCTCAATTATTGCCAGAGCGATTCTATCCTTGGCACTCCCTCCTGGATTAGCCAATTCCAATTTACCATAAATTTCGCATCCTGTTAGACGAGAAAGGTGATTAAGCCGGATTAGTGGAGTAGTTCCAATTGTTTCAGATATATCATTAAGAGGTTTCGAGCAATTTTCATGCTTCTTTTTATTTTCGTTATAATACAGCCAACCAGCAGCTACTAGAGCTATTAGTGCGAAGCATGTTTGTGAAACATCTGATCTATGCATCTCTTATCTTTATTTATATATCATAATAGCTGTAGGGGTGCCTTTTCCTTTCCCTCAAACTGCAGAGGCCAAAGACCGGTGGATAACAATTAGGGTTACTTGAAAAATAAAATAACAATGGTCTAATTTCCCTGAATATGGGGAGAAGATTTATTGACGCATAACCGTTTTACCCTGTGTATCATACGCTTTCATTTTTCTCGCTCCGAGATATCCCCTCAAATTTGCGTTTCATGTTCTCACTTCTCATACATATTATTGTCCCGTTTCGCCAGTAACGACTCTTCACCACACGTGATCTTAAATTGTCCCGATGGAATGATCTCTTTAAACCTTAGTTCATAAATCAGCTTACTTTACTAGGACAAATGTGGAGTTTCTGGAAAGTCTTAATATTCGCAACCATTGCGATAGCTGAGAACGAAAAGCTTAATAATGAGTTTGGTCACCGCCAGATTTGTGGTGGAGTTTATGGCCAGAAAGAGGCTTATGGACCATTCACACCAGCTGTCAATGTATCATTCCCAGTGAAGGACGACACATCTGGTGAAATTGCCGTTATTATTTATAGCTTTAGTGATATTGACCACCTGGGATTCTATTTCCAAGGCCCGAATGGCCAGCGCATTCGGAAGTATATGTGTGATCAGGAAAGTGTTTACGCTAATGCGTGCTCACAAGAGGATCTAGGAAAGTTCATTGTTCACGATGCTGATAAATTGAATATTTTGAGCAAGACCGTAAAGGTTGATGGATCAACATCATTGAAACCTATCAATTTCCCCGTGAAGGATACCGGTTACTATTGTGTAGCCGCAGCTGCTACCCCGGGCCACGAGAGCATGAAGTTTTCTATTAATGTGAACTTTCAAAATGCTTTTGGACATCTACCGGGGTCTGACTACCCATTGATTCTTTTCCATTTCATTCAGGGAATAGTCTATTTGGTTGTAATGTTAATTTGGATGGTACCATTGGTTATTCATCGCCATAGCGTTCTAAAGGTCCAGATTTATATAACTGCTTTAGGCTGGCTTATGTTCTTAGAGCAACTTATCGTCAGTGCTTACTATTTTGTGACCAACAAACAAGGCCACTCCCCTCTGTCTACATTTATGCTCATTCTTTCGTCCTTTTGGAGTAGCGCTCGACTCGCATACACCTTTTTCCTGCTTCTCATTGTGTCTTGCGGTTACTCTGTTGTTCATCCATCTCTGGGATCTAAGATGACTAAATGCCGGTTGCTTGGTGGTGGAGTTTTTATCCTCAGTTTGGTGTACTCCATATTAAGCTACCAGGAATCTAATTCTGATAGTAGTGACTCCTGGAGGAGTCTGTGGACAAACTTGGTACTTGTACCCTTCGTCGTTATCCTGGGCTTAAACTACTTCATGATTCTCAACTCTCTCAACGAGACCTTGAAGTATTTGACCAGTCGCAAACAGATGGCAAAGGTGGCCATGTATCGTTATGTGAGTTTTGTTCTTGCCGGTGCTTTGGCTGCTATTATCCTGCAATTACTTATTTTTATCCTACAATTCTTCCTCTCATCTCTGCAAACCATTGTGATTAACTTCTGGAAGTCTGAATGGGTTATGTACGATGGCTGGCCAAACATTGTTTACTGCACTGCTTTCATATTGATCATGATACTTTGGAGACCTAACAAGGATAACATGCGCTATGCTATGTCTACTCAGCTCTCCCAGAATGAAAATGATGCGGACGAGTTTGAAATTGGATCTTTGAATGGCAGTGACGTTGAGCTTGAACCTATCGATGAAGAAGAAGCTGTGGGTGGTGCTCAACGCACTACACCATCTTCACATGCGATGTTTGATGCTGCTGTTGATCATGGACTCAGTGACCTTGATGATGACGCGGATGGATTCGAGGTGAATGTCGATGATCGAAACATACCAGAGGATGAGGATTCTTTGGTTTCTGCTCCATCCAAATCGCTAAACAGTAAAAAGAATCGTTAAAAAATGTAGAGTTGTTTTTTGTACATGAATCTGTTTATTTATACCATTATTTCGTATATTTGTACTTTACATAGCATATTCTTTGTTCATCCCCGGTGTGTATACATCTGCACCTATTAATCGGCTCCATTGTCTCTCATAATCTGCCGAGATCAATTTTTTTTTACCTAAACTGTTCGTGCAATAATTTCCTCCGTGAAAGGCTGCAGATGGATACGCGTGATTTGGGCAAGGTTTGTGGAGTGAATTCGACCAGAAGTGAGCGAATAGTATTCTAGCGACGAGGCAAAGACAAACTAAATACTGAGCAGAAAAAATATCCAGATAGGAAAACCGGAAAAAAACATTATATGGTTATCGGATTGAATAAAAAAACAATTTCTAGGTATACCCAAAATCCTGATCAGCTTGAAGCTCTGGTCATATTAACCGACCCCATACTCACAACTTAATGAATACCGTTTTTATGCGGGGGGAGGGTTCACTTTGCCCTGACAAAAAACCCTGGAATGTGAACGGATCCGGATAACAATTTACGCTTAACTTTAGAAGTGAAAATCAGAATTGTGTAACTGTGTAACAAGAACACAGCACATATTAATCATTTCTCTATGACAGAATTTAAGGGTGGTGAAAGTAATAAGGAATCTCCCATTGGATCCGTTGATGAACCAGTGGCAGATTCGCCCCAAATGAGTTTAGATGGCCATAAATCACATATTCAGTCCATAAATAAGAACGCAAAGGTCTCCAAGGCGGTAAAGTTTCGACGAGGTAGAGCATCTAAAGCCTGTGAAGTTTGCCATGCACGAAAAGTGCGATGCGATATGATTGAAAACTTTCCATGTACAAACTGTAAAGCGTTTTCTCTTGTGTGTGTTCCACGTGAAGGTCGAGGAAAGGCACGAAAAATGGAGCCTGCAGGCTCTACCTCACCTACTGTCAAACTCAATACAACCAATCCGATCAGTACACTTAGTTCCGATGACCAGTACATTTACATACCTGCTGGGGTATCACCAGCATTATCTGCTCGTGAATCTAATCTGAACAGTCAGAAATCTGATAAAAAGCAATACCCGATTCCAGTCACAAACGTTCGTGAAGGTACCAATTTTGATGGCGATTTGGTAGAGGACCAAGTTGTTTCTGATATTCTCAAAGATAGATACCCTATTATGAGTCTTTTACAGTCTGAGGCCAATGAATTGACTGTAAGAGCACATGGTTCATATCTAGTGCCGAGTCCTGAATTATCTGATCACTTAATTGGGATTTACTTTGACTACGTACATCCTTTAATCCCTGTGGTTAACCGCCTTGAGTTCATGGCGGACTACAAAATCGATCGAGACCGACCCTCATTACTATTAAGACAATGTATGTGGTGTGTAGCTAGTCGAATGAGCAATCATCCTGATATAGTTGACAAAAACGGTACACCTATACATGCCGTATTGACCTTCTACCGCCGGGCGAAAGCATTGTTTGATGTGGGCCTAGAAACCCGGTTACATGAGCATATATTTAGTGCAGCAATTCTGTCGTTGGCTATTAGTAACCCACTATACACAAGCCACAGTTCTTTCTACTGGGTTCGTATGGCCATCACACTAGCTCAGTCATTCGGTTTCCATCGTAAACAACGTAGATTCTCACGGGATGATCAGCGCACCCATCGACGTATCTGGTGGAGTCTTTATAAGCGAGATATTTCTTGTGCCATAACTTATGGTAGACCAACTGTGATCAAGCTGGAAGATTGTGATGTGGAAATGATTTCAGCCGACGATTTCATCAGTAGTGAGGGCCCTATCACTGATCCTAATTCAAAAGTTGCTTTAAATGTTGCCTATTTTATACAAAGTATCCGTTTACATGAGATCATGGGTGACATTATGCGGGTCCAATTCACAGTGGGCGCTGAAGAGCTTCATCGTCTACGTGTCTTACCCGATATTACCAGATGTGAACGTGCGCTGGCGGAATGGGTTAACCTGCTACCTCCAGTATTAGCCTACTCGCTGAAGGATGAGAGCCGTCACGACTTTGTGCGAGCCCTTCTTTACCTTGAATACTATTCAATCATTTGCATCTCACATCGACCTCAAGTGGCCCATCTATATAAAGTTGACGGCTGGCGAAACTTCCCTGTGTGGGGGATAGCGTTCCAATCTGCTCATATGATCCTTAAGATTCTCGAGAATTTTAGAGCCCACGACCAGCTTCGTTTACTTCCTGGTCCCGCCGTGCATTCGACATTCTGTTCCATCGTAATGTTGTCCTTACAAAGGCGAGTAGGACAGGTTAACGGTAATTTATCACTTCGAGTAGACGAATGGCTGGATACCTTCAGTGAAATTGCTGCTGAAATTGGTAAACGGCATTCTGCGGCCTTATGGATTGTACAAATCGCCCAAAGGCTGAAAGGGGATAAGTTGGCTGACAAGCTGGCCAAATCTATCCACCAACAAACTCAACAATTTCAATTACTTCGACAAACACAAGAAGCTAAGTACAAAGATTATGATAAAAAGAACAGCATTATCAATATAGAGACTATACCATATGGATCTGAGGAACCACAGATGCTGAATACCCCCTTGAATGTGACTGCGGAAGATTTATTCCCCCATGACGCAACTATTTCTGAAATTGCTGAAGAACCATTTGCATCGCTGGGCGGCGTGAGTTCTGGGGATGAGGCTGCACCAGACACTCTAGATATGTCTGAGTGGTATGCATTCCTCAGTCAAGGCCAACCTAATCAGGATCCCGATGTGTTCAAAGATGGATGGTAATATATAGATTTGTATATTCGTATGTACATTTATAGTTAGATGGCACCTTGTCGACCACGTGGACGCCCAGTAATAACTGATTTATTGACGTTTTTACCAATACGGGTCTTGAAACCACCCTTGGCAATCACACCCCAGGGACTGACTGGGATCTTATTACCCTTGGATTTACCACGACCACCACCTAATGGGTGATCTACCTTGTTCATAGCAACACCACGAACTGTAGGGCGAATTCCGAGGTTTCGTGATCGACCAGCCTTACCGAATGATCGATGCTGATGATCGGGATTGGAGACAACACCTATAGTTGCACATGCATCCAATGAAACATATCGCAACTCACCGGACTGAAGACGCACAATAGCTTTGCGTTGATCTACCAGCTTTTCATACAAACGTCCATAAGTACCGGCACTTCGGCAGAACTTAGCCGGCCCATTAGGTGTAATACCAATGTTATGAATCACAGATCCCAACGGAACCATATGAAGTGGTAAACAATTACCTCGTTTAGCTGTGAGTCCAGCAAGAATACCAGGATCCGCACTACCACCCATGCTACTCATAATGGTTTCAGGAATACCCTCACGGAAGCTTTGAACTTCATCACCAGGACGCATGCCGACTGTGGCCGGAATATAGCTGTATTTGAGATCATCTGGTTTTTCAGATGCTGGCTCACTAAGTAGAGCTAAATGGGAGGATCGATTTGGGTCATATTCTATACGAACAACTGTCTTTACACCACTACTCATTCGAAACAAATCGACTAGACGAACACGACGGGCATGTCCTCCACCTTGGTGACGTACAGTGATACGTCCGCTATTATTACGGCCTGAGTGAGGTTTTCTCGTCACCGTAAGACGCTTGAGAGGTCCACCCTTATGCAAGTAAGGATAAATAGGCCATCGATACCAACGTAATGACGGAGATACTGGTCTTGGTGCTTTCATTTGAACTTGTGCTTTTACTACCTTCAGCTGCTGGCGCATTTCGCTATCCTGTTGTTCTAATTCGGTCATATTGATCTGTTGTCCGAAAGGTACAGAACTGAGCTTTTCCAACTGTTCATTTAACTGACGACTTAATTCTTCATCTATTTCTTCTCTTTTCGGTTTAGTGGCGAATCCTCGCAACGATTTGCTACTTAAAGGTACACTTTTTAGTGACCACTTTGAAAGCCAACGTTGGAGCATAAAAAAGATTAGTCAGCTGAAATTTCGATATTAATGGTGGAGGATTTAATATGGAGAACAGGAAGGATATGAATAGATAAAAACTTATACATACATGTATATTTAAAATAACACAGTTACGAATTTAATATTATAAACCACTCTTTTCCCTTTTTCTTAAAATATAGTGCTTGGTTCCTGTGTTTTTTCAAGATATTATTATCATTTATTGACCATCACGTGTAGATCAGTGAATAAAAAAGCATGCTAAGATCCGTGAATTTTGGACGCCAAATAGGACTCAAAGTGGGATCTTCTAAGAGACCAATTATAAATTCAGGTATACTGCAATATCGATCAAGCTCCACAAAAGGTGCCGCACAATGGGCAGGACGATTTGCAGCCTTTGCTGGTCGAGGGATAAGTTTCACTTTTTACGCCGGTATTGTTTTAGTTGGTTTGGGAATTGTTGGTTTAACTGGTTATGAACTTGCTCAAGAACTTTTGTTGCCCAGTAGTGATGGCCAGTTATTTCACAAAGCATTTTCGTTGGTGGAAAAAGATGAAAAGTGTGTGGAACTATTGGGTAAACAAATGAAGGCGCATGGTGAAGATACACACCAACGAAATGTTAAATCAAGACCTATTGCGAGCTCTCGTCTTGTTGATAGGTTCGGGCAGGAACATGTTCTTATGCAATTCCATGTTGATGGCGATAAGGCCAAGGGTCTAGTCAGACTAGAGGTTGTTATGAATAAGAAGCAGATGGAGTTTAAATATCTATGTTTGGATGTCCCCAAACAACCACGTCATTACATTATTAACACTGCGGCCGCAAAACCCAAACGTAGCGGTGGACTATTCGGCATAAAGTGGGGGAAGTCTTAAAAAACACACATTATACATATACATATATAGTACTTATAAATCAGCACGAGTTACCGATGCAACATTGAAGGGCTCTTTACCAGTGAGTGAAGTCTGACCACCCTCGGGTTCACATGTTACGCGACCATTTTGGGGACCAGGTGTGACTTTTTCATCATTCTTAAGAGCTGTCAATAGTTTCTCAGTAGTTTCGGGAGTGAGATCCTCAAAGAAATCATCATTGATCTGAATCATTGGGGCATTTACACAGGCACCCAAACACTCTACTTCAGTAACTGTAAACTTGCCATCCGGAGTAGTTCCTGACTTAATGCCGAGAACTCGCTCAACTGCCTCAACCATACCATCAGAACCACGCAATTGACAGGGCGTAGTTGTGCACATTTGAACGTGATATTTACCCACCGGATCCTTGTTATACATAGTGTAGAAGGTTGCCACTTCGTATACACGCATGGGTGGCATTTCCAAAATTTTAGCAACATAGTTCATGACTGAGATCGAGCAGAAGCCATGCTGTCTCTGGCCCAAATCCAAAAGTGGCATTACTGCACTTTTCTTATATTGAGGAGGGTACTTCTCGATGATTTCTTTAGCACGGCTAATGTTCTCCTTCGTGAACTCGAAGGGGATGCTGGGATTGTTATCGGGGGTGTTTCGGTGAACCGCCTTACTAGAATAGGCACGAATAGTTAATCCGACCTGGGAAGTTGGCCTTACAAGACCGAATTTCGTGAATGTTTTCAACATTATTCAACCTTTTTCACTAGCGGAAGGGCTGTTAAGAATATATGGCTTTTTAGGGTTGACCTCAGGATGTTGGTCAGGTGAAATATACATCAACTGATTGGATAACTAGACAGACAGATCTGATGGCCATGAAGGCCACCATCAAAGAACACACTCAAATATAAAAATATTATATATTTAGAGGGGTAAATTTGTAGGTGAATTGACATGGCCGATGGACGGTAAGTATTTTCATTGCTGTGATTTATAAGGAATTGCAATCTAAATTCAACGTCCAACAAATATGAGTTAAATTATATCGGTTTCACTTAATTCTTCTGATTCATGAAATTCATAAAATTTCCTTTCCTCACGATCCTTATTTAAGTGGTAGATAAGAGCGGGTTTTGAAAAAGATAAAAAGAGTCATATGATAAAAGGTGATAGCGAATCGGTAGATAAGTCAATTGCCGATCCTACATACCTCGAGGCACAACGGGAAATTGGAAAAATGCCTACAATTGATTCTATCGAAGAACCAATTTTAAATGATGGTGATGATAAGCTAGATTCTACACCAAGATTCTCATATGCCATAAAGTTGTATATATGCGCCCTCCTTACCGGATCTTTGATGACAGCAATTGGTAAGTATGCAATGGAGGATGCCGATCAATATGTAGTGAGTCTTATTAGAATGTTAGGTACATTTATATGTGCATTTATATGGATTCTCCATAAACGTGTAGAGCATCTATTCTGGGGACCACCTCACATGCGTAAATTGTTGTTCAGTAGAGGATTAGTCTGTACCCTTAATTTGTTTTGTGTTTACTATGCAGTCAAGTATATGCCTCTCCCGGACTACAGTGTAGTTTGTTTTTTAACACCATTGGTTACAGCCGCTTGTGCGTATCTGTTTCTGAATGAATCTTATAAACTGATTCAAGTGTTCGCAAGCTGTGTATCTCTCATCGGTGTTATTATTATAACACGACCGAGCTTTCTGTTTGGTCAGGATCGAACACTACCGGATGGTGTAACTAGTTGGCAGTACAGCACAGCGATGCTTGCCGTTCTGATACAAGTTTTTGGAACAACAACAATTCTTCTACTAATTAGATTCATTGCCGGCAGAGTTGACCCTACGGCGATAATTGCCAACTACAGTTTGCAAACGGTGGTGCTATCGGTTGCAATTATCGTAGTGGAAATGACGCTGCCCGGTAATAATCTGAAATGGCCATCGCGATGGTTTACCTGGATTGTGCTTACAGTATTGGGGATCGTAGGATTCCTATATCAGTTTTTCTTAACTCTTGCTGTTACTGCAGAAAAAACGGGTATACTGACTCAATTCGATTATATGGGTCTGCTTTTTGCGATGGTATGGCAGTGGTTATTCTGGCATACATTCCCTGATCTAGTTTCATTTCTGGGTGGTGCATTGATTTTGCTAGGTGTCTGGTGGGCTTCTCGATACAAATAAAATAGAATAGAATAGAATTTTTAATGCAAGTATATATATACATAATGCTAAGCCATGGGATTAATGAACTGGCACTAATGTAAGACTCTCGCCAGCCAAAGTAGAGGCGGTAGTATGCAAATCAAGAACAGATCCTTTCGTTTGTAAGGCGCCATCAACCATTCCAAGATGTTTACAGGCTTTGTCTAAGATTTGACCCGCATTTAGGCCACCATCAAAAAACATCCACACAGATTTGCGAGGCCGGGTAGTGATCTTATGTGTAAGTTTATCTTCAATTGAGAATTCTGGTCTTACAATTTCCATGTAAACACGCTGTGATTGAGGGACACTTTGCTCTCCAAATGCTTGTCTTTTCTGCTCTAAAGTAGGACCAGATACTACTTTTGATTTACTAAAAGGACGGATGCCCGTGATCTGTTTTAGTCTTTCTAGAGCAGCCATAGCACGCTCGCTTTTAACTTGCTTTTGCTCAGACCCAACACGATGAGGTCTAGATTGAGAAGGTCTAGATTGAGAAGGTTTAGGTTGAGAAGGTTTAAAAGACTCGACATGACCTGGCTTAGATGGGTCAGTTCTAAATTGAGAAGAATTCATTTGAGAAAGCTCGGCGCGAGAAGGATCAGCTTCTGATTTCGCAGAGCAATTGTGCATTCGGTGATTTCCACAGAATTTCATTCCACACGCTCTACAATCAAATGGGAGAAAGTCTAACTGACCACACTCATCGCAATGCTTTCCAACGTCCATATTCAATTAGTTACAAATTCCTAGAATTCCTGGCGGTATATATAGTACTGGTAAAAGTGGCGTGATTTGTTATAATTAAGGTGTTGTTTAGTTGATCCGCTTATACATAAGCCTAACCCTCGGTATCAATATCCAAGCTTCGAGATACTCGAAGAGCGCATGACAAACACCTACAAATGCCTAACATCAGCTTTCGGTTCCTATCATCAGACTTGCTGTACCCTTACATCATAATATGTTCTATGTGCCCTGGGATAAAATATAGGCAATTTACCAGCATATAGTGGTATAGTGTAAATCAATTCGACTCAGCACAAGACACCTTAGAAAAAAAGATAAAAGCAATATTTAAATTTCATAATATAGAAAATTTATTGGCAGTTGACATTCATATCTTTCTTCTCTATCTTTCCCCCCTTTACGGAGAAATTTTGGACTAATAATGATTTGTGCACAATGTGCGCTCGACGGTTCCCTCTAACCCTAAAACTCACCACGTGATGGATCCAGGTTCGATACATATGGTTACGGTTATTCCACGAAGGCAGTTGCTTTTGATAAATAATCCAAAAAGGTCCACATGCCAACTAAAATCGGTAGTGTGCGTTTGATATATATTTCATTATCATGGGTATTCCGATTGGTTTGGGCTGCTCCCGTAGATAACTTGCTCTCAACGGGTCCAATTGCAAGTTTCGATGATGAGGATCTCGATATCGATGATTCCCAATTTTTATTTAGGGCCGTAGTATCAGTAATTTTAGTTTTGTTGGGTGGTGTATTTGCTGGGTTGACGATCGGTCTTATGGGACAGGATGAAGTTTACTTACAGGTTACTGCCGAGACAGGAGATCCCAGTGAACGAAAACATGCCGCCAAAGTACTTAAATTACTATCCAATGGTAAGCATTGGGTGCTGGTGACACTGCTGTTGTCCAACGTTATCACCAATGAAACTCTTCCGATTGTTTTGGATCGTCTGCTTGGAGGAGGTTGGCCAGCTATTGTAAGTTCCACGGCGGCTATTGTTGTATTTGGTGAAATTATTCCTCAATCAATATGCGTTCGATATGGCCTACCTTTGGGTGCGTATTTCGCACCCTTCGTAAAGTTCCTAATGTATGCAATGTATCCTCTTACAGTTCCAATTGCTAAACTCTTGGATTATACATTAGGTGAGGACCACGGAACTATTTACAAAAAGGCTGGGCTTAAATCATTAGTGACTTTGCATCATCATATGGGTATTGAGCGCCTCAATGCCGATGAGGTTACCATCATCTCAGGTGTCTTGGACCTCAAGGATAAACCGGTCTCGCAAATAATGACACCGATCAAGGACGTATTTGTGTTGAGCAGTGAGACAGTGCTTGATGAAGACATGGTTGAGAAGATTCTGCTCACAGGGTTCAATCGTATTCCCATTCATCTTCCAGGGGAGCCTCATAATTTCTTGGGAATGCTGTTGGTGAGAACTTTGATTACTTATGATCCTGATGATGCATTGCCCATTTCATCCTTTGCATTGGCAACATTGCCAGAGACATCCCCGGATACCTCCTGCCTTAATATATTGAATTATTTTCAAGAGGGGAAAGCCCACATGGTTGCTGTTTCTGACAATCCAGGTGCTGTTACTGGTGCGGTTGGTGTAGTAACATTGGAAGATGTAATCGAGGAGCTTATTGGCGAAGAGATTGTTGATGAAAGTGATGTCTATGTTGACGTTCACCGTGCTATAAGACGAGTTACTCCGGCTCCAATGTTCAAGACGTCTAAGAATACCACAGCAAAAGCAAATGCTGCGACAAATCAGCAAAAAATATCCACTCTACGACCCTCTAATCGTGCTAGTGACCCCAAATTCACGCATAATTCTAAGATCACTATTAAGAGAAGTCCTCACCCCAATCAGCATTTGAGTCGTAATGCTGAGGAGACGTCTATTCCTGACTCCACACAACACTCTGGTGTAAACCGTGTTGAGTCTCAATTAAGCTCAGAACCTGCGTATGTTTCTACATCCATTGTTCCCAGTAGCGACACTAGCTCCCCTAATGCTCAAAAGTTGGATGAACGCTCTGTTTCTGAATTAGCTAAATCACCGGGTACATTTGTAACTAAGCTTCAGCACAGCGCTAATGTTGATGTTGCTAATACTGAAGAGGCGGCTTTAAAGAAAAATTTGGGACCTGATGGAGTGTCTAAGATACCGTCCTCCCATGAAGATTCCGGTCCTACCCATAAAGATCCCCTCGAAGCCAAATCTTTGATTGATCTTGATCCGGAAAGTGAAGAAGCTAGAGCAACGTTTAATGAGAATGTGGTTCGCGTCAATGGTATGAATAAGGTGGTAATATCTGAGATAAGTAGCAGTGAGGAGAGCGGAGATGACGGAGCAGGTTCTTTAACTAGCACTCAGGACAGACGTCGTAGGCATAAGTGAGTAACCCATATATCAATAAATATAATAAATAATAAAAATTAAATTTCACCAGATCTTTACGGTAAGATCGACACTTCCTGTCGCTATTGTTTTAGCGTGCCAAGCTATACAGCTCACGAAATGGTCATGAGCATTAATAGTTTTCGCTAACTTGGCATTTGCTAAATCCCATATTCGCATAGTTTTATCGTCACTAACGCTAACTAAGAAACGACCATTCGTATGGAAACATAGCCCCTGGACCCAATTATCATGCCCAGACAGTTCTAAAATAGGCCGTTCGGTGACTGACGAATTCCAAATGTTAATAATACAGTCTCTACCCGCACTAGCAAAATAAATAGAGTCTGGTGGGAGGTCACTATGATGTCTCGAAAGAAATTGAGTCGATGTAGCTGGAGCAAATGCACAACACTCTATGACATGATGATGACCTGAAAATGTTGTTGAAGATTCTCCTAAAGTATCCCATTTAGTTAGGCACACTGTTCTGTCACTTCCTGCACTAAGAATGTACTGATGTTCATTATTTGGTACGTTGGTAACATCTAAACATCGTACCCAATCAGAATGACAGCGTATTATCCGGACTGTAAAACCTGAATCCAATTCCCAAATACGAATTGTCTTATCCCGAGATGCAGATATCACGTACTCCTTTTTTGATGAAAGAAGATGAGAAACTGTCACTGCTGAAACAGTATGATCGTGACCTACTAATGTTTTAATATTAGAAAAATGAGACTCTGGATCCCACAGTTTAATAGAGAGGTCAGCAGAACAGGAAACAAGTAGTCCTGACTGTGGTGCAAATGCCACATCATGGACACACCGAGTATGAGCTAAAATTGTTCTCTCGATCTCTCCTCTTTCGTAGTCCCAAATTTTGACGGATCCATCCTCACAAGCTGAAGCCAACAGTGAGAACTTTTTGTGGAAATTAACGGCGGTAATGCGTCCCCGATGTCCTTCCAGCGTGAACTTTGCCGGAGCACGCGGTAAGAAGTTTGATATGCTCTGCTGATATCCGATGGCATTACTGGGAGAATTAACCGCTGCAGATCTGGCAGCTTTAAGTTCTTCCTTCAATTGATTATTATTATCCTCTAGATCGAGGATTTTCCTTTGTAACCGAACGAGTGCAGCCCATTTTCGTTCCAATTGATCAGATTCGATATCTATAGAGCCAGTGATACCAAGATGTAACTTTAGTTTATCTAAAAGAGATTCATCAATATTTTGTGATTTCAGATAACTACAGATTGATTTATGAAGTCCAGAACGTTGAGGATCCGACAGAATCTCTACCATCGGGTTTGTTTATTTATGCGGGATGCAGGGTATGGTCCTCTCCATAGGATGATTTTGATGTATAGTGATACCGGTGATGATCACCATAACAACCAGTATGTTGTACCCAACTGAATAGGGCTCTGGGCTTATGAAAACTTTTCACCACATTTTTCTTGAGTCGGTTGTGTTGGGTAGATGGGCACGGGTAACTCACTCCCAAGCATAGGGATATCGAAATATTCAAGCCTAACTTGATCGAATCAGACCAAATATATCGAAATGGCTGCTGCTGAACAGAAGAAGGCTATTGCCGCTAAGAAGGCTGCCGTTAAGGGCGCCAACGGTCAGAAGAAATCCAAGTTCTATTCTTCTGCTACTTTCCACCGCCCCAAGACTTTGGCTTTACCCCGTAAGCCCGCCTACGCTACCAAGGCTGTCACTCACTACCCCCGCATGGACGAGTACAAGGTCATTATCAGCAATGTTAACTCCGAGGCTGCTACCCAGAAGATTGAGAGCTCTAACACCTTGGTCCTTCAAGTTCACATCAAGGCCAACAAGGGTCTTATTAAGTACGCTGTTAAGAAGCTCTACGATGCCGATGTCCTTAAAGTCAACACAGTAGTCCGTCCTGATGGTACTAAGAAGGCCTACGTGCGTCTCACTGCTGACCACGATGCTCTCGATGTTGCCAGCCGTGCCGGTTTCTTGTAAGCACTAAATATTAATTTATAAATTACATCCAAATAATTTTTGAACTAAGTAGAAGAGCCCACATGGTTAGAATGAGAGAGCATCTCAGTTGATGTGAGTGTTTTTTGGAAGAGTGATTTATCTATTCTACCTAAACCACACTGTTTCCTTAATGCCAACTGTAGGTCATTTCACGGTACTGTATACACCTCAATTGACTCAGAAACGTAAGAAATGGCACGATGGATTGTGTATTTTTCACAGCTCTTCAAGAAAGATACGTCTATTTGATGAGGATGGGCATATTCTTGCCGAGGAGCGATGGAAGACCGATTCGGAAGAATTACCGCAATTGGGCAGTACTTTCCATTTTGAAAAGTTTATTGTGGAATTGGATACCTTGAAACGCGTTGTTGAGGAAGTTAAGAGTGTTGCCAACACCGCAGCACCGATACAGAATAGTGCTACGAATCTTGGTGTTCGTGCATCACATTTGCATACTTCATTTTCAGAGCAAAGTTTGAATGATATTATTAAAGAAACAGTGACAGAGAGGAAATCCTTATCCCGTGAATCTTCGGTTTATGAACCTCCCAGGGAATTATTAGCCAGGACACCTTCAGTCAGTGAACCTAAGGAACCAGTAAGGAAACAGCCTCGAACACTTCAGCTTGAGGACTCACTGGGTGATGAGTGGGGGCTCGAAGAATCGGATGATAATTCAGTTTTATTGACAGTTCCGGAGGAGTACGATTTAGACTTGGCAATTGATTCTGATGTAGATATCATGGATGTCACAGTATACAGCCAGCAGAAACGATCTATTTATGAAGCTATGCCCGCTGATCTTCCCCACGAAGGGCCATGGACAAAGGAAGCTTACATCTTGTTCTCATGGCATCCACCTAAAATCAAGGAAGAAATCTAATTGATTATTTATTTATTTATTGATTATTTATTATCTTGTAATTTACGACTTATTCTTTATTATTTGATATTTCTTATTTACTATTATTTGTTACTTTTGTGGTTGACTACCTTACCACAAATCCACCACTATGGCTCCTACGATTTTTATAGCTAGACATGGACTAAGAGCTAACGCTGACCCACCTCCGACGGGAATTGATGGTGATCCTCGACTTACTGATGAAGGATATGAACAGGCAGAGGAATTGAGCCGGTATTTGATCAGCAAACAGTTCGGCAATAAGATTGATGCTATTTATTCATCGCCATTTTATCGTTGTATTCAAACAGCCACACCGTCCAGTAAAGCTTTAGGATTGCCAATTTGGGTAGAGCGTGGATTAAGTGAACATTACGTGCCCACTCGACCGACTAAACCGGTTCCTTGGACTGCTGAACAAAGCAAACCGGTATTCGACTGTATAGATACCACTTACAAATCAGAAGTTCCAGTTAGTCTCGAAGGAGAAACTCGACAGGATCTGAACGTACGTATTAGGAGGACGATGGACCATATTAATGAACGGTCTCGAACTCTTGGTCATGAGAAAATTCTAATCGTGACTCATGCCGCTGTGAAAATTACCATTGCCGAAGTATTGACCGGTGAAACAGTAAGATCAGGAACTTGCTCGTTAGATGAGCTGGTTTGGACCGACAATAATCACTGGAAACAAATTAGATCCGGCGATACTCACTTCTTAAGCGGAGGTGAACAGATGAACTGGTCGTTTGATATGGCCGTAGAAGCCGGATCTGCAGCTGATGAAGCAGCTAGATCAATTCCGTCACAAAAAGCATCAAGAGAAGAAACAGTGAAGACGATGGTGTCACTAGATACTAGCGGGTTGTCAGCCCATGACCAACCAGATACGCTAGACCCCTCAAAGATTCACTTTGCCAAGATGGAAACCAATCGGCCGATTGTACAGATTGGTGACAAAATATATGAAGGGGAATGGCAGCGAATGGCAGGTACGGAAGTATATACCAACAGCAATGGGGAACCATTAGGATCGGCACGGTTCCAGATAAAGTTACAGAGAGTAGACGTAGAGACTCCACAGTTTGATGGACGAACATTACTTGAGAAAATTGATTCTCTGAATAAATGAATTTTAAGTTATGTTATATACAAATGGTACTAAGTCGCCGCCATTCGGGTTTAAAGTCCCCTTTTCTGGGCCTGCAAAGCCAAATGAAAGAGCATGCGCATTCCGGTTCGGAACTCTCTTCTCTTTCGTGCCATTTTCAATCGCCATTTTGCTTTACCGGGTCGTTCATGGTACCGTTGAAGATTCTTCACTTCTCGTACCTTGTTAATCTTATTAATCTGTCCCAGCTTTCCTACCATACGAGGAAGATCCTCAGCTGTCTCAATGGATACTGAACGGCCCGCATAGACCCCAGTTCTTGGTGGGGGCAATATATAGGCGTTCATTTTGTTATACTGTGGAGCCTGCGTTGAAGTAGACTTCAGCTGTCCAATAATGTCCAATATCGGGGAAGCAGGCGTACTATTCTCACTTTTACTATAATTTCGGACCCAAGAAGTCACATTGAACCTTCCTAATCTGAACATCTTGTTAGGATATTTTAGATCTATGGTAGTGAAATTTGGAAATTATTCATCCATACCCCGACCCCAAATCTGCTACCAAACCACAAGATTTGGATATTGGTAGACAACTTTATAATTATGTTTTGTATGCTAATTTTTGTTATATTTTATAACCTTATCTCGCATAACTATATTTGAATTTGTTTATTTTGAAAAAAAACAACACTTGATGTAACATTTAGTTACCCAATTACACTTACACGGGAATATTTACATTTATGATAGTGAAAGTAGATCCATATGATATACAAATAATTATTATTAGAGCACATTTCAATTAAATTTACGACAACATGATATAACCTAGCACTTACCACCCTTTAACGACAATACGAGGTTGACACGACATCCATCACCCAACATACAATCCTTAAGATTCCAAGAGTCTTCGATGTGTCTGCCTTGGAAAACCAAACGTTGTTGCTCGGGGGGAATTCCTTCCTTCTCCTCGACGCGCTCTTTCAATTGTCTGACTGTGCCTTGGTTCTCACACTCAACTTCAAGCTCTCGTCCTGCAAGAGTAACAACTAACAATTTCATTATGTACAAGGGAAATTCAAACAATGGACACCCTTAAATAAGTTGATATCAGTAAAATAAGGGCTATTCAACTGGATCTAGTTATCAACCCGCCGTAGAGCAGGGCCAGGGGAATGCTGCTGCTTACCCTAAACGGAGAACGGGTCACCCATTCTCACCATTATTTATACCCAAATAAACAGAGGAGTTGATCCGTTTTGGTGCTACAAAATTGACACAGACATGGCATCAGGCTCACTTTTAAAACGCGCCTATTATTACCTAGATCGGTCTATTTATATTTTCAACCTGGAATTTATCCCGGGGTTGATTCTTACCCGAACTGAGCATGGATTATTACATACTGCAGTCGCAATTCTCTTAGCGACATTCGTATACGCTATTATTACCGCTCTTAAAAAGGTCTCATCTATTTATCTCGCATAATTTTTTTCGTACATATTAAATACTTATATGTTTACTTTTTCAGCCTCGGTTTTGATGACCGAGATGGAATTGGTGGAACAGCATCTCCCGTTGATTTCCTTCGTCGGTCACCCAAAGTGTCTGAGTGATGATGGGTTCCTGATCCTACACCTATAATTCCTTCACTTGAGTACCCACCATCAGATTCATCATCAAATGCTGCTCCCGGGCCAAAGCCGTCGATGCTGTTATCAGCATTGGAATCTCCGTTTCCGGGTCGTCGTTCTTCGGCGTGAGCATCTGTGTATCGACCATAACCTTCAGCGGTGCGCTTAGTAGGATGCTGACTATCGTGACTATTCAAGAAAGAGTGTACTCGCTGTTGGATGATATTGGAGGGTTTGAAGGGATCGATAGCACTGGGAATGTGCAAGTTAAGTTGGGCCTCTAGAATCATCGACTTCGGTCGGGATTTACTAGCAACTACAACGGGTGATGTTGCCGCTCGTAAAATCTTTTTGGGAAGCGGCTTCGGGGCCCGGTTCAAAGGAGGCTTGCTTAATTTAGGGGCAGCAACAGGGGACATAGAGGACGCGATCTCAGGTGATGATGATGAGTGAGAGAGTGACTGCGGTGTCAATTTCACGAGAGGCTTTGTCGATTTTGGAGTCAGAACTGGTTTGGGAGCTTTAGTTTTCAGAGGCTTGGGTGATGTTTGAGAAGTAGGAGACTCGGCCCTGGGGCTCAATGAGTCTGAAAAGTCAGAACTATCACTATATCTACGAGAAGGAACGTGGAAGTCATCGCTAAACTTATTTGGACGATATGGAATATTCTTACTGCTATATTCCAAACCTTCTTCGTAGTCGTCATCATCTTCATCATCTTGGAAGCTCAATTCATCTTCACCCTCATACTTCTGATTGGGGGATTTCCCATAAAACAAGTTCTGGACTGGTTTGCGCCCTTTAGGCTTATGAAGGTGAAGGTGATGAAGATGCCGATGACCGTGCTGATGATGGTTCTCTGATGTTCTCAACGTCTTCAAAAAATCAACGCTGCTCAAATTGTTATTTTGGTTCTCTGGAGTGTTCATAATGACTGTCGATGACTTTTCAGAGATCCCTGTCAGAATATCCTGTAGTTTTGCAGCATCTGCGCTGACTCCACTAGTGCCCCCCGACTCTTCAGTTTTCCCATCAAAATCAATCAACTTGCTATCGTGGCTTGGTTTTGAAGGCTGATAATTCTTACGGGTCAGGTCCATGTCAAGTTCCTCCAAAGTAGGATACTTGGAGCTGACAATAGCAGCATCATCCAAAGGACTCATTGACCGCGACCTTGTGGGGCTAATAGCACGCTGAAGTGGAGAAGTCGGCAGAACACCAGGAACAGGGACTTGTCCTGGGGCATGCAATGATGTTCCTGATTGTGCGGGCATTGCCTGTTGAACACCAGGGGCAAAGTTAAATGTGTTAGGTCTAGCTAGTTTGACAGGCGCTGGTGGAAGCTGTGTAGACGGTGAAGAGCTTATCGCCGGTGTAGTTGCTGGGGCACTGCCTACAGAGGGAGGAGTGGTACCTATCACACCCGGGCCACTACGGGGAGGAGGTACTGTCGAAATCGGCAGACTCTGTGATTGCGGCGGCGGCGGCTGTACTATCTGAGCTGCTGTATTATTCTGAGTGTAAATGTCCGGAATGGGGCACTCTACATGGCGCATGGCGCAGATCTCTTGCATAACTTGGAAAGCATTTGGACGCATCCGTGGGTCTGACTGTAACAACACCCGTACCATATTCCTTAATCTTTCTGAGTAGGCAGGTCTCGGAGGGATTGCGAACCCACCAGCTAAAATCAGCTGCTGAAATTGACCTAAGGTCTGGTTCGGCCGCTCGAACGGGGTAGTATAGTAGCAAAGTTTGTATAAAAAGATCCCCAAAGCCCAAATGTCGGACTTTTCATTAATAGGATATCCTCGTCTTATATCAACCATCTCTGGAGCTCGATACTGCACGGTTGTATGGTGCTGGATATCATCCTCCAGAATCTGGAATTCCTGTGGGGTCTTTGGGGGTCTTAGAACCGGTGATACCGATCCGAAGTCACACAGCTTGAACGTACCATCTCCAGTTATTAGAACGTTTTCAATTTTAAGGTCACGATGAAGTAATGGGGGCTGTAAGTAGTGCATATGGGCCAACCCCAGAGTAATATCGTACATGATCTTTAAGATCTCATGTTCTCTTAACTGATCTCGTAACCTTGTATTCATGAAGTCAATGAGTCCACCCTGCTCACAGAATTCCATTAACAAGAACACCTCATACTGACCCGCAACATCCTGCATGCGTTCAGCATGACTATCGAAGTACTGGACAACATTGGAAGAACCCTTCAATCGCTGCATTGCATCGACTTCAGCTCGAAGTAAATTAAGATATGCTTTATTTGGAACTTGAACTCGTTTCAAACAAGTGATTTCTTGTCCTGGAATCGGTGGTTGGGCCATCACAGTGTATACATGAGCAAAGCCGCCTTCGCCAATGAATTTGATGATCTCAACAGCATGTGAACCCACCGTGAGCTTAGTGCCCGGTGCATAAGCCGTGGGCGGTGGGACAGGCATAGGAAAGTTGTGGGTATTAAGGAACTAGCCTGTGCCACTAATGCTGTTTATATGACTGAGGTGGTCAAAGGTGTGTTGATGATGCTTAGAGCCGAAATCAGGGTAAGTGTATGATTGTGGTAGTGAAGTGAAGCGGAGTTCACTGATGGAACTAAACCAAAAGAAAACTAGCTAGATAAATAATTGACTTATGTACAGATATTTAAAATCTTAAATTATAATTTGCTGGCATCCAAACCTACCCGTTTAGCTGTAGCATGTACTCTATCTAGTGTGTCGTCACCAGCCGATTGATATCTCTCTAGAAGCTCTTTATATTGTCGTTGATGTTTGAGAAACTCAACGATTTCATTAAGGTCCTTGTCATTGATTTCATTGAGTTTCCATGCATCAAGAGACTTGGCATCGAATTCAGAGGTGGAGGGTTTAGTAGCTGGGGGATGGGCAGCTGTCGCACCACCACGTTTTGCCAAAGATTGACGGGCGGCTTCGGTTTTCTGTATCACAGCTTGTTGGGCTTTTGTTGCTAGGTTGTGGTGTTTACTGAGCTCATTAATGAGATGTCTTAGTCTAGTCATTTATTTGGGTTGGGTAAGAAACAAGATAGTATGATATATAGGATGTGAAGATGAACAAAATAAAGATGAACAAATAAAGATGACCAAATAAAGATGACCAAATAAAGATGACCAAATAAAGATAAAACAAATAAAGATAGAACAAAGATAATCAACAGGAAAATATGGAATGAATAAATAGGAAGATAAAACAAGTTGAGAAAAATATTAATTAATTAATAATTTAATTATAGTTATAATATATGCCGCCAAATTCAATTTCTTCTCTTCTTCCTCATGACCTCCTAGAATTTTATCTTCTCGTACTTAAAAACCGTCGAAAAACTTATCTTCTCTCTGCTGGTCTCCTTGACATCTCGGTGGTACGCTCGAGGGCTGAGCCCGAACCCTACTATGGACCAATGAATTTTATCCATCACCGATCCCAACCCCCCATATAAAATCACCAAACCAAACCAACTACTCAAACATCAAAAAATGTTGCGTAGTGCTTCCCGTATTTCCTCTGCTGCTAAATTCCAAACCCGTAGTATTCACTTGACTGGATACGGTGGACGTCACGAAGTGACCCTCATCCCCGGTGATGGTATCGGTGCTACCGTGGCTCAGTCCGTGAAGGAAATTTTCAAAGCTCAAGGCGTTCCAGTTGATTTCGAAGAGATCAAAGTAACTGGTCTTACTGATAGCTCTACTCCTCCCAAGGAATATTTCGAAGCGATTCGTTCCTTGAAACGCACAAAGGTTGGATTGAAGGGTATCCTTTATACTCCTGTGGTTCGTACCGGACATCCCAGTTTCAATGTTCAGCTCCGTAAAGATTTGGATATCTTTGCTTCGGTCTCCCTATTCAAGTCTTTACCTGGTGTTGAAACTCGTCACAAGGATGTAGACTTTGTTGTCATTCGTGAGAACACTGAAGGTGAGTACTCTGGTTTGGAAACCAACCCCGTTCCTGGTGTCGTCGAGTCCCTTAAAATCACCAGTGAGCCGATTGTTGAGAGACTTGCTCGCTTTGCTTTCGACTTCGCTCAAGCTAATGGCCTTACTAAGGTCACTGCTGTGCACAAGGCTAACATCATGAAGAAGGGTGATGGCTTGTTCCGTAACACTATTACTCGTGTTGGTGAGGAGTTATACCCGGATATTACTACTGAGTCCGTAATTGTAGACAACTGTGCTATGCAAGCCGTTAGCAACTCTCAGCAGTATCAGGTATTGGTCACTCCTAACTTGTACGGTAACATTTTGTCCAACATCGGTGCTGGTCTTGTTGGTGGCCCGGGTGTGGTTCCTGGTGTCAGCATTGGTCGTGAACACGCTGTTTTCGAGCCTGGTTCGCGTCACGTTGGTTTGGATATCGAGGATAAGCACATCGCTAACCCCACTGCGCTATTGTTGTCCAGTGTTATGATGTTGCGTCACTTGGGTCTTAATAAGGATGCTTCCGCAATCTCTGATGCCGTTCACGATGTCCTTGCTGAGAAGAAGGTTGCCACCCCTGATATTGGTGGTAAGAGCTCTACTCTCGAGTTCACTCGTGCTGTTCTTGAGAAGATGGAGAAGACCAATTAAAAAGAAAACACAAAACAACTTCCTTTTAGAATAAGTACGCGACATGAACCAGATAAATTACATGAACATGCGAAAATGACCTTAATTTAATATAAAATAAATATCCTTGACTTCAGAACTGACATTCTCACATGCTATTTATTTACAATCCTGATTGTACTCATGAGAATCAAAATATATTTTTATTACTATTACATTCATCTTTAATATTTATCATATTTCTTACCGATCTAGGGGTTGGGGGAATATAGTAAGTTAAATGACACAACTAGACGATCAGAGTATATTGAATCCTGTTCTGGAACAACTGCATCTCAACTTTCATGAAGTTCGTGTTGCGGTTATGCAAGAATTAAATCAGCTCAAAACCCAATTGGCCAATCCATTGACTGAAGCGGAGATTCTAACTGCACGTAACCGTATTGCTCAATTACAAGCTGAAATACAACAGAAACGAGACCGACATATTGATTTAGTACAGAGACTCAAATTAAGAAGTCATTATGAAGAGGATCATGAGCGATCGGACATTATTGTGCATGTAGCAAGTTACCTTGCGGAGCGGAACTATCAAGCAGCTTTTAACCGTCTACTCAAATTGTATCCTGAATTAGAGCCATTGATTGATATTGAAATTATCAATGAAGAAAATTATTTGACCGCTAAGATTCTGGATGAAGATTTTGAAGTGGTGCTTGATTGGTGTAAAAAACACAAGGGATCCCTGAAGAAATTCAATCCCGGGTTTATTTATAAGGTTCTAGGCCACAATTTCGTAAAGAAAGTTCGAGAAGATTCCAAATCAGGATTAAAATACGGCATTGACGTATTTAAGAAGGTCACTGATGTCAACTACCCGGATATTAGCAAACATATTAGAAGAATATATGACATACGCGAATCACAGGAGGAAGAAGATGCTCGATTATTAAAAGAATTGTGCGATGAGTTCCAAAGGACGTTCAGGAAAGTCAGTAATCGGCCAAATCGGAACCTGATCATTAATGATGTACTGTTGGGTTTGGCTGCTACTAAGACAATGCAGTGTCAACAGATAGACCGACCAACTACTGAAGGTTGGAAAGTAATCATTCCTCATAATTGTCTTGCATGTGATCATAATTTAAGTCCTTTGGTCTCCATGGTACCAAGGGCTCAATTTACCCGTAGTGTGTTAGATCCTAATCTTTTTGTGTTCCCGAATACCAACATTATTGTGGGATCCGAGTTTTTGACGAATCATCTAATAGATACATTTACTTTGATTGCAGTTGATCCATCTAACGGTGCCCCGGTTCGTCGAGAAGAGTTAACTAAGGCATACGCTATCTGAGGTAAATAGAACTACAACTAATTATTGATTTGCTACTTCCTTTTAGGTGGTTTTTGTCCTTGTTTTGGTTTTTTATTATTAGTTTCATCATCATCATCATTGGATGGTTTATTATGTAAAATCTTGACCGATGAATGCGACCAAAGGTACATACGAGCCAGTCGATTCTGCTGGGTTTTATTGGTATGTGCACCACCTTTAGAGGTCAATTGATGTGAATAATGTTCAAACTCCCCCCACGGGAATTTGCTACTCCTGTCCACAGAATATCCATGAACACGAGCCAATTGTTTGGGTTGCCAAGAATTATATGGTTCACCCTCAAACAAAGTAATCAAAACCTTAGGGATTTTGCATTCAGCACACTGTTTGAAAAATTCAAGCAGTAGCTTCTGATGTTGTCGAATATTTCTATCTTGATCGGCCATTGAGTTACCAACGTGAGGAAACATAAAAACGGCCATGCTAATTGGCTGTTGTAAAACATGCGATCGTTGTTTATGCAGAGAGAGTTTTGTGGCGTCAATTCCAAATAAAACTGGAATATCTGATGATTCCAATGACTCCAAAATTTGGGAGGCTTCTGAATATTTCAGTTCCACTTCCTCACGAGTATCATAACTAGTGGCAATTAGAGGCAGATTCGGGAATTTTTCAGCCACACTTTTAGCAAAACTAAAATCTCCCTCACCCAGAAGTAAAACTGACTCGTCAGTGAATTCATCAATCTTCATAGCAAACGGAATCCACACTTCTTTAGTACTCTGAGCGGCTTTTGTTCGAGATGCTTGAGCAGCCCTTTGCTCAATTTTCATTTTCTCGGCATGTTGTGTTTTTCTAGCTTGTTTCTCATAAATTTTATTCTGTAGCTTGTAATTAGCTAATGCTGCTTTGAGCTTTCGAGCCATTTTTTATTCTACTACTACACTACACAGCCATTGATCCAATATTTATTTTTTGTTTACTTGATACGATTATATGCTAAACTCCTGAGAACTTCAAGGGCGTCAGACTCATCAATGTAACCACTTCTGGCTATATCTACCACTGTACCTATGTTAGCATGCTTGTTATTATACCATCACTTTATATTCTTATCAAGTATTGCCGAAAATAATTCTAGATATATATACATACCATTGACGTTATATACCTTAGACACTATATCTGAGACCATTTCATGTAGCCCTTACCTGAAACACACTTACAGATTTATATACAGAAAGATCATATGCCATCTGTATTTCTCTCGTAATTGCTTCAAGCAGTAATGGGTCTCGACCCTTGTTCCACTCATACTTAATATTGAAACGACGTCTCGTATTTGCCGTATAAATTAAAGACCAAATTATTTTTTATATTTAAACTCTTCAATATAACAACAAGATCAATTTTAGTTAAAAAAAATGAGTGAGCCTATTTTTGATCAGATGGAGAGGATGCTCGTTTCTCGTCAACAGCAGATCATCGATACTCTCGGTACGCTAGATGGTAAGCCGTTTTACATTGATAAGTATGAAAGGTCTCATTCAACAGGATATGGTATAACTGCAGTAATTGAAGATGGGAAAGTATTCGAGAGAGGAGCATGTAACATTAGTGTTGTGAGTGGTAAAGTCCCTGAGGCAGGATTTAAAAAGATGCACGAAAACCATCCTGATCTTAAATGGAGTGGAAGTCCCATTCCATTCCGTGTCTGTGGCCTTTCTCTAATCATGCACCCCCATAACCCAATGGCACCAACTATTCATCTCAATTATCGTTATTTTGAGACTGAGAATGAGAAAGGTGAACCAATGGCGGCCTGGTTCGGTGGTGGTAGTGATTTAACACCGGCTTATTATTTTGAAGAAGATGCTGTATTTTTCCATCAAATGCTCAAGCAGGTATGTGATAAACATGATTCATCATTTTATCCTGACTTCAAGGCGTGGTGTGATCGTTATTTTGTGAATCACCACCGCAATGAATCGCGTGGAATTGGAGGAATATTTTTTGACGATTTGGCTAGCAAAGATCCCAAGGAGCTATTCGCTTTCGCTACTGATGCATTGGATTCGTTTTTGCCGACCTACGTTGCCATCCTAAAGAACCGAATTCATTCTCCATTTACGGAACAGAACAAAGAATTCCAAGCTTGGCGACGCGGACGCTACGTTGAATTTAATTTGGTACACGACCGAGGCACTTCGTTTGGATTACAAACGCCAGGTACTCGTGTAGAAAGTATCCTCTGCTCTTTACCGCGATTTGCACAATGGAAGTATTCTCATGAACCCGAGAAGGGTACACACGAAGAGGAATCAGTCAATATTTTGAAGTCCCCAGTCGATTGGATAACTAAAAAGCAAAGCGTTTATCAATTGCCAGTTGTATGAAAGAGTCTCTTCTATATATATTTTATACTAAAATTTAACTATGTACACTTACTTCCTGCATTTGATCCATCTTCAAGTCTAAAAGATCAGGCTTAGGGCAACATTTATTTGTGGCATGAGCGCCATTGCGGTCATAAAAGCGTTTGCAACAATCATATAGTCTTTGTATTTCATCGCTACATTTGGAGTCATTGAAATTATGGACTTTTAGGCAGGCCTGAATTGCACATGCCTCTTGTCTACAAGGACTGAGGTCTTTCATTGTTCCATATTTCGTTCGTAATGGTTGGGGAGTTCTCCTAAACAAATAATAATAAACATTACCACCACCCTTTCCCACGACATACAGCCTGCCCGCGTTTAAACATATTAGGCAACCTTTTTTTGCCGATTGCTAAGACATGTGACCAGCAAGTTGGAAAAAAATCTGAAAAAAAAATGAGACTGTATACATAACACGCAGACACGCTGATAGACACCAAATCGTGGTGGGTGCCTTAATGCAGGCGGCGCAGACTACGATAAGTACAACTGCCCCTGTAAATGTGATCATAGCTTTCTTTTATTAAATCCTATATAAAATTCATGAATCTAAGTATTACTAGAAAATTATATGATAGTTTTAATATTTTTATCAGAATTTATAGTCTCTTCTTTTCCTCATGTACACTTAGCTATACACGCTAGATTTATCCGAAAACTACATGATACTGCAGGTTTGAATCCCCAACCAAACACGTAAAGGTAATGGCACTGCGAGAAATTTCCACCACCTATTCTAACTGCAAGGTTAGTACACCTGTGGCTTCAGATACAACACCGACATTATTTAACGTAAAAGTCTACATAATAATAATGTATACAATATAAACCACCTATTAGATGCTTACGGATTCTTTGCTATTGAAGGCTGCACCGGCGGAGATAGCGGAGATAGCGGAAATACCGTTGAGCCAATCACATGACAATTGAAAGCATGTTGCGTCATGATACATTAGCCCCTACCCTCTGACCAGATGAGCGCTCACGAGCTTTCCTTGTTCTGGATTCATATAAATAACTCTTGATTTTCACTGAACAAATCTTCATTGTAACTTTTTGTTCACAACATTTCTTAATTTATAATCAGTATGACCATCGCTCAGTATTCAAAGAAATTCAAAGCCTGCGTTGTAGGCAGTGGTAACTGGGGTACCGCAGTCGCTAAACTCGTTGCTGAAAACTGCTCAGAGAAGAGCAAGTTGTTCGAGTCTGAGGTCAATATGTGGGTTTTTGAGGAGGTCCTTGATGGCAAAAAGCTTACTGAGACCATCAACGAGGTTCACGAGAACATTAAATATCTTCCTAACATCAAGCTGCCCACCAACTTGAGAGCCAATCCCGATTTACGCAGCACAGTTGAGTCTGCCGATATCGTTGTTATTAACATTCCCCATCAGTTCTTGGGCAACATTATCAAGCAGTTGAAGGGTATTGACTTCAGCAAGAAGTATGCTATCTCCTGTTTGAAGGGTCTTAATGTTACCCCTCAGGGTCCTGAGTTGCTCAGTGATGTAATCACCCGTGAGCTTGGCCTCCACTGTGGTGTTCTCAGTGGTGCCAATATTGCTACTGAGGTCGCTAAAGAGAAATGGTGCGAAACTACCGTAGCTTTCCCTCCTCACCCTAAGTATGTCCAGGGTGATGCCGATGCTCTCATGATGCGTGAACTTTTCGAACGTCCTTATTTCCACGTTCAGGTCTCTGATGATACAGCCGGTGTCTCTATCGGTGGTGCTCTTAAAAACGTCGTTGCTATCGGTGCTGGTCTCGTAGAAGGTGCTGGCTGGGGTGATAATGCCAAGGCAGGTATTATGCGTCACGGTATTGTTGAAATGGTCAAATTCGGTAAAAAGTTCTACCCTACTTTCAAGCCCGAGACTATCTGCTACGAGTCTGCTGGTGTGGCTGATCTGATCACTACCTGCTCTGCTGGCCGTAATGTACGTGTTGCTCGTGAAGCTATTAAGCAGAACCGTCCTATTGAGGAGATCGAGAAAGAGCTTCTTAATGGTCAAAGTGCTCAGGGTGTTGTAACTGCCCGTGAGGTGCATGAGCTTCTTATTGAGCAGAAGTTGGAGTCAGAGTTCCCCCTGATGAAGGCTATTTACGATGTTATAGAGAAAGGTCTTCCCGTTGAGGACCTTGTGCAGAAGCTTCTCGATGCCCGTGAAGCTTAAGCTGATTTCAGAAATATGAATAAATAAAAAACTTATTAGATAATTTTGGAATATTAATAATAAATATAGAAGAATTACGGATTCTTAGCCTTCATTATGTCTTTCATAATTTTCGATCGAATATCATTTAGTGAGCGAGGCTCAAATGATTGAATTTCATGCTGAATAACTTTATGCTCGGCTTTTCGGTTGTGATGTCGTTTCTTACTCGCTCCTTGTAGATTTGTCTCCCTCAATTGTTCCATTGTTGGAGGTTTCGGGACTTCTGCTGGAACATCAGGAATACTGGAGAGAAGACTTTCCATTTTAGTTCCACCCAAATTGGCTCGTTGTTTCCTGTTGTGTCTTTTTTGAGATGATTTACTGATTTTACCTTCGGATCGACCCAAACTATTACGAATTGGCGTCTTAGATAGTGGTCGGGATCCTTTAGAATTTACATGATTGAGTGATTTCATCACACGATTACTCGCATTTCTTAATTCTTCTGATGTGTATTGTGTCGGCATATTCTAATCTCTTTAACTATAACTTATTTTTTAATATTTTTGACGGAAAACTGGCAACAAATCCCCTGCCCTAAATTAGCTTTGTTGTGCAAAGAAGAATGAATTCTGAGACTGATAAAAGTATCAAAAATGAGTCAAATGGTACCAAAGATAATGTAACACAACCTGTTAAAGGATCACATATTTCAGAAACTTCACAAGTTAAATCTCAATCCACTGAGTCGAAAATTGAAGACCCCTCGACAGATTCGATAATAAGCGCCGTACCAGATAATAGTGAACAAAAGAAGCCGGAAGTCGTTGTATCTAAACCACCAGTAAATCCAGAAATGGATTCTTATATCAAACTTCGTCAGAAACTGAAAGGTTTAGTTGCTAAAAAGGCTAGAATAGATCGTACTTTGGAGAATGTGGAAGAAACATTATCTAGAAAGGAAGAAAATTACCTGCAAGAGGCCAGTGCAGGGAATGTAGCTAAGGGATTTGACCAGTATACTAAAAGCAGTCAGAATCGGCGAAAGTCTGTGTTAGTAGATAACGACCGAATCTTCAGTCAAAGTTCAACGTCGTTTGATGCTGAGATGTAAAACAAATTCTTTTATTTATTTTATTTATTGTAATATGTTCCTAGCATTCCATAACTGAGATATGCCAAAGGTGTAATTCTAGTTATGTTAAAAAGTTTTGAGGTGTATCTTAATGGATAATAATAATAACTTAAAAACTATAGAAATATGACGTCTAATCTACCTCATTAGCTGATCACCATACTTGTGTTGAGCATATTCACGTAATGCACCTCCCTTTACTGTCAAGTATATGGGAAATGGGATCATTAATATGGCGATAAAAGCCAGAATTGTGCACCCCCAGCCTACAGGGTATCTATCAATGGCTGTGTGATTATAAAATACGGTTCCAAATAGAGGGAAAGCACCTCCCATAAGCGAACGTACGATATTATTACTGGCAAAAGCAGATCCAGCTGCACTAGGAGGGAACATAGTACCTAAGAAAGCAAAGTATGATTGAAACATAAAAAAAGCAGAAATAGCGAAGAATATATTGCCAATGAAACCAATTGCCCAGTGAATGCCAGCTCTTGAAAGCCATCCCCATAGAATCAACCCCACCGGAAATAGACAGGCACCAAAGGTTGCACTCGGACCGAAGACCTTCTCAGGATCGCCCATTCTTTTGGCACTACTAGCAACATATCCAAGGTAAAATATGCTACCGATTAGAGCACCAACTAAAAATGCCATGAAACAGAGACCCATTTGAACTCCATTAAAGCCATAGATTCCCATGTAAACAATGGGCATCGCTTCAAGATAAAGATACAGCACAGAGTAAACGAGACCAATGTGAATATCCATCAATAGGACCACAGGCTCCATAATAGTGAGCTTAATAGGCTTAAAGAACATTTCCTTTAAAACAGATCCAGTGGACTGGGAGTGCATAATTAGTTCACCAGGAGCGATATAACTTTGGTCACCAGTCTTCTTACGGAGTCTGCGAGCCTTACGAATTAGTAGTTCTTGCTCAGAAGTCTCCGGCAAGAGCAATACCATAAGTACTAACATACCACCGGACACTGCTAGCATGAACCAGAAAATGTAGCGGAATCCATGACCCTGACTGAGAGCAGCACCGATCAAGGGCCCCAAAAAGGGACCAGCAATGGCACCAAAGGCCCATCCAATTAATGCTACAACTAGAGCAGGCATGTCCCAGATATCTCCAAGTGTTGCACCAGCTGTGGATAGAGGGGGAGAGGCGAAAATTCCTGCCAAGAACCGAAGTACGGCATAAGGTGCTATGTGATTCGACAGAGCAGTAGGAATTTGCATACAAGCAAAAACAAGCTGACATCCAAAGTACGTAGGATTACGGCCTCGGAAAATTGGGATCTCACTCATTGGAGAGAACCAGAGACAGCCAATTCCATAACCCCAGACGAACAATGTGATTCCAAGCGCAGTCTTGACTCGAGTGGTGTGAAATTTTTCCTGCATTTCCTCTTGTGCAGCAGTGATAATAGCAGCTCCCATATACAGTGAAGTAGTACAGAGAGAAATGAGTAAAGTGGTGAGCATCTTTTTCCAAATTGGCCAATTCTTCGGATTTTCAGAATCATCAGGTCCATCCCAGCCAACTAATTTACGATTTTTACAGATTTCTGGAATTTCACCCTCCTTCAATTTCACGCTAGGACTAGCCTGAAGAATTTTAAGTGCTGCTAAATCATCATTCTCCGGCTCGCTACTGCTTGTGGAACTCAATTCCGCATTGCCCTTAGCACTCGCATGTGTGCGGCCACTAACGTTTGAAGGTAATTTGTCATTTGTATGTAAACTGGATTTCTCAGCATCAAAGGTATTCATCTTAGATTTTTCTTGAGAAATTTGATTAAAATATCATCGATATTTAGTGAATTTATAGACAAAGATGGGCTCCTGCATTTATGAACTGGGCAAGGAAATACCACTTTTGCATCCGTTCGCCTTCCGTGTTGCATGAAATTATGCATCTTGACTAATTTCCTTACCTTTTTGAGCTGCTCATCGAGGGGCAAATTACACGTGAAATTCTAAGCTAAGATATAAAAAGACAAGTCTTGCAAAGTAATAATAATATAACTAAATATTAAATACTTGTATGCTCATAGAAGCGAGCTATCCATATTGTAAAGGAAAAGCATGAAATCAAGCATCCCTTGCTTCATTTCTGTCCTGAGCTTGTCCTGAGCTTGCAGCTTGATTACGCATAACCTCAACGTTTCCATGCAGCCTACAAGCGAGAGGAAATGATCCAGAAAATTGACAATAAAGATGATAAAGCGTCTCAAAAATCAGATGTAATCCATAATTGATAAGATATATTATATACTGTGTTCAGCTTAATGTGTAAATGTAGCTATATCGTAAATCGTATAATTTCTGCTCTTTTACCACAGGATCGTGCACCTGCATGGATTTATAATGCGGTAAGGGTATTATTTTACTAGGAATGCGGAGAGTTCTTTTAAACTTTAGTTCTAGGATTGCATTGCATCATAAAGATTCTATCTTATTCCAGAAAAGTTGAATCGAGTTTTTCCTAGGTTTTTTCATGAACTCTCTCTATCTTGTGTTCGACAGGTAAACTTTTCATTATAATTATTATATTATATGTGAATTGCATATGCAACTTTGAAACCGCTGAGATAGTGACGCCTTTTGAATTGAACAACAGAGATCCATGCACATGCACTTTTTTTTGTGCATATACTGCCAAGCTTATTCTTCCCAATTCAAATATAGCAGCCACCCAGAGTCCAGTGATTTCCACCATGTTGTGAAAGGCATACCTGTTAAACGTATCCTGGAACTTCAATCGCTTCTCTATCACTGGAGCCTTAGAGCGTGAATAATACCTAGCGAATCGATATTTACCAATTTAAAACAATGTTTCAAATAGGACTTAGACCTCAGTTGTCCAAAATGTCATCAAGACTTAGTCTTGCTAAATCAATTTATAGTCGAGGATTTCCTCAAGTGTCTCGGCTAAATCATAGACTCAATACGGTCAACTTTCAAGTTGGATCCCGATTCTCTAGTTCATCTCCCTCCGCCGAGCAGACACGTCTCCCTACACTTACTTGGAATCAGTTCTTTCAGATAAGAAGAAGAAGGAGATACGCTGGTCTGGCGGCATCGGGTGTTACTGCGATTGTTTCATCGATCGCGGCTTTTGAATACTTTGCCAATTTAGTGATCGATGTCAACCAGACATTTATGGGAATGGAAATGCAATGGATCTATATTGGAGGAATAGTCATCTCTGGATTTTTGGGCTGGGTGGTTGGTCCGTTGTTTGGTAGTCAACTTTTCAATCTAACATTGGGTTCTAACAAGGCTTTGTTTAATCAGATGGATAATGTATTTCTGAAACATATTGCACGGAACCGTCCTAATCCCAGTCGTCACAATGTCAATACTAACCCATTACCTGATTACTATGGTGAGAAAATTAGTAGTGTTAATGGATATCGTCAATGGCTGCGTGAGAGCAAGCTTTTTGCTAAAAAGGCCGAGAAGTTTTTGTAAATAAATAACTTTTTTTAGTTTATATGAATCAATGAATTAAAAATAATGTGTTAAAGCCGACCTTGTGAGGGGTTAAGCTCAAACATGTCACATAATTGCTTGCCCACAACGGGATCAATTTCTGTACCATCACGGGCGACCTTTATAGGCTTATTGGAGTTGAGAGAGTTCTTCATCTGGCGTGTTTTGGAAAATGAAATCATGCTATTAGGTGCAGACAACCAAGTCATCTTGGCAGGTGCTGTCCATTTTTCGGTCTCTGGCTCGATACATTCGCAACCAGCAATTTTCCAGAATTGACTACCTCTCAGTGGATCTAGCACTGTAAGACCACCGGGAATGAGGATTCCATCCATGGGATGAGAGTATGCTTCAGTTTTTTCGATTTCTGGACTGCTCGATGGATCTGAGGTCTTCACAATAACTTCTGATGCATCTTTTTGTTCAGTAAACTCAGACTCTAGACAAGCAATTCCGTAGAATGCTGAAGTTCGGTTAGCAGAGAAAACCAAATAAGTCCGTTTAGAACTACGGAAAGCCTCATTGAATCGGTCTTTGTTCCGTAACTGCGTAGACCAACGGCCTGTTTTTTTGGCAGTTTCCAGATCCTCAACTGTCAAACTTTTACAGATGAAGTACCTTTCTGGGGAACCAGAGGCGGATGGAACAACTACATCTGGCGATGATGATTCCGATTGGTTGTTACTGTTACAACATGTAGCATCATCATCAGCACATTGAGATTTTATTACCAGATCATGGTCATGGATTCTTCCCCCTCGGTTCTTAAAAGTATTAATGCCCAATTCGAGAGCCTCTTTACTATTGTAATTAACAAATGCACAACCAGTCCGCTGAATTAAATAGATGCTTTGCAGCTCAGGTGTTCCAAATAATTCACACAAATCTCTCAAGGATGTACGAGCCCCCAAATTTCCCACCCAAAGAGCAAACCCAGTTTTTGCTGGATGAAGCGCATCTTGATCTGAATACTGAGCTACGCTACTTTGCGGAATTGATTTCGTAACACAGTTATTGTTATCCAATGGAGGACACGCTTCGATAGTAGGCACAGATGATGCGTCTTTGGGTACCAAGGACAGCTCAGGTGAGCTAGGTGGAGTTGGAAGTAATGAGTTAACTCCGTAAAGCCCCTTTTGCTTACCATTGGACTTATCCACGAAATCTATTACCGCTTCTTGAATAGAAGAAAGTGGACTTCTTGTTGGTGGGGTATATAAAGAGGTTGTTGTGCTTGAAAAACTACCACTACTATCAGAGCGACGAGACCATCGTGACCAATCGGGCCACTCCAAGTCTGAGTCACCAAGATCAGAATCAGAAAACTCCGACCATTCATGACTATCAGCTAATATTTCATTTTCATTCCACTTCGTGAATTGATTTCCATTTCTTGACATGGGTTTGAAGTCATAGTTGACATTATGTCGCTTATTATGGGACATTCTGGGGCTAGTCAACGGGTCAGGTAATCGTTTTGGTCGGCAATCGCATTTGAAGGGAATGTTCAACAATACCTGAGATAGATTGAGTCCTGGAAGGACCTTCTCCAGAGAACATAAATGTCTGTGGTGACTGCAAACATATTCCAAAGCTGAATGTCTTAACACAAAATCATTGCCAAAAGTGACTTGAGAATTAGCCTGAACACCAATCATATTCAATGCCAATGAATTTATGGTAAGTGGTGACTGATACTCAAAGAATTTTTTTCTAATAAATCTGGATGTATATATATTTTTCCATATATATATACGTATGAGGTATATGTGTCGGGACTATTTTTTATTGAGGATAAACGCAAAAGTACACTTATATGCACGCACCCTGCATTCAAATCTTGATCTCGAGTCCACAAAAAGCGGGTACTCGAAATTATATGCACCATGTAAGGTCACATGTACGGGATCCCTGCCCAGATCCACTTGGCTAGTTGATGATGAATGATGAGCCAGGAATAGGAAAAGTTATTGGAATTTTTAAATAGCCATTGTATATCTATACAATTGAATGTATATTCATTGTACTAACTCAAAAAAAAATATGTTCATATGCCATTATTATTGAAATGGATGATGTGCTTGAATAATCTACTCCAACCCTCAAGATGTAGACACACGCATGCAAACTCAAGCGAACGGGTACCACCGGGTGGGTACTCAAGGGTTTAACCCGTACCCACAACCAAACATCCGGCGTGTAGATAGAGGGTGCATCAGACAATTGGAAGTGTTTAGTTGTGATTGGTGAATTATAAAAAGTATAGAAATAGTCCTCAGAGTAGTTTGATAATTTATATATACATATATTGTCAGTTAATGAAAGTTCCCCCTTGTTTCAACACATACCCATTTTAATTGACACCATAAGGTTTACCCGCACGCCGTACATACCGCTGGTGATAATTTCCAATTTCCAATTCCCCCCTCTCCGCAGGGATAGACTTTTCAAAAGCTTATCGTACGAAATTAAATAGCATAAAATAAATTAATATTATTATTAGAAACTCAAATCAATTTATTAAACATTAAATGTGTTGTCGTTATGGTTATCATTAAATAGTAGTTACACAGGCACCTGCCTGGATACCTATTTACATAGACTTCACGTATTTAATGGTTAGTTGATGGTTATTAAATATGTATACCACCATTTATATTACCAATTATTTAGAATCTTCCTAAAAACACAAAATATTTTGTGGTTATAAATGCTTGATTGAAAAGTCTAAAAATCCGCTCAAACCGTGTGTCGTTCAACCAATACGGTGAGTGCACCACAACCACCAACTAAGCTATCATCCTCTCTCCTCCTCTACTACTTAGAGCCGAAGTAAGAATAACGTGTGAACAATGCTTTGGATCGTATCATGTGACACACACACCACTCAGACCTTGCACAATAATAGCTGAGACGAAAAGTGAATAAATTCACTGTGGAAGCCTAACATTGGAAGATTAAGTCGTCCATGTCAGAGCCTCTCGGTGGTCTAGAGAATGGAATCATTCAAAAAGAACCATCAATAATAAATGTCCTGGCTGCTGGCGGTCTGGGAGGTGCTTTAGCTGATAGTTTAATATACCCATTAGATACAGTTAAAACGCGCCAACAAGGAGCAGATATTGAATCTGTGGCCACAAAATACCGTACAATGCTTTCTGCTACGCGAACAATATTTAGTCAGGAAGGTTTAAGGTACGGAATATACCGTGGATATGCATCTATGCTGGCAGGCAGCTTCCCCTCCACAATGATGTTTTTTGGTACATACGAAACAATAAAACGAAGCATGCTAAACCATACCAATATCAACGAAACATTCATTCATTTCACGAGTGGTTTTCTCGGCGATCTCGCGTCTTCAATAGTTTACGTTCCATCAGAGGTTTTGAAGACGCGTTTCCAATTACAAGGACCGTATAACAATCCATGGCATAAATCAGGTTATAACTATCGTGGTTTGATTTCAGCAATAGGAGAAGTATTAAAAAATGAGGGTGGCAGTACATTTTTCCATGGATATAAAGCAACCATGCTCCGTGACCTGCCGTTTAGTGCCCTACAATTTACATTTTACGAAAACTTCCGGCATACCGCACAGGAGCGAGCCCGATCACAACATATCGGTCTTCCTATGGAGTTAGCTGTAGGTGCTGCAGCTGGTGGATTAGCCGGTGTAATCACAACACCATTAGATGTTATCAAGACTAAGATACAGACCCAAACGACAGCACAAATTGAAGGAACGTTTGGTGGGCTGAAAAGTGTCTTTAGAAGTCAAGGATTTCTTGGGTTGTTAAGTGGAGTTGGGCCACGGTTCGTTTGGACAAGTGTACAAAGTAGTGTGATGTTAGTTCTATACCAGGGTGTATTAAAGGTTTTAGAAGTATACAATGAAGATGATAAAATGAGTTTTAGCTAAATTGAGATAGAATAGACGGTATTAATTTTGATCTAAACTTATATCTATGCATATCTAAATGGTCATATAACAATACATATGGTTAGTTATATCTGCAATTCTATTTCTTCTTGCCAAAAAGTCCCTTCTTCTTCTTCTTCTTATCGTCAAGGTTCTGGGTACCTTGTAAGAAGTACTCGTTTTGTTGAATCGTATCCGTGGAGTCTGGAGGAGCGTTAGGGTCACCGAATGAAATAACATTATTACTGTAAGGATTTGTTTCAAATCTAGGCATAGAGTTGAAATCTTGTCTAGGTCTGAATCCCAGTCGATCAGTCTCCATGGTGTCTTTGATACGTTGATCTCCAGTGGTTGCATACTCAAATGATCTAATTGTATCAAGAGGACGTTCCTCTCGAGAACGGGCCGGGTTACTTACATCAGGATTGGTGATTGGTGCTCCGAACACATCACGTAGGGCACTAGATGGAGTAATTGCTTCAGTTGCATGTTGGTTGGTCATCTGTTCCCACGGCTGCTGTTCACGAACAGCCTTAAGAATTGGGTCATGGAGTTCCCCGGACGAGGGCATCTTTTCGTGACCCTTATCACTTTTTTCTTTTTTACTGAACAGCCCCATCTTCAATCAAAGCAAAATTAAAAACAAAGGTTTTTCTTGCAGATCTGGAAATATGAAACTGAGGAGGGAGATCGCGTCGCGATTTTCGGCGTATGGCGTGTGACAGGTGACAGATAAAAATAACCTTCTGCTCTCACCCGAAAACTACCCGGTACGTCCAAATCCACTCTTAAGAGAAATTCAGGGCAAGATTAACTTTTATACCCTGGAAAATATGTGGGCGGTAAAAATATACTAACTAAACACTCGATTGCATTCTTCATCGGTCAGTTCTATTCAAGTTATCGATTTCATATCGATAAACTTGTAAATTTTTGTTTTATTTCATAAATTTCATTTTTATTTTCTTCCTACTCCTCTCCTGTATTTTTTTTCATTGTTTCTAATACTTTGTTTGCGAAATGGAATTTCTATGATATTATTCAGACATCATAGATATAATAAATTCATATTACTATCACAATTTCCTACTCACAGGAGTTCTACCTTTTCTCTTTACATTTCTGGTTCCAAAATGAGCTATGCTTCGGAATCTGATATATCTAATCATATCAAGCGCTGGTTTGGATCAAACGCTTCACAAATTTCCAAAATGCTATTCAGATTAGATGGAGATTTTTATAAATCACCTGAAGAAGTCACTCAGTTTCCTGAGCAACGCCCTAAGCAACTCCGTTCTATGCATGACTTAAATGGACCCATTGATTTTAGCGAGTATGTCGCAATAGATTGTGAAATGGTCATCACAACTGCCCGTAGCAATGCACTGGCACGAGTTTCGGCGGTTAACTTGTATGGGGTGGTTCTCTACGATGCCTATGTCCTTCCTACCGCACGGGTGGTTAACTGGTCTACCCGGTGGAGTGGCATTTCTCCCAAAATAATGAATAACGCTAAAATTGAGGGTAATGTTGTTTCCTTGAAGCAAGCACAATCTGATATCAGGTCCATATTAGATGGTAGATTCCTCATTGGTCATGCCGTCAAAAATGATCTCGCCGCATTGAACATCAATCATCCTCGTCGTTATACCATCGATACTCAAGTTTTATCTCGATTCAATGGTAACCGTGTAGGACTCAAACATCTCATGGCGAGAATTTACGGAATGCATATTCAACAAGGTTACAACGGGCATAGTTCTGTAGAAGACGCATTAGCATCCATGGTTTTGTTCAGAACTTACAAGGAAAACTTCTTAGATGAGAATTGACTAATTTTATTCGTACATATATACATTATTTGTTTAGTTTCATAACATCCCTCACTGCATCACCCCGCGCGTACAGGTTTTGACGCAGAACTAGGGTAGAGGCATATCGGACCCACACGACATAGTTATTATTAAAATAATGGCCTTCAAGCATTTTACGAAGTAAAAATGCCCCGAAGAAATCCGCTCATCCTGATCACTTTAATACTTCTAACCCTAGTAGGATTGTTATGTTTTGCGAAATCTTTTGAAGCTAGTTCTGCACTTTCTAGTATACAAAAATATGTCCCAGCAGATGCATCCCAGCCTGATCTACCATTGCAGCATGACCTACCATTGCAACATGATTTGACTAATGAGAAACCAGTAAGTACTGAGGACCTGTCCCTTGGAAAACCAATTATGGCAAAGATGCCAAACCAAACAATTCGCGCTGAAGTAGGTCGAGCCGGCTGGAAATTACTGCACACAATTCTATCTCAGTACCCCGAAGAACCCACAAAAGAGGCAAAGGCGACATTGGAAACATACATAAAACTATTTTCGAGAGTTTACCCCTGTCAAGAATGTGCCACCCATTTTCAGGAACTGCTGAAGAAATATCCGCCTCAATTAAGTAGCCGAAAGAATGCTGTCATGTGGGGATGTCAAGCTCATAATGTTGTCAACAAACGACTGGGTAAGGCTGAGTATGATTGTACATATATATTTGAAGAATATGATTGCGGCTGTGGTTCTGAGGAAGAAAGTCCTTCGGCTACGGCACCTGCCAAAACAAAATCTAGCCCATTAGAAAAGGGAGGTTAACTATTCCATCATTAATAATTACTTTAAGTTTAAATTACATGAATCTTAGTATTTTTCATGCCTAACTAGTTAGAAATATTCAGAGCCCTCATACGAGCGTCTAGACTAAGCTTTAGGTCTTCCTCAACGCTGGTCAAAGCAGTAATGAGGAGTCTCTCTCGAGATCCAATGGGGTTGAGATACGCCATCAATTGATCTATCTCTGCTACTGACTCGTAGAACCTCCACTCATTAGGCGAGAGGATGCCTGAATGGTTTTCAAATATATCTAGAATTTCCAAGGGACTAGGGACAGTTTCTCTGGTCACCGAGGATTCACCATTGATGGGTTCTGAGCTGGTTTCTCTGGACAACTCCTCATTTAACGAGGCAATATTCACTAGAGCTTCATTTGTTGCATTCTCTCTTTTATCATTTGTCTCAAGAGAGATTGAGGGAGTAGCTTCAGAATTCGCAGACAAGGATGAGGAAGAACCTTGAGAGCCGGTTTTCAATCGTTTTACTTGAAATTGTTTCGGTTCGATCAGGTTTCCATTTTCTTGCGCCACACCATTCGGTGTTCCCCTAGTTTCTTCAGACACTATAATAAATCCCGGATCTTCATCATTAGAAGTTACCGGCTTAGAAGGGGCATTTCCTGATGGTGGCTGGATATTTACTTCATTCAGCGATGTTTGCAAATTTTTATCTACAGGGACTGGCTGAGCTGTACCCATTGGTTCTTGAACAGAACGTGATTGTTCGCGAGCAGCCTGAGCAGCCTCAGCATCCTCAACAACCTGATTAATTATCTGTTCATATGCTGGAGGTTGATGAAGACGTGAAGATTGAGGTCTATGACGTGAAGCTGGAGGTTGAGGATGCAGGGCTGGAGGTTGAGGATGTGGGGCTGGAGGTTGAGTACGTGGGTCCGGAGCCAATGATCTCTGAAGAGCTAAATGCTGCTGATAAGCTCCATTGTAGTAGGGATTAGTCGATACAGGAGGCATCACAGGAGGCATCACAGAGGCTTGCGGCTGTCCATAAGGTGCTGCCGCATAAGGAGTCTGTTGAAACGCAGATTGCTGCATCGCCACCTGATGTAAATAAGCAGCATATGCATCATGTTGTGCGCCATCAGCGGTCTGCTGAGGATGCGCGTATTGACTAATAAGCAGTTGATACTGCTGCAGAGGCATAGGGTACATCATTGGTCCATACTGTGTCTGTTGAATCAACCAGACTTGCTGATTAGGGTCTGCTTGATATCCAGGATAACCAGGAGGTACAGCAGCTGGTACTGGCTGGTATGTTTGAGCAGGAGGTTGCGGGTATTCTGGGGGGACTGGTTGTGATGCCGGATAGGTTGCCATAGGAGGCAGAGCTGAGGTAGCCACATCTTGGTTCACAGTTGTGGATTTCGGGGCTCCTCCTGATGATAATACAGATGCAGGTGCTTGGGCTTGTATTGAAGGCTCAGATCGTTGTCTACCATTCGCTTGGATATGTTCTTGTATTCTTTCAGATATTTGGAACTCTTTTCTAACTTTTTCTTGAGCCTTCTTAAGCTTAAGTTGTTGTTCTGTCATTGGTCTCCCTGAGATCTCAGTCTCAGTCTCAGTATCAATCGGGGGTTCACGTGTAGTCGAATCAAGAGGACCCTGCAAAGTTTTCTCAAATTCTGAAATACCAGATTGGAGTTCACGCTGGCTGGAGTCAGGGGTAACACGATTACTCAATAACTCTGCATCCTTCTGGAGTTTTCGTAGTTCAGCAGTTTGTTGCGAGTCCAGCCCTTTGTTGCGGTGGTTAATGCTAAGAAGTTCTCTCAATCTTTGCTCAATCTGAAAAACACGTTTTTCAAGAACGGTTCGATCAGTCTGACCAGCATCGATGGTATTTAAACTGTGATGGTCCCTAGTAGCAGACGATACATCCATGGCGCCAGTTTTTGGCAGAATCCTTGCACCTGATGATTTTCGTTCACTTCCTGATCCAAATCGATTAGACAAGGGAGAGAGTGACTTTGTACTGTCAGAATATTTATTTTTTAGTGGGTGACTTGTTTCCTTTCTTTGGCGAGTGCGTACCTTGTGAAGTTCTCTGAACTCGTCAATCTGCGAAAGTACATTCAGCCGATATTTTTTGAATTCATCAGCATACTCTTTAGATCCAAACCACATCTCCATATCTTCATTACTGGGACCTTGTACACAGAGCCTTCCTAAGGAGTAACTTGCAGTGGATTGATTATTTTCTAGACTTGAAACACCATTACCATCCATCCACCAGTATCTATTGAAGAAACGATCCTTTCCTAAGAGTTGTAACCGCTGATTGTCAAGTTTCGCTATTTCCCTAGTAGTTTCCTTTACTTGCACAGTTTTCTCAGCCACGAGGCGTGTCAATTCCTTCGCTGCTTCTTCTAATTTCACGAGACTTTTCCCATTATGAGAGCTTGAATCACTAGAGGAATCATCCTTAGATCCCTCTGGATCGTCTATTTCTCTATTTTTCAGATTTGCGATCATACGTTCAGTACTTTTAAGATCATCTTTCAACTGGCGAAGTTCCCTTGTGTACGGTTGACGTCTTAATTTAACAACATGCTCATATTGACTATCAAGAAAATCTCTCAATTCAGATGATGGATAAAGAATGTGTGCGATCATAAGTAATGCATGAACACGATGTGAAAGAGGGAGTTTACGATAAGAATTCACAATAGATTCAGAAGTAATGGTCTCGCCTGTGGATGGCTTGAGTGCTTCAACCACTGCTTTGGTATCCGCATGCCATTCTCTTAAGTATGAAAGTTCAGATAAAGTATCAGCAATAATAGATTGCCAGCCACCATCATCAAATTCACGACGACCTATTTTTGCTATCCAGGTTTCCTCAATACTATCATCCTTCATTTCATCGTCAGAATTAGGGGATGGTGATGACTTATTACTACTGGAAGCTTTACTATCGTGTGCATAAGCTGCTTCTCTTTCAGTATTTTCTTCTTCCTCTTCCACTATCTCTTCTTCGTCGTCATCTTCTTCGTCGTCTTCCTCGTCTTCTTCATCGTCTCTATACCCATCAGTACCTTTTTTACTGGGTTTTGATCTTTTTCTGTACGGGCCCCGGGCCCGACCATTTTTGCGTGTGACGACTTCTTCTCTCTGACGAGGTAATGGAGTACTAAGCTCGGTTTCGCCCTCATTTACTAACAAGCTCAGAAATGCTTTATGCAGGGTAACGACTTCAGGAGACATATCTGGCGCACTGAGGCCATCAATGAATGCATCAAAAGTTATAACACTAGTTGGATCCAACCCCATAATGTCGCGATAAAACTGTGTGAATAACCATATTTCTAGTAAATAACCAATTTTTCCCGTCTTAGCTAGATCCGAAAGGCGAACATCTTCGTGCCACTGGGGCCAGGGATATTTTTGGCAACGATCTTTTATATGTTCCAAAAGTGGTTCTTCACCAGCAGTACGCGCCAATGCAAACAAGTCGTCATCGGGAAACGCTTCACAATCTCCTAAATTCGCAAGGAGTTTGTTTACTTGCTTCTGCATTGACTGTTCCGTCATGAGTGCTTTTAGAGACATATGTCCCCTTTTTTTCTCAACCATAGTTTTTTCAAGTGTTATCTTACCTGATCCTGCTGAGGAAGCTGCTGATGATCCTACAGGAGGTGCTGGTGCAAGGGATCGTAAAACAGGACGGTTTTGGGAGTCATGCCTCGAATTATATGATCGTACTTCAGAGACTCGCATTTCTAAAGCTTTCAAAACTTCTGGTGGTGGACATGGAGCAAGATCATACTTTTCAATGTATTCCTCGCGAATCATCCAGGGGGCTCCAATCCACTGCTCCCGAGTGGTAGCATGTTTAACAAATGCCCTCAGAGTAAGTTTAGAGACCAGTTTACGATCTCTTGAAAGCTCATCGGCCCTACACTCTCGAACCTCAGACCCAACATCTACCTTGATATGATCTTCGTCACCAAATTCTACAATCACACATCGAATACGTTGGTCTCGAAATCTGAAGCCCACATCCTCACCAACAAAAAATCTAAATTTAAGCCAGCTATATAGCTCATCCACTAACTGGTCTAAACGAGTGTTTAGCGAGTACTTCACTTGCTCAAGGATTGGGCGCTTCAAAAGCTCAGGGAACTTTTCTAGTACTGTTTCAGATTCTTTGAGCTCACGAGCTTGAGCTTCAAAAAATGTGAGACAAGAAGCTCCACTAAGTTCACATACAAACTTTCTTGCCAAGTAAAAGTCCATGCGCGCAAGATACTCATCGTAAGTACAGAAATATTCCAAGGTTTCAGGGATGACCCAAACTTCTTGGTCATCTGATTGTGGGGTATACATTGGTGGTAGTGGAGCAACTATCTTTCGTTTGAATAGCACCATCTTGATTTTTAGAAAAGGCTATAATCAATGCTCCTTGTTGTTTTTTTTGTAGATCTAAGGGGTATTATTATGTTCAGTATATGATGGCTGTAGTACCAAACCCTATTGCCCTTAACCCCTGTGTATGTATGCAACAGAGGTAGAACAACGGTAATGTCAATTTGGTTAGCCATAATATGTAAAGGGAGGACCCCATCAAGGTTTAAGAAGCACGCAGAGTTGTGAGTTTTATATATGTGTTTTTTAGCATCTTAATATGATATTTTTTATTTCATTACTCTGTCTACTTTAATTATCATCTCTTTCTAGTTTAGAAATCCTTAATGGCGCGCGTGTACATGATGTCTTTTGGGTAGAAAGAAAAGGACCTTACCCTTGAAATAAAAAAAATGCGAATATTAACTAGTTTATCGACAACTTCACGCATTAATTAAGAAAAAGTTGTCAAAAAAGACTTCAATGGAATCAAATAATAAAGCTCATCATGGAGCTAAAGAGTCCTCGAAAAAATCAAAATCACATGCCAATGGCTACAATGCCCGAGCATTTGCCGTTGCAAATCCGGGAAAGCTAGATCGAATGGCAAGAAGATCAGTGGATGTGGGTGAGAAACGATTTCATGCTCCTATGGTGGATAGAACTCCTGAGGAGGCACCACCGGTCATGGTTGCTGTGGTTGGACCAAAGGGAGTTGGCAAAAGCACATTGATTAAAAGTATGGTAAAAAGATTCACTAAACACACGGTAAGTGAATTAAACGGGCCAATTACAATTGTATCTGGTAAGAAAAGACGAGTAACTTTTTTTGAAAGTGGCACGGATCTTAATTCTATGATTGATGTATCGAAAGTAGCTGATTTGGTACTATTGATGATTGATGGAAATTTTGGTTTTGAGATGGAAACTATGGAATTCTTACAAGTTGCATCAGTCCATGGATTTCCCAGAATTTTGGGTATCGTTACTCATCTAGATCTGTTCAAAACTATAGGACAAGCTCGAGCGGCAAAAAAGACGCTTAAGAACCGATTCTGGACTGAGGTGTATAAGGGTGCCAAGCTTTTTTACCTCTCTGGGGTTATGAATGGTCGTTATCCTGATCGTGAGATCCTAAATTTGGCTAGATTCATCAGTGTACTCAAATTCAGACCTCTGAAATGGCGTAATGAACATCCATACCTAATTGCTGATCGTTTCACTGATCTCACTCACCCAGCACTCATTGAAAAGAACCCCAAGGTTGACAGAACTGTTGCTCTCTACGGCTACTTACGAGGTACTCCACTTAAGGCTGGACAATCGGTTCATATCCCTGGTGTAGGTGATATGGCTATTTCAGAGGTAGAAAAGCTACCTGATCCGTGTCCAACACCTCAAGCTATCAAGAGAGAAGAAGGTAAGGATGGTAAAGTCGGAAGAAGAAGGCTGGATGATAAACTTAAAACCATATATGCCCCAATGAGTGATGTTGGAGGAGTAATGATTGATAAAGATGCCGTATATATAGATGTGGGTACTCAAAACTTCAATCAAGAATCTAATGAAAATGCTGGTTTGGGTGAGAAGATGGTAATGGGACTCCAGCGTAATCAAGATAATTCTTCAAATCAAGGTATTCAGCTATTTTCAGACTCTCGAGTTGTTAAAGATCTTGAGGATGTGGATGATGATGATGAAGAGGATGTTGAAGATGATAAAACATCTCCCAGTTATGGTGATAGTGGGCGTAAATCATTACGTTCTATTAAATCCCATAATAAGCCACTTGAGCAGAACTATACAACTACAAATGAGGAGTATGCGTTTGCATCTGACTCAGAGTTGGAGGCCGATTTTGGAGTCGGCGAAGAAGAAGATGATGATGAAAGTGAGATGAAGTGGAAATCTCGCTTTCTGCCAGGTAATTATAAAAAGTCACTCCCTCTAGGTCGATTGATTTATTCTAAGTTGCCTGCCGACAAGGTAATCATGAAGTGGACTGACCCGGAGAATTATGTTGATGAAGAGGAGGATATTGAGAAGGAAGACGAAGACGATTTCCTTACAGTTCGTAAAGAAGACTCTAACGCTGATTTACCACGTCTAGGATACGGGGATTTAGCTGTCGAAATATCTTCTATTGATAACTTGTTCTATCGTGAAGTAAAGGCCAATAGTTCTGAATACGAAGATGAAGAAGGTGGAAGCGATTTTGAGGATCTTGAGAAGGAAGACGATGAAGGTGAGGATGATGAAGGTGAGGACGAAGGTGAGGATGAAAACAAGTCTGTACAGGAAGCAAAGGAGTCCATCAAATCCGTGGAGGAACAGAGAGCGGCAAATGCTCGAAAGAAGGAAGAGATGCGCCTTAAATTTGATGAGGATGAGGATAAATATAGTGAAAATGAAGATGAACTCGATCCTGCTAGTGCAGCATCTTGGTACGATAAGCAAAAGTCTAGAATCAGTAAACAACTTGAGATAAACGAGGCAGAATTAGCTGATCTCGATGAAGTCACACGCCAACAAATTGAAGGATACCGAGCAGGTAGCTATGTCCGTTTGGTGTTCAAGGACATGCCTATGGAATTTTCTGAATACTTTGATCCTAAGTATTTAGTTCTGGTCGGTGGACTCTCTTCCAATGAAACTCGATTTGGGTTTAGTCAAGTAAGAATCAAGAAACATCGTTGGTACCCTCGTCTTCTCAAAAGTAATGACCCGATGGTTGTAAGTCTTGGTTGGAGACGATTCCAAACATGTCCAATTTTTACAACATCAGACTCACGAACCCGAACACGTATGCTTAAATATACACCCGAACATATGTTCTGTAATGCTACCATGTGGGGTCCCCTTGTTGCACCCAACACTGGTTTTGCATGTTTCCCGAGTGTTAATCAATCAGATGCTAAAGCAAACTTCCGAGTAAGTGCCACTGGTACAATTGAAGAAGTCGATCAACAAGTTGAAATAGTTAAGAAACTTAAACTTGTCGGACACCCTTATAAAATCTTTAAGAACACGGCATTTGTTAAGAACATGTTCCATACCTCACTGGAAATTGCCCGTTTCGAAGGCGCACAGATCAAGACCGTCAGCGGAATCCGTGGTCAAATTAAGAGGGCTCTAACTCAGGAAGGTAGTTTCCGTGCCACATTCGAAGACAAAATTCTTATGTCAGATATCATTTTGCTGCGTGCTTGGTGGCCAGTTACTGCACGGCAGTTCTATAATCCTGTTACATCTTTGCTTTTGTCTGATAAGACAGAATGGCAGGGTATGCGTCAAACGGGTGCTATTCGCGCTCAAGAGGGTCTCTCCGCTCCCCAAAAGAAGGACTCTAGTTACGGGCCACCAGTTGAGCGAGAGACTCGAAGATTTAATCCTCTCCAAGTTCCCAAATCCCTGAAAGCTTCTATACCTTTCAAGTCACAAATTGCGGCTATGGCCCCCCAGTCACGTCCCACGTATATGCAGAAGCGTGCGGTTGTGTTAGATGGTGCTGAGCGAGAGATGCGCAACATGATGGTGAAGGTAAATACGTTGCGCAATCAGAAGGATGCCCAGCGACAGGCTAAGAAAGAGGCCTACCGTGCTAAAGTTGCGACTGAGAATGCTAAGATTGAAGAACGTCGTGATGCCAAACGAAAAGAACAACGTAAGGACTACTTTGCTAAAGAAGGGCGAAAGCGTGCTGCTGAAGAGTCTCGAGCAATCAAGAAAGCCAAGAAGTGATATAAAGTTGTTTCATCTAATAATAATTGTACATAGAAGAGTTATCTTGATAGTATACCTACATACTTTTCATATTTATAGATTTAGACGTAGTTAGCGAGATACTTAATAGCCTCGCCGTAACCAGTGCGCATGGTAATAGAACACATGAAGACTTCGATAGGACGTACACCCTCACTTAGCGGTAGGGAAGTGTCCTTACCAGTGGTATGAAGCATACCGAATTCGTATCGCAGAGCATCCTCCGAAACGGCAGTATCCTTATCGATCTTGTTACCAAGAATAACGAAAGGGGTCTTTGACAAGTCAGGAATACTGAGAAGAGCATCGAGCTCAGCTTTAGACTCAGCAAAACGCTCTGGATCAGCAGCATCAACAATATAGACAACACCACTTACTTCAGGAAAGTAATCCTTCCAAACACGACGGGCTTGTAAATGTCCACCCAAATCAAATGTAGTGAAGCGGACATTTCCCATCTGAAGTTCTTCACTAGTGGGATGTGTAGTAGGCAAGAAAGCTGCCATACGATCAGTCTTCAAGACATGGAGCAAAGTAGTCTTTCCGGCATTATCGAGACCAAGGAAGAGAAGTTTTCCGTGTTTGTTATAAAGGCCGAGAGAATATAGAACGTCGTAAAACCAATTAACGATGAACATGTTATTATAAAACAATTATGAATATAATTCACAACGATAATGTTGGATCTTAGAAAGAGCGAGAGCGAAAGTCGCGTCAGCATGTAGGGTTCATTGACGATATCAAGTAGATGAGGAAGATGATAAAGAAGAAGGAGATAATTGAAAAAAAGAGATAAAGAGGGATTGAAAATACAGATCCAGATCCAGATTCAACTTGAGAATATTATATATAAGATAAAAAGTATATATCTAAATGGGAAGATCTAAACTAATTTACAAACTAATTCTTTCCAACACATCCTGGGAAGGTTATTTACATATTCTATATTTTATTTATAAAACCTTGAGAGTATCGCGACTTACCATCTATTGTTACCTCCATTTTCATATCCGTTGTTACCTCCGTTACCATATCCACTGTTACCTCCGTTACCATATCCATTGTTACCACCGTTACCGTATCCTCCGTTATCGTAGCTATTATTGTTGCTATCATTTCTGTAATTATCGTTCCTACCTGAGTTACCGTAACTTTCATTACGACCATAAGACTCATTACCTCCAAAGTTTCCTTCGTTGCGACGCTCATTGCGGTTACGATCTTCATTACGACCAAACTCACTAAACTCATTACCAAAGTTGGAGGATCCGCCGTTATTACGTCCCTCATTACGACCTTCAAAACGGCCACCAAATCCACCCTGGTTACCGGACTGGCCAAAATTCTGGTTCTGGTTCTGGTTCTGGCCATGGTTCTTATGCAAATACCCTTCGACCATTCCTTCAAGTCTACCAGCTAGTCCATTCTGGTTGCCATAACCTTGGTTACCATATCCTTGGTTGCCTTGGTTAAATTCCTGATTTCCTTGGTATCCCTGATTTCCTTGATTGGGTCCGTGATTTCCGTTATGAGAACTAAGGTACTGACCAATCATACCACCTAGACCATTACCAGCCTGGTTACCACCTTGGTTATAACCTTGATTATTGTGGGAATTCATGTATTGGCCAATCATATTTCCAATACCATTTCCACCTTGGTTACCACCCTGGTTGGGGCCATTCTGATTACCCATAAGTTGTTCTTCAACCTGCTCTCTAATGAAATCGCCTAATCCCATGTTAAGTTTGAATGAATCGATATATTCAATGTTGATGGTAAATGCACAATTACGTTTCGCGCCTATATAGTGAAGACCAAAACGTGAATGCGACACCTTACGTCCAAGTGTACCTGCGACAGGAGTCACGCGTACATGATGATGTCATTATAGATTAGAGATAGTGCTAGTTTTAGATTAATGCAGTTTTAGTATATGCGGGTGAAAAATATGATGAGTTGTAAACAAATTTACAACGCTAAATGAATCGGTTTGTTTAGCTTTCTTTACTTGTTTTTCTTTACTTACCTACCTACCTACTTACTTACTTAACTTTCTTTCTTAGCTAACTTTCCCAACTAACATACTCAATGAGCTCTATTAACTTATTCTTTTAATTACCTTTCTTAGCTTTTTTTCCTTTCTTTCTAAAACCATTGCTTCCTCTATTATTCTTGTTCTACTATTCTTTCTCGTCACACTACCAATATGTCGTGCACATACCCAAGGTGGTTTCCCCAGGTGACTTACGACGTGTCTTCTGAAATTCCGTGTTGATATTCACTAATAAATCTCTTACGATGAAAGTGGATTTAAAGAAACAACTCGAGACTCAAAGTTTCCGTGTGAAAGGTGTCGATGTCCATCCCTCGGAGCCACTAATAGCAACTTCGCTATACACCGGTGCCCTGCAGATTTGGAACTATGAAACTCAACTCCTGCACAGAACCCTGGATGTTTCTGGGTTTCCCGCACGCGCCGTTCGATTTATTGCTCGTAAAAATTGGGTAGTTGTTGGCTCCGATGATATGCATATTCGTGTTTACAATTATTCTACCCTTGAACGCGTGGCTCAGTTTGAAGCTCACCAAGACTTCATTAGAGCTATTGCAGTTCATCCTACTTTACCGATCTTGTTATCTACTGGTGATGATATGGTCGTAAAGATGTGGAACTGGGATAAAAACTGGGAATGTTCCCAAGTTTTTAAAGGTCACCAATCTTACGTGCTAGGGCTCGCTATTAACCCGAAGGATCCTACCCAGTTCGCTACAGGATCTATGGATCGCACTGTTAAGGTCTGGAGTTTTGATTCGCCGGTAGCTAACTACACACTTGTGGCCCATGAGGACCGAGGAGTTAACTTTGTAGAGTACTACCCGTTTGCTGATAAGCCTTATTTACTTACTACTAGTGATGATCAAACGGTAAAAATATTCGACTATCAGTCTAAACAGGTTGTTGCTACTCTTAGCGGACATAGCCATAATGTCAGCTTTGCTACTTGGCACCCTGAATTACCGCTAATCATTAGTGGTAGTGAAGATTCTAGTTTGAAGCTATGGAACTCACGATCATATAAACTCGAACAAACTCTCGACTACAGAATGGAACGTGCTTGGTGCATTGCTACTCGCCCAAACTCTAATCTGGTAGTAGTAGGTTTCGAGACTGGCTCCGTGGTCCTCAGATTGGGTCGTGATGAACCAATAGTATCAATGGACAATAGCGGTAAGTTGGTGTGGGCTCGCCATCTCGAAGCATTCAGTTCCTCTGTTAAAGGAAGTGCGGGTCAAGATGGTCCCGTTCATTTGCAAACTAAGGACTTGGGTGCCGTAGAAATGCAGCCAAGTTTGGTATCACATTCTCCTGATGGTAGATACGTGGCTGTAGCTGGTGATAACGAAATTGTAGTATATACGGGACTCGCATGGAGATCGAAGTTCTTTCAGGCAGGAATCGACTTTTGCTGGGGACCTGATAATAACTGTGCTATCCTAACGTCCAATGGAACTGTTCAGGTGAAAAGAAATTTCAAGGATGCGTTTGAGTTTAGTGTTGTTTCTGCACAAAGAGTATTTGGTGGTGAATATATTGGTGTCGCTATTGACGATGCCATTTCGTTCTTCGATTGGGAATCCGGTGCCCAGATTGCGGTGATCAGTGCCGCAGTGAGAACTCTCGCTTGGGCAGATGCTGGAAATTTCTTGGCAATTATAACCGATGAAATAACCCATGTGCTGAAGGTGGATCTTGACCGTATTGAAAGCGGAATTGAAGCTGGCGAAACCGAATTAGAGGATGCTTTTGAGGAGGTTGCCGAGATTAGTCGTGAGCCGGTGAGGTCAGCTACCTGGATTGGTGACTGTCTAGTATATACCACATCCTCAAACCGTCTTAATTACTTAGTCGGTACTGAAACATATAATATCAGTCACTATGATAAGGACATGTACGTGTTGAAATATTTGCCGAAAGATAGTGCCATCTACCTGTGTGATAAGGATGTAAAGGTCGTGAGCCAGCATCTATCTGTTTCTATTGTAGAATTCCAAACCGCCATATTAAGAGGTGATACTGATGAAGCCATCTCAACAATATTGCCTAAAATTCCGGAGTCAGAGCTGAATAGTGTTTCGCGATTTTTGGAGGCTCAAGGATTTAAGGAGCTTGCCATGGAAACTACTAATGATAGTGCTCATAAGTTTGACCTAGCTCTTGCTTTGGGGGACTTAAAGCTTGCTTCCTCAATTGCCGGACCAGAAGAGTCCTCCAAGTGGAGACAACTTGGTGACCACTACTTATCGCAGTGGAATGTCGATGACGCTACTGAAGCTTACACAAAGGCCAATGAATTAGATACTCTTTTGCTCATTTATACGTCCACTGGTGATAAAGCTGCTCTATTAAAACTCGCTGAAATAGCCGAGTCAGAGGGTAAATACAACCTTGCTTTTAATGCTTTATGGGCGATCGGTAGCACAGAGAAAATTGTTGACCTACTAAATAAAACTTCGCGTCATTCAGAGGCCGCACTATTTGCATTGACTTATGGTAATGATATTCACGAATCAGTAGACAAATGGAAGGAGTCGTTAAAATCTCGCGGCAGAGGTAAAATTGCTTCTCGAATTCAGCTGCCCGAAACCTCAACCACAAAAGATGAACCTCTTGTTGATTTGTCGTCAGTTACACCTAAAGTTGAGGCTTCGGAACCTGAGTTTGTTGGATCTGAAGCAGATGTGCCCGTTGCCAAGGTTGAGGCGGAGGCGGATGAAACGGCTACTCAAGATAATAATGCATCAAAGGACTCCAAAAAGAAGAAGAAGAATAACAAAAAGAATTGAAACAACTCAAGGGTAGTTTTCAACTAGAAATACAATCTTAAACATCATTTTTTAAAAACCTATATAAAAACTTTATGAAGATAGATCATCAACGTGAGAGTTCGGCAAGTTAGCACTTGATTCGTCAGGGTCCAGATCGCAAGTCATAACTTTGGATGGTGAAGGAGATTCGAAATGTGCCGATGTGGTACTCCATTGATCACCACTGAGACCCACGGCCACTTTCTGGCCATCCCTTGAGTAACTGATAGCGGTACATGAAATGGGGAAGTTTACTTTGGACAACATCTGAACCTTCTCATGGTTCCAGAAATAAATGCAATGATCACCACCTCCAGCTGCTAATAGCTTTGGCTCCCTAGGATTGGTAGCCAAAGCATAGATTGGGCGAAGTTGGGCATTTTTGTTGATTGACGTTACATCGCCATTCTCACTCGTTGGAGATCCTCCGGTTGGTTTTACTGCGTTAGACAGGAAACATCGAATACTATTGTTCTCGGTGGACATGATAAAAACTCTGCTTGAATCGTCAGAGACAGCATAAGTACCTGGAGTTAGCCATTTCACCTGGAGCGCCTTCGAATCTGGAGGCAAAGTGATTCTCGATAATGGGTTTTTAGTAGTGCGCATATCATATACTAAACATTCTCCATCATTTGTTGCCACAGCTATGTGGGACTGTCGACAATCGAATGCATCTGAACCCAACTTGACACCAATTGGAGCCATAATATCTGCGCGTTGATCACAAGTAAATAACGCTGTATTCGTAGAACCAATAATAATATCATCACTATCATCCAACATTTTCAAACCCAAGACTGGATTCGAGCATTGAAAGCGATCTTGGTACGACAAAGTGTCTGCATCCAGTTTTCGTATGATGTTATCACCACCACCGAACCACAAAGAAGGACTACGAAGCTCCCATGCTAATGAGAATATTGGGCGCGTGAAACTGGCTTCGTAATTTTGTTTCAATTCTGGTGGACCCGAAACAGTAACTGCACCATCCCACGTTGAGCATGCGAGAATGTCATCTGGACCATATTCTAGTCCACTGATGACATCATTGGTCTTAATTATAGGATGAGGCTTCCACTGCATTAAAAATTTTAGTGTAAATATATTAATATGCAATAAGGGGATAGTTGTGGCAGAATGTTTACACCGGGGCTGGGTTTTCCACCCGCGTGCATGATATCAGTAATCAACCAATTAACAAGGTATTAATTCCCAGATATTATAGTATAGCTGTACATCTTAAATATTTACGGTATTTTATACTTAAGTTTTGCTCCATAAATCAATTACATATCTTGTTTTCACTAAATTAATCAGCCACCTATTAATCGAACGGTAAGTAGTAGGGTTAGACAACTACTTCAGCACTGATGATTACTAATCACCTTTTCCATCGATCGAGGTTACCTGGTATGTTCATCATACACGTGATCAAATTCCTTCTCGGTATCCCATTCGTCGACGTCCAGTCAGCAAAATCCTGAACACCACGAGTATTAACTATCTTCATCACGTACAATAAATGTTCGCTAAGAAGCTTGTACCGACTGTAGCTCAGGGCGCTCGTGCTGCTGCTAGCTCACGATCATATGCTACCCTTCGTGAAATTGAGGATCGTTTGAAGAGTATCAAAAACATTGAGAAGATTACCAAGACCATGATGATTGTCGCTTCCACTGGTATGAACAAAGCTCAGCGTGCCATGCAGCGTTCTCGTGTCTATGAAGATGCTGCTAGCACAGTTTTTCAGAAGAGTGAGGCTAAACCTGTTGAGAACCCCGAGAAGACATTGTTGATTGTGATGTCTAGTGACAAGGGTCTCTGTGGTTCTATTCACTCCCAGCTTGCTCGTCGCACTCGTGCCTTCTTAGGTGAGAACCCCAACACTGATTTGGTGCTCGTTGGTGATAAGTCCAAGGCCCAACTTCAGCGTACTCACGCCGAGAACATCAAGCTCAGTTTTGCCGGTGTAGGCAAGGAGCCCCCAACTTTCGGTGAAGCTGCTCTCATTGCTGATGAGATTGAGAAGCTTGACAATAAGTATGACAACATCAAGTTGCTCTATAATCACTTTGTATCCTCTGTGAGCTTCGAGCCTAAGTTTAAGGATGTATTCACCGCTAAGACCACTGAAGAGGCTCCCAAAATTAACCTTTATGAAATTGAGGATGAGTCCGCTCCCAAGAACTTTGCTGAGTTCTCTCTGGCCAACTTCATCCTCTCTGGCCTTGCTGATGGTCACGCTGCTGAGGTCAGTGCCCGTCGTAACGCTATGGACAATGCTTCCAAGAATGCCAATGATATGATCAATAAATACTCGATTCTTTACAACCGTACTCGACAAGCCGTTATTACCAACGAATTGGTCGATATTATCACCGGTGCCTCCTCGCTCGAGTAAAAATAGTTGTACTAGATATGACCTATATAAAAAGACTAAAATCACAAATTTAGAAACAATCAAAAAAACCAAACAATCAGAACAAAACTGAGCTCTTTTCTTTTACACTAAATAAATAATCTTCTCCTTCCTTACCCAAATTCTGGATCAGGAAGAATGGATTCGACCCAAGATTTTGTTCTGAGTAAGTTGTATGGCCACATACTACCGAGACCAGTTGGTCTTGATGATGAGGTAGATGCGGTATATTCGGCTTTAGCCTCGACAATTACTCAGAAACGGGGGTCCCAGTGTATATTATTAGGTCCTCGAACTACCGGCAAAACTTTAGTCATTGAAACTGCACTAAGAAAAATACATCGTGAATTTCCTAATCAGCTTATAACTATTAAAATTAATGGTATTGGCCACAGCGATGATAAATTAGCATTACGAGAGATAGCTAAGCAGCTTGATCAGGCAATTCCTGATCTCCACTGTCAAACAATTGAAAAGGCTGGAATGAGCCAAACTCTTGGTTCTATAAACCATTTGTTCGAAAGAGCAGCTCAAACTGTATTAGATGATCCCAGTAAGGAGCTTATGCGAATTGTTTTTGTAATAGAGGAAATGGACAGGTTTGCGGCTGGTCACCAAATTCTAGCCTATGAATTACTGGACTGGAGCTTAAGTGCACCATGGGGAGTGTCAGTAATAGGTACATCTACACGCATGAATTTATTGGACTTGATGGAGAAACGAAATAGATCCCGAAATGCATCTTCAGCAATAATATTGTCAAAGCCGACCAGTGTTGATGATTTAGAACTTATTGCTAAAGAATTACTGGCAGGTCCCGATGGTGAACCAACTAAGTTCGTAAATGATAGTGATCTTAGGGAACTAGTCACTGCGGTCTGGTACACTACGAACTCCGTAGGATCTCTTATGAGTCAACTTATTCCCAAGGTACTTGAAACCCCCCCATCCAATATTTTCCGGCCTTCCACAACGGAATCGTTACTAAGTCCAGTAGAGTCCGTGGCGGAAATTGATTGGGCTATAATTATCTGTGCAGCAAGAGCTGTCATTCGCTATGAAAATCCATCAGTAAATTTGGTTCTAGTGCTAGACGAATGGAGATCACTTACGAATGAATTGCATATGAATAGATTTTCTGACATGAATGCCCGGATCTTGGCAAACTCCGATAATAATAAGAAAGAGCAGAGTATATCCAAGCCTGGTTCGTCACAGTCGTTATTGCTGGCGGTACGACATTCATGGGACAGAGTTCGAGACTTAGGTCTTTTAGAGCCGATGAACAACCAAAATACGCAAGAGGATTTAAAAATGTACGTTCCTGAACTGACGCTGAATGACTTAAAGTCCCTTTTACCGAAGATGCATAATCTATATAGCTGGACTAATTTGGATTAGTTATATAGAAGTGTATTAACAATTCGAAATGAACTTTTTTTACTGGTTATCTTTTTAATTCTTGTTGTTTTCTCCAATTTTTTTTCCAGTATTAGTTACTTAATTTCTTTTCTTGCTCTTATTACCCAATTCGACAATTTGGCGGTTCTGTGTCTCTTGGGTTTTATTCCACACGATATTATGTAACAAAGATGGCTCAATTCTTCAGCATAATTCTCCAGAAACAGAGCCTTAAAGCTCTTGGATAGGGCAAGGATGAAATTTAAAAATGGAATACATCTATGAATTAGGGCAGGACCCTAGCCCATGATTATTGGGCTTGGGGTTTTTACTATATATAACGCACATCCTTGCAGATAATGCACTTATTCAAATTTACTATTTTTCGTTTCTAATGTATATTCGACCGAGAGGAACTGACTTTGACCTCTTCAAATGCTTTGGCGATGTCTTTGCTGACCTTTTAATCGCACCAAAGAAGAAGATTTCAATAATGTCATTATCTAAATTGGGCGGTTCTCCCCCCAGTGCTGAAAATATACCCTCGAACTATATTTTCAGCGTCAAAGCAGTTATGAAGCGCTTGAAGACTCGATATTCGATCAGTTCAGACGAATGTATCATTCGAATCGATAAATTCTTCGACGCTAAATTACTTCATGACCCTGCCAATCTCACTGCATCTCATGCATCAAAAGACTGTGACGTACAACCTACAGCGAAGGGCTTTGCTATCTTACAAAGCTGGAATGAACTTTACGGACATGATTTAACATCAGATGCCAAAGAATTGATCTCTGATGCACTCAGTTCGGGTTATAACAGCATGGATTTGGTTGACCTCGAGAGAACGCTTCTTACTTCTAAGATTCAAACTTCAACTGGCTTATCAATGCTTTTATGGGCGAAAATGATGGGCAGGTCCCCACAAATATTTGATGCCTCATTAAAGAAATCACCTCCAGTAGTCATTCAGGGTCAGTCAATCGCCCGTACATCTCCATCTCCGTCGTCAACGAAAGCATCTTCCATGAAGGAGGAGCCATTAAGCCTAGATGAGCTTTATTTTCGTTTTAAGATGAATGATGAGACTCTCAGTATCTCCACTGTCAATGTTGATGACTGCAATGATACCATTGAGATGCGGAGAATCAGGAGCAAATCTAAATCATTGGCTGCCTCGAACATGAGTCCTTATTTTGTTAAATCAGCACTTCATCCCAATAGCCTCAACCAAATGCATTACTGGAACTCGGATGGCATTCGGTTGTTCAAAGATGTTCAGTTTGAGCGTTTAGATAAGTCACGCATGAGTTGTCGTGTATGTTACACTGAAAAGTACATCTTGACTGGCCACTCTTTGCTGCAATGGATTTATGATTGCACGACTGTACTTAATCATAATGAAGCATTATTGATAGCCCACCTCCTTTTGCGGTCTAAGTACATCGAAGTTATTACTGACCAGGTTCTCATTCCAGTAACTAACTACAAGATGAAAGTCAAAGAGATAGAATTTTCTGCTTCCACCCTTTACAGAATCACTCAGTGCGGGTATGAAGCGACTATGTGGGATAGTTCTACCGAAAACTCTGATACTATGGAATCTAATCCAGCAGATAAAAAATCTCTCCACAAAAAGCATACTACTTTATCTGGCGAACTTGAAAAGCCAATTATATCCATGAGCAAAGTGGACGATATATTTGAGAATTTCATCGACCTTACATTGATTCAACGTGAACCCGCCCTGAAGGTTCTTTTTAAGGAAAACATTTGCGGATCCAAAAACATTGTCAACCTGATGTTTCTTGATACTGCTCAACACCTTATGCTCTTAATCAGTGCCAAACATGATGCAAAGCATACTGTTACTCGTAAGAGCTTTCTTCTTAAGCAAATTCGTGGCCTGTTGAAATGTTTGCGTGATACCTACATTGAAAGGAATAGTTCCTTGGAGCTTAATATCAATGAAAAGGATCGTAACATGCTTCTAAAAGCTATGGAGTCTGAAGACTTTCTCGATGTCGTTGTTCCTCTTTCTCGTGTTCGAGGCGTATGCACTGAGATGCTTAGGGATGCCCTTGAACAGTTTAAAGAAAGCAAGTCAACCCACGATGTTCCCAGTCTTCGTAACTATGTCATTTCCAAATACATTCAGGTTTAATTTTTTTGCATATTGTAACACTTCACCAAGCTATATATATCTATCAGTCATTATTGTATCAAAGTAGAGCAAATAATTTATATATATTAGTTTTCAACGGTAGTGGCCTGGCGACCAGCGCGAATTGTACCCCATCCGATCAAACGGAAATGCTTTTCAATACGACGACTGAGCGCAATGTTCTCACCGACTTGAGTACAAGCTGGAGTAACCAACAACAACTTGGCCATATCACCTCTTACTGAGCTGACACGAGCACCAGTGGCAGTTGAACCGACGTTTACCATGATGATTTCACCCTTAGCAAGTTTCTGGACCTTAGAAAGTTTCTTATCCTCAGTCTTGACACCTAGGAGACGTCGCAAAAGGAACACATTGGCCTCCAGTTCAATGTATACATGAGGTAACTTTCCAACATGGCCCAAAACATGACCAACCAATCTATCACCGCGACAAAGCGTTGGATCTACCATGGAACCAACACCGATCAAACCACCAGGAACGGCAAATTTAAGATCATTGCTATCAGCAAACAGTGTTAAAACGCGGGATTTTACCGGGTGGCAGACGACCTCACCACTTTCAGTTCGATTGACAATACCAGGTCTAATTTCGATCTCGTCACCCAACTTGAGTACACCGCTGACAATAGAGCCACCAGCAATACCTCCCTTAAGCTCCTCGATAGTGGAACCAGGACGGTTGACATCGAATGAACGCACAACAATTAGACGAGGATCAGCAGTTAAGTCACGCATAGGAACTGGGATCCTTTCAACAATCATAGCGTTTACAGCATCGATGTTGATCTTAAGCTGAGCACTAATAGGAATAACAGGGGCACCATCAGCTGTAGTACCCTTAATGAATTTCAAGATGGATTGCTCATGTTCGAGAGCAGACTCTTGACGCATCAAATCTACCTTATTTTGTAACACAATAACATGTTTCAGTGCCATAATCTCAATAGCAGCCAAATGTTCACTGGTTTGAGGCTGTGGACACGGCTCATTACCAGCAATAAGTAGGAGAGCAGCATCCATAACGGCAGCTCCACTCAACATAGTACTCATCAGGATATCGTGACCCGGGCAGTCAACAAAACTCACATGTCTGACAAGTTCGTATTTTTTACCATCAATAATCGGTCTAATTTCTTTACCTGAGCCAAACGACTTGTAGCATTCAGGAGTAGTTACCGAAGGATCAGCACACTTGTAGATTTTAGCATTAGCATAACCCAAACGAATAGTGATATTACGTTCAAGCTCAGACTTGAAACGAACCGTTTGTACACCACTAATAGCCTTCACTACCGTGGACTTACCATGAGCTACATGACCAATGGTGCCAATGTTAATTGTGGCCTGGCGCTGAATAATCTCAGGAGATAGAGGATTAAGCTTTGTAAAATCAGGATTAGTGGGCTGTTCAGGAAGACCGCCACCTTCTTCGAATTCTTTATTACGGCGTTCCTGCTCGGTGAGTCCATCACCAAGTTCAGCGGCAAATGATACCTTTTTGGCCCCTCCTGAATTCAAACCATCCAAGTTTCCAACATCTTCAGTTCCGCTATCTTCTTCACTGTCTTCATAGTCATATTGAGACTCAATAGTGTCCAATTTTCCATCAATAACGATGGTCGGCTGGCCTTCTTCACTCATATTAAGAAGATGAATTTTTCAGCTTACTTACACACAAAATCACCAATATACGTTCAGGGGAAAAAAAACCTCACCCACAATAATTTCGTCACTGATCCGGTTGAGTTGGGCCGAAGGAGAAAAACAGCAGTGACAACAATTCAAAAAAATAAATTAAACTTAAATATTTATCTGGTTGTTTTATTTTTATTGGTAATATAAGATAATATATAGATTATTCCTATATTCGCTACCTCACCTGCACTACTCCAAGCTTATCACGTGGTACTTCTAATATAAGTGGAAATAATCACTAAAAATTGGCTTTAAGATGGATCAATGGCTTCTGGTAGGTCTTAAGTTCATTCGTATGCTTGCATATGGTATGACTACAATCATTCTGGTTCCATTTTTGCAGACAGTTGGATGTTCTGATTCGGAAATTGGGTTGTTTATGAGTCTTACTTTAGTTGGCGATGTAATACTGTCATTCCTTGTGACATTCAGAGCAGATGAAGTTGGAAGGAGATTCATGCTCGCAATGTCATCAATACTAATGTTATTGTCTGGTGTATGTTTTATGTTCTGTGATAATTTTTGGATCTTGTTGATAGCAGCTGTATTTGGGGTGATTTCCCCGTCGGGTGATGAAGTGGGTCCATTTAGATCCATTGAGGAATCCGCAATTGCCCAGATATCACAAGATTACTCTCGTGCCAAGCTTTTTGCTGCTCAAAATCTATTAGGCACTCTAGGCATGGCACTAGGATTGATGGTTGGTGGATGGATTACCGATGTATTCACCGATAAAACTGGTAAAAAAAGTGATGCATATCGTGTAGTATTCTTTGGTTATGTGCTCTGTTCATTGGCTAGTTTGGTGATCTCTGCTTTTCTTAGTTCGAAAACGGAGGTATTAAAAACAATCACTAATGATACTGTCAATGATGAGGAAACGCCGCTCATTCAAACTGAGCCTGTTTCTAATGAGTCAACGGTTAATCAAAATCAAACAGCATTAGCAACATCTGTCTCATTATGCATGTTGTTTGGAGTGGATTCTTTGGCTTATGGATTTATGTCTAACTCATGGTTAGTAGAATACATATATCGTACCTTCAATCCATCATCTACAGTTGTTGGCTCGCTTCTCTTTGTTGCATCCTCCATCAGTGCTCTGACATCATTTCCTTCTGCTATATTGACGCATCAAATTGGAGCGGTAAGTGCCATCTGCTGGACCAAGTTAGGAGCTGGTCTCTTTGGAGGAATCATTCCTTTGGTCGCTCGTTTCTGGGGAGTTATCGGATGTATTTGGCTAAGATCCATATTTGACACTATGGATGTGGTTCCTCGACAGATGTTTCTGACGAGCGTAGTTTCGGAATCCGACCGAACAAAGGTTCTCGGCATGGTTAACATCGCTAAAACAATGGGTAGAGCCATTGGACCAGTGTTTACGGGAATTCTTGCCAGTCATGGTGCTCTTAATTGGTGTTTTGGTATAATGGCAGCACTCGAATGGGTATTTGCACTAACAGTTTATAGAGTATTCAAATAAGTTATATAGTATATACTTTATTGTGCCATATAGCTATTTCTTCTTTTGTGGGGGTGTGTTATCAATGATTAGTTACTCGATACCCTTACTTCATTTTTGTGGAAGTAAACCTTGCCTTAATTTCGATGACTGAAAGGGGTAGGCAGCAACAACAACATGCAGTCATGCTGAGCTTGTGTGAGGCACCCATATCCTCCATATTTAGCCCTGACGTCTACAAGGCAGGGAAAATCGGGCAATGCGGAGAGAATATACCGAAATGACGTAGTTTATTAACATGCCGTTCAATAACAAAAAAATAATCAGTAAAAATAATAAATAACCACTAATTATACAATAAATAAAATAAAATAAATAAATAGCGAGATTAATTGCCACAGATACGACGGCAATAAACCTGCTCAGCATGACTGCAGCGGCATCGGACTTGTTTTGAAATAGGGCAAGGAAAATGAGTACTCTAAGTGGGCGTGCAGGGACTCGGCCGCCCCCCCCCCCACTTCATAAGCCTTTAACTGATGCTTCATCACATCAACTTACAACACGACAACCTACCCTTAACCTGGTTTGGTACCAGTAATATAGACCCCGAAACAACTGGATTCGTTTCTCCTTAACAACTAATATAAACAGCAAAAAACACAAGTCAATTAAGCAAGATTTCACTCACACCTCTCAATTACTGAAATCTATTAACCTTAAGTCCCTCATCAATGTCGTATCTCAATCCCACTAAATGGTTTCGCACGCGCTCTACCAGTCAACAGTCCCAAACCGGTCTTGTTGCACCAATTGATTGCGATACCGTAGTTGAGAGTGGAGATTTAGGAGATTCAGACTTCACTGCAATCAGTGTGCGCCCTCTCACGTATGCCGAGGCTTCTGTGCAGCGCATTCCGGCCGCTAATACGCGTGTAGTGATCAGTGAGCCCTACAGTAACATTGATGAGGCTAGACTGGCTGTTCAGCTAGTTGATCAATACGTCAATGATCCCTCTAATAAGCCTCATCATGCATCCTTACATGTGCAGGCTAATGCCGAGTACGGTGGCGACAGTATCCATGAGAGCAAGCGAGCCCGTAGACGCAACCGCGATCATCAAAGAGCTCGTAGGCGGAACAAGGCTATCAACAAAGGCCATCCTGAAGGTCTACAATGCAGCGGGTAAGTAGCTGGGTTATATCTGACGTCTCATGAGGTTTGAATTTACGGGTTGTTCTTTCGCTGGCTCTGAACCCAACACGGTCTCCAACAATGCGGAAGGTCTGAGAATTAGACAAAATGAACTCAATTATAGTTCCTTTCTTGCTGAGTAACTTGATTCCGTTTTTTGGCGTCACTACTAGCCATTGCGTTTTGGATTCCCACAAAATTATGCCGCTTATTGCAACACAGCTAGGATTCTTGCAACTAACAACTTTCATCGCAGCACCGTTCCAGTCGGCGCTAAGAACCAATTGAGCAGCTGAAACCCCATTAGCTTTACCAATACATCGGTTAATGTATTCATTCCAGAGTGCATTCAATGGCGTATATGTTTCGTATTTGGGATCAGCTTCCTTTCTGAATACTTCCAGTTGCTCAGCGGTTGCAGATTTGCGTTGTTGATGTCGGCTCGTAGCTTTAGGTTTATATTTTCTTCTCCGAAGTCGTGGCACTGATAATTCTTTGTCGTTAGATCCTTCGTGTAATACAAGGAATGGTTTCTGGGAACCAGTAAGTGAATACCTTTCCTGAAGGAGTTTTCTTGCTTCTTCCTCAGAACGACTCTGTAAGAGCAATTGGAGTTCAGTATTATTCATCTGATCAGAAATTCATATGGCAATTTACTAGTGACGGAAAAGAAAAATCAACAACAATATGGGGTGGTGCCTCACGATACGTCTAACTACCTACAGAGGGTTGGAGATCACTTGACCTCTCTCTGACTGCCCGCGCGCCTTACTTTCTTCACAGAGGTTAGTTTTCCTTAGAGTGCTTCACAGTAACAAGAATCCATATATATATAGACCCTACCACACACAGATACATTTTAAAACAGAAGCACTTTTGGGGGAAAAACAGCTTATTTCTTCACATGTATTTTTTATAGATTTAATCAATTTTTTTTATAGAAATTAGTAAGGAAAAAAGAAATTTCTAATGAAACCAAGAGCGGTTATATCACAACTGAGGGATCCGTACTCGAATCTTGCATTGGAAACATTACTGTATAAGCACCGTATTTCACCCAATCAAAAACTCCTGTTTATTTATTTCAATGATCCTTGTATTGTCATTGGTCGTAATCAAAACCCCTGGGCTGAATGCAATTTAAATTTCGGTATTCCATTCTTACGTAGAAGATCGGGTGGTGGAGCAGTTGTGCATGATCGAGGAAACGCCAATTTTTGTGTTCAAACTTCCAAAGAAGAATTTTCTCGAACCAAACATCTGAAAATGATTGTCAATGCATTTCCTGAACTTCACTTAAAAATCAATGAACGTAATGATTTGGTTCAACCAATCAACGATTCCTTATTTAAGGTGAGTGGATCATCCTACAAACTTGATAAGTTTGGTGCCTACCATCATGCAACATTATTGCTCGACGCAAATTTGAAAGATCTTAGTTTGGCACTCAAACCTGATGTCAATCAGGGTACAATAACTTCATCTGGTGGTACGGAAAGTGTCCGTTCGCCAGTAAGGAATACCAATTTGAGCATGTCACATTTTATCAATGGCTGTGTAGAACAGTTCAGTAAGTTATACGGTGATGTGGAGCCTGAGTTCGCATCTACAGCCTGGTTAGATAATGATAAGGCCCAAAATGAGATAAATGAGCTTAAATCCTGGGATTGGCGCTTTGGTAAAACACCCAAATTTACTGCAATTTCTCCTATAAGTGGAGAATCTTTACTTGTAGAAAAGGGGATAGTGAAAAATGGCCCACCAGGAATGGTTGGGAAGCGAATGCCATCTTTGCTCACTACATAAAACAACAGATAATTAAATTAGTCTATGTTTATTTGCTTTAGTTCCCACTTGGTATAGTGAAATGTTTGTTCGCCAAATAAATCCTTGCCGGGCTCCTCCTCGTACTGTAGTTTTACATACCCCATTTTTTCCAATCCATCCCATATGAATGACCTCTCAGCTTCAAATCCTTTTCTAAGAGGGAGCTGTAATAGTACAGTACTGGCATTGACACTTTTTATAGCACTCAGAAGCATTGGTGGATGCTCTCGAGAATAAACCGGATCTGATACAATACATATGTCAAATGATTTAGTGTGTGTGGGTGGATCGCTCCAATCTAGAGCGTAACAATCACACTCAGCTCCATTGATCTTGACATTGTGTTGTAAACTAGGTACAATATCTGGCAGATCAGTAACATCAACCCGTGATGCACCCATCAACTTAGCTGTGATTCCACAAAGCCCTGTGCCAGCACCTAACTCAATAACTTTATGGTTTAAAACCAATTGAGGTTCTCGGGCTATTCTGCGACTTAATATTAATGCTGATCCCCACGTAAGTTTGCCTAAAAGATCCTCTGTCACTCCTGGTTCATCAAGAACAATCGTAAGACTAGGATTTATTACTAGTTTCCGTCGTTGAGCTGAAGTAGCAGTAACTCCACACTCTTGGCTAATTCTTTTAGCAGCCAAATCTCTAATTTCTTCGGCCTTCGATTCTTCGATCCACTCTAATTCTGAACTGGCGACCCTAGAAAGCCATTGACGAGTTCCCTTGTCCAATGGCTCACTTCTTTCAAAATCAGTGACTGATTCATTACCTTCTTTTGCACAAATAGAATATAAAATCTCAAATGGTGGTTTTTGGTTAAGTATCGGTAAGTCGAGGAAATGCATTATAAGTAGTTGAAGTAATAACACAAATAATTTTTGTGGTTGGTTTTTCTTAATAGTTCTGAAAAAAATATTAATATTATTCCGAATCTTGTTTCACTTTCGTTATATTTGATTGGATTTGCTTTTTGAAATATTCACAAATGATATCCCATTCATTTATTTTGATTACTGATTACATACTTATAAATTATTTGAGATAAAGATCTCGGACCAGGCACATGAGCAGCAACGCTACAAACCTTATAGCTTGCAAAGAATGTCGACAACAGAAAGTAAAGTGTGGTGGACAATCTAAAAGTGGGGAAAAATGTCCGCGATGTGCTAAAAGAGGATTCGATTGCATCATTGATAACAACTTCAAGCGTACGGTGAAACGAAAGGCAGTTGAGGTACTGGAAGCTGAAATTCTCGAGCTAAAGTCAAAATTAAATATGCTTACATCACAAGCTCAGTCTGATGGAACATCAACGTCGAAAAAACCTTGTAATTTCCGTCTTAGCGCTCCAAAATTTAACCCTCCTGAACTGACGGCCATTGCATCGGTTTCCAGTACGATATCGGTTGAGAATTGGTTTTGTGGGCCGAAAACTTCTAAATCTTCATTTTATGAGAAATTGACTCTCAATTCCAGCACAATTGAGCTGTTATTCCGAGAATATGTCATGCACTATCACCGGGTGTTGCCAGTTGTCGAAGTACAAAGAGGACCTGAATTTATATACGGTGCTAGTGCAGCATTATTTTGGACCATTATGGCCATTGCGAGTCGAAGGAAAAGCTCCGAGCTTCCTGAAGGTTTGAACTTTGAGCGACTTTGTGATGTCCAGAAACATCATCTTAGTGAAATTGCGGTCTCACCAATTATTGGACAGGGAAGGTCTTCAGAATTTAACTTGCCTAGTCTTTATGCTGTTCAGGCTTTCATCTTGTGTACGCTATGGCCACCACCAACAGCATCCATAAATGCTGACATGAGTTGGAATACCAGTGGAATCGCCATTCTGACTGCAATCAGAACCGGTTTACATTGTCCGGGTTATGCCAAGGACTTCGAAAGAATATTTAAGTCTGATCAAAATCATCGGTCTAATATTCAAGAACAGTTAGTGACTTGGCTCGCCACTAATGCTCTGAGTCAGGCTATTGCAAATATGTTCGGATATCCATCTGCTGCTAACTTCAGGGCACACCGTCAATATTTATTTCATAACATTGATCTTCCTCCGCGCGTGAGGCATATGTACGAAATCCAAAGGAATGCTCATGACATAGAACAGAGTCTGGGCCAATTGGGACAGGGGGGTTCCTCCCTTGATACTACAATGATTACGTCTTTAATACGGGTGCATGCTGCGCGATACGATCAAATAGAGGTGGAGTTTGGCTCGGGAATGGATGCATGGACGCTCTTTACCTTACATGCTGGTCGTGCTCAACTGTTTTCCTATTATCTATTTGTTGAAGTCAAGGAAGAAGGTATCCTTGCTTTATATAATAGTTGCCTAGCTCTATTGAATCATGTTATTATGCAACCCAGTGAATACATGAGATACTTACCGGTCGTCAGTATCATGATTCTCTGGCAGACCTCTAGTGTCGTAGCTAAATTATTTTTCTCGAGATGGTCGGATATATTAGACCGCACTACGGGTGAACGTCTTTATTGTTTGGCAATTAAGAGAATAAGTTTGAGCTCAATATTCCAGCATGATCTTCCATATCGTGCTTCAGAGATTATGACCCAAATGTGGGGTACTTTTAAGGGCATGCGAAAGGCACGTCATGAGAGAACTATTTCGGCCCGTTTAACGTTGAAAAGTCGAATGTCTGCATCAGTATTTTTCGATTGTTTATGGTTGATGCGCGAGGGAAGTGAAATCCGTTCTCACGCACCAACTAAATTGACCAAGCACACCGTCAATGCTGCCGAGGCTGAGGGTCTGATTCCAAAGCAGGAAGAAGATGGAGAAATGACTATATCTAGCGCAACATCGTCTGCTCCACCGTCTAAAGAGAATTCAGCATTGCCAATAGCTACATCCGCATATAATAGCGAAATGTCACCATATGGTGAACAGCTGCCGAGGCCCCCTCCTGAAGTTCCTCCCAATCAACTTCCAGTTTTATCTCGAACTGTTGTACAACCACACACCTTCAATGATGCAGACTGCGCAATACGGCAGACCCAACAGAACACGATGAACAATGCTCAACATGCTCATGACGGTGATCCTTGGTCCGCCCGACATGTACCGTCACTCCACGCATTATTGTCGCCAGAAACGAATTCTAACTCTCCAATAAAATCACCTGTATCACCTGTATCACCAGCACTTTCAGCAATGATCGATGGCTCATGGTCAGACATGGATGCTGAATCCGCATCTACAATATGGAGAGATGTTAATGCGGTCATGGAGGATTTCGGATTTGGATTGAGCGAATTACCATACATTTCACCATAGTAAAGACGAATCTATATAATTTAATAACATATATTTTCTAAATATTTAATCATTGTATTTTAGCCTCTCCATCTCTCTCTCTCTCTCTCTCTCTCTCTCTCTCAGCCTTGGGTGGTGGTTTCAGAACCTATTAGTTGCCCTGATTTAGGGCACCAGTACAGTTTGTGTTAGTCATCTAGGGCTTCACAATGCAAACTTTTCTCCTCACTGTTGTGTGGGTTCAGTTGGGACATTATAATTTTCGCTGAGGTCAGCACCATGTGACCACTCAACCCGGCCCTAGCATAGAGAGAGATCTTTCAATATTCAATCGCGATCCCAACATCGAAACACATACAGTATGGCTGAGGTCAAGACATTCACGAAGCTGCCTAGCAGCATCGCTCAGAACGCTGGTGAAATTAAGCTGTTCAACAAATGGTCCTACGATGGTGTGGAGATTTCCGATATCTCCCTTGCCGACTACATCCAGATCCGTCAGCCCGTTTACGTGCCCCACACCGCTGGCCGTTACGCTGCCAAGCGTTTCCGCAAGGCTCAGTGCCCCATTGTTGAGCGTTTGACCAACTCTCTCATGATGTCTGGTCGTAACAACGGTAAGAAGTTGAAGGCCGTCCGCATTGTTCAGCATGCTCTTGAGATCATCAGCCTTCTCACTGAACAGAACCCCATCCAGGTTGTTATTGATGCTATCATCAACTCCGGTCCCCGTGAAGACTCCACTCGTGTCGGTTCCTCTGGTCAGGTCCGTCGCCAGGCCGTTGATGTCTCCCCTCTCCGTCGTGTTAACCAGGCTATTGCTTTGATCACCACTGGTGCTCGTGAGGCTAGCTTCCGCAACGTTAAGACTATCTCTGAGTGTCTTGCTGAGGAGCTCATTAACGCTGCCAAGGGTTCTCCCAACTCTTATGCCATCAAGAAGAAGGACGAGCTCGAGCGTGTGGCCAAGAGCAACCGTTAAGTTATATATTTTAAGTACAAAATTCACCAGATATCTGGATTTATTAATAATAATTTTATTCTGTTTGCTAGTAGTGGTAGAGAGAAGAATGTTATATTATAGAGAGAGAAAAACCAAGAAATGTAAATTAAGAAGTGTTACTTATGGCTGCCATTGATGCCAGTGGAGACATATTCGGAGAGCATTTGAGGAACCTCAACATCAATGTCGGTATTAATGTGCCAGTTCTTAATGGCCTTGTTGGACATGAAGCAGGTCTGCAGGATAAGTGCCATGATTTGGTCCTGCGAGGGAATCGAAGCTCGAGGCAATGTCAATTGGGGTCGGGGATCCTTAGAACTGTTACCAAATCGAACTGGAAGTAACCAAGCATAAGTCCCCATGGTTGAGTTCTCCAAAGGCACAAACTTAGCGGAGCCTTTGCTCTTATGAGCATCAACAAACTTTAAGTAGTCACTCCAAAGCTTTGAATCATAGTCCACAAACCTACTAAGGCTATCATTACTACCACCAATTCTGACCTTGGATCCCAGAGCTTTAGAAACACGGTTGTTTTCGGTACTTCTTTGTTGGTACCTGGGATCAAGGGTGTTGTCACTAGCTTCTTGCTCGGTTGTTGAAATATTAGATGGCATGAATAACGTATGAATGCTTGACCTGTTGTCAATACCTTTCAATTGTTCTTCAAGTTGTTCAGAAATGTCAACTTTGTTCTGAATGAAACCGTACCGATGTGGTGATTCGCCAGACGATTCCACTGATGTGTCTGGGGAGGACTTGGGTGGACTCGAACTTTCCTCATCTTCTTGTTCATCAATGAAGGAAGAAATGGCCACAGAATACGTGGTCCTATCAGCGAAGAAAGTTTCGGAAGAGGTGCTGTGACTTATCTGATCGACACTAATGCAATCACTCAGGGGATCTAAGGTTTTCGCAAAATCGGTCTCAGCAAGGGTTTCATTACTCAACAGCTCTAAAGAGCCATCAACTTGTGAAACGAGTGATTCAGCTAAAGATTCCACTGGAAGCATGGCTGGAGTCATAGTCAGTTGTGCTAACGCACTGTCCGGGGTACCACCAGAAATTGATCCCTGCCTCATGGTAGACTTTCTTTGGATTGAAAGAGAGGATATGCCACTTTTATCAGCCGTAAAATATTCAGAAGAAAGCTTTGGGCTGTAAATTCTTTGGCAAGGAGGGTGTAAAGTGTAGTCCCTGGCGTTACGGGCCTCTTCATACAGCAAGGTTAGATCATGCTCACCATGTGTCATTGGTTCTGATGCATAACTTACACTCTTTCGGTGTTGAGATAGACTTCGCGTTGCGAAACGAAGGTCTGAAATCAACTCGGACGGTGACCGAATCATTCTGAACTTAGCTTCACGGTTGTCTCGTTCAGCCCTAGCTTCAATGACATTATCCCAACTACGTTGCCAGTCGTACAAAGTTCCCGATAAGATCTCACGAATCTCTTGAACCGAGAATTCTTGATCAATACACTCCGGGAAAATTGCATCAGGAACGAAAATTACACCCAACTCTCGATCCTCGACCAAACCAATAGAATTCAGGGCCAAAGCAATCGGAGAAAAAACATCTACCTTGTTATCAATTTCAATTTTATTGAGTTCTGAGATGCTTTTGGAATAGGGCTCAAATCCTTGAGCAGCTTTCTGCATCTGTTGAATGGTTCCATACAAGAGAAGAGCATGGATGTGCAACCACTCTGCTAAGGAAAACTCCTGCGAAGCTCTATAGTGGCATACCTTGAGTTGTTCGTACGCTTCCAAAGCTAGTCGAAAGTAATGCTCACTAGATACAAGTATGTCTTGCTTGATCATCTCACTTGATGGACTTTGTGTCACCTTAAGACTGAGATTTTTCAACATTCTAGAATCCAAGTCGGACACTCCCAAATTTCTTGCGATTACTTTTATCTCATTGTCTGATTTGTTAAAGTCATTAATAGTAGTCACAGGTGGTTTAAATTGAAATATGTCACTCTTGTTCGAGAAGAAGCTGTTGGCCCTCTGTATATGAGAGTCATCATCATCAGATTCATTAATGGCAGAGAAGATGGACCGCTTATTATTGGAAGTATCAGATCCTTTATTCTTTTTATTATTCAAACGCATCCACGACTTCATCTGGAACAGAACTGGTTTGGTTTGGTATTTTAATTTATGAGAAGGAACCAATTTAGAATCTATCTGTATTTATATTGAATTTTAGGGGTGACGCGACGCGCCCACATGTTTCACTTTTTGAAAAATCATAGATTTGTAAATCAACCAAGCGCGTCCCCCACACTGCTATGGTACCTTATTCTCGTACCCCTGATCTAGGGCTTGGATGGTATGCGTGTGATAGATATGTGGACGCAGGGTTCACATGATGAAATATTATAAGTGACACCAGCCAAGGAGTAAAGGATATACTGCATTTACAATATAATATTTATACCTTCTGCAAACTATATGCCTGTCTTAAAAATTATTGACGTATTCAAAAATGTGCATACTATCAGTATCAAAATGATATCTTATGCACTCATAACTTGTACATTTTTAAATTAAGCATTAGTCGCTCTTTCAAGGCATTAAATACGTTCTCACCATATAATTTCTAGGTCTTTTTATGTACTTATTATTTTTATTCAGCTACATCATTGAGGAACATATGCATTGGGTACAGGGATAAAACATTCACTGTTTTCTATAACATCATGTGAAATATTGTGGTAATGAATGTACCTGATGCATTATATGGCCGGTAAAATCACTGACGTTACTGCTAGGTTTTAGTTTATCTTTTTTCTGATTCTTGTTTGTGCTAAATAAATTATGAGGAAAAGCCTGTGGCAACTTTAGCGAAAATATGAAGAATGATGACAGACAAAATAAATCCAAGGGCCATGACCATTACAACAACAGGATCGATAGTAAGCCCATTGGACTCATCGGTATAAAGCTTAAGAAGTGTATTGGTACTACCACCAGCTCCAGCAGAACGAGTCGAAGCAGGTTTTTCTGACTGGGAAGCAGCTTGTCTTTCTTGGTTAGCACGACGACGCAGGGCAGATTTGGGTCCACCAGGTACAGGTGCAGAGGTTGAGGACGACATTTAGTCTAATAATATAAGCTGCGACTGCTATGTATTTAGAATCAGCGTACAATTCTGAGGTGTCTTCCTCGAGCTTTACCAGTATCAAGTAGTATCTTTGTTGGTCACATGATATCTCTTCTAGGTGTGTTAGCCTGACAAGTGATGTTGAGATTAGTGAATGGCTAATTACTACGCTATTTATTGTAAAGCGTGTAATGTTAGGAAGATGAAAATCAAGAGTATCTGTGGATTCCAGGACTTTTTCCATCACATGAGTAAATCCATCACTATATATGTATATAATTCTAAGCAATAGATTAGATATAATAGTGGATTAGCATAGTGGATTAGTCTGAATAGTGACTGACACAGAGTTCAGTATTATTCATAGGGTTAGGCAATGCCTTGTTCTCTCGTGTGTTTGAGGATCATGCATTAAAGATCATGTGCCCTACGACAGTCGCGTTAAGTTGCATATGGGTAAATATTACTGCATATGAGGGCATGGACGCACGTATATTTCAAGATTAGTAGTGAAGGGTATGTATACTGCCTTTAATTTACGCATTTAGAACCAAATCCCATCTTTATTGACCCAACGACCAATAATGGCTTGAATTTGTCAATAGATTTACAGTCAGATTTTGATACATTACACGCCTCGTTCCGTGGTAGAAATAAATGTTTTGATCAGTGTCAAGGACTTTTCGATTTTGAGAGGGAAGAAGCGGTCAAAACTGAATTTTTGCTGGAGTCGGCGTATTATACTTACAGATTACATGGTATGTCGTTGTGCTCTTTACGTTCCACAATGTGAAGTTATGTCATTAACGGTTCTCAAGAACTCTTTAGAGAGACAGGAAGTGGAGGTCAGGTTATATTTTATATATTGGAAGATTATGACGGTAATGAATCTTATAGTGCTCAAAGAATAATGCCCATGACCATCTCATTCATTAGTTGACATCGAGAATACCCTCCAGATGTCAAAAAAAGGTATTAAAAAACTGGCACGTTACGATAATGACCTTAGTTTTATTCAGTTATATATTGATCTGCGACTCATTAGAAGCAAGATGTCAAAGGTTGAACAAGAGAGGTGTTTACTCACACACTGGTGATCTCTGATCAATTATCCCTTCACATGCCTTTGAAGATAATCAGTTCCTTCATCCCTTAATTTTAGACGGTTGCTACCCCAAAATTGCTTTAGATAAGAAAGTTGTTCGATAGCCTTGTTAGTTACTATAGTCTTCCAGATACATTGGGTAACACACACTGTGTGTGTGACCTTTACAAATCTGGAAAGTGAACGAAAAGTGGATTTTTATTTGGGTACTGGATTGTCTCAAAGGTTAATTCACAGACACAGGTGTCCCATGTCCACGTGTGTTCGTGCCCGATGCTGCGCTAGTATCAAAGCTAACTTTAATGAGTTTATGTGTACCCGCAGCGTGAATGTTATTTGCTTTATTTCTGCGCAAATTTTGTCTGTGTCGGAAATAGAGAGCCTTTCAACTGTATTCCAGGCTATTCTAAAGTCGATTTTGTAGTAAGTGAAGCCAGCCTAGCTCTTGCCAATTATAAAGAATACTTATGGGTGGAGCTGGTCTTATTAGCCAAGGTCTAGATTTAAAAATAATAGCCGAGGTGTTTTTTTCATTGTGTGGATGGGGATTATGATGAACATATTGTGGAAGCTATGTTCGATGGTATTTTTGGGATTGTCGTTGACGATGGCAATGGCGATGACAAAATTTCTCATCCCTATTACAACGCACCGAATGGTATTACGGAGTCTTTCCTTTTCGTAAGCAGTGTAGAAATGTTATGCACTGTTTTCGGGTACCAGTATCTAATCTCAGCGGTTGTGTGAATGTCTCAACTCCATGAGCAACTCTCTCCTGGTGAATGGAAGTACTGCTTTATCCAGGTTGGTGCAGGTATATTGTTTACGTTTTGTATGTTATTTATATATAATTCCATTTTTCACAAAGTCTGATTCCTCTTGACTGCCTGGTGAGGTACCCAATTAGTGCACGCAACTATATTTCCGAGTCTAACAGACCGGTACCAAATGGGAGGGAACCAACACGCAAAGAACAACCACAAAGTATCAAACAATATGCATTAAGAGTACAATACGTACGTATCTATGTATACTGCATACAGTAACAACTATCAGAAGGGAGGAGACCCATTCGAACTCCACAGAATTTAGGATTTATAATAACCGATAATTTAAGTGGTATATACATATTAGTTATTTCCCTCTTTAAGGTGTCAGAACAGTATAGAATGCACTGACTATACTTCTTCTATCGTCATCCACATCATAATCCTCAAAGTCATGTTCCCACTCAAGACCGATATCAATCTCTGATTCCTCGTCACGCAAAAGCGCTTGCTGCTGGCGGTCGTTGTGTAGGCTTTGGTACTCAGCAATAGAGATAGCAATAGAAGTATCCGAATTGCTTCGGCTGAGCGGACGATAGTCAGATATGGCCTGAACCTCGCTTACACGCGATGCTCGCCTTGAAGACCCCATAGGAACGTCACCTTGACGAGAAACATCAACACTTACAACTGAGCTTTGACGGAAATATCTCGTTGCTGACGAGGACAACGAGTTAGTGGAATCTCTCCTTTCAGCCCAGCGATCACCAAATACTACCTGAGAACCTTCAGGACGAGGAGATGTTAATGGGGATCCTGTTGATATAGCTAATCCTGTCGATTTGAGAGATAGTCGCTGACCGCTATGTGTACTTGGTCTTCTACCAGTTAGGTTGGGTACTGCACTACCCGGAACTCCTACACTACTGCCTGTGCTGGCTGTACCCCTTAAACGTTGCGCATGGCTACTTATTGATCCACGGGGACTAAATGCAAGATTATTTTTACTGTTGGCTGTAATAGATGCTCGCTTCGGAATTGATCTTGGACCAGGTCCTGAGGTTGAAGATTGAGAGCTTGAAAGAACTCGAGACGACGTCGGTGATCTCTCGAGAGCTGAGAGTGGAGAAGTATTTGGCGTTAAGCCGGAAGATTTGGTCTCGTTTTCAACTGCTGCTTCGGTGGTTTCTGTAATTTGAGTGTACTGGGGATCAACCAACTCTTCACGCCTCAATTGTCCCTCGGTTGCAGTTTCGCTCCAGATTACTTCACTGAAGACGGGCATCTCATTTTGGGGCCCATTATTAAGAGGTCCAGGAGATTGAACATGATTGATTGAAGAAGGGGAAGCAGGTTTGGAGGTTATTGTTGACGGCGCCTGAGGTGTTTCTCTAGCACGATCACCCCAGGACTCAAATTTATCACTAGACACGTCAACAAAATGATCATCAAGTTGTGTGTTAGTCGTTGATCCGCTCTCGTTATCAGAGTTCTGACTAGCTCCCGAGGAATTGGAATCCGATGTGGTATCTAATGTGACTCCCTCTGCTCTTGCGGATCTTCCAGTTGTAACCATATATTCTTCATAACGCTGCTCATAAGTTTCAACCCCTTCTCTATTAATATCATACTGGGGAGGTAGAAGTTGAGGAGGACGAACGTCAGCATCAAATGGAGGCGGGGCAACTGACGGCTGTCTTGTAAACAAAATAGCCCGTTCAATCCCCTCAGCAGCAGCATCTGTCTGAATGAAGTCTTGGTAAGGTCGAAGATCCTCTGCAATATTTACTTTCTGTTTAGCAGTATTGTAATCAGGAAGATCATTTGTTTGGAGGGTACGAGCATCGACAAGGGTAATTGGAGAGTCAATACTGACTTCATAACACTTTGGCTCGCCATTTTGTTTCAGATCCTGCCGACTTAGTCTCATTACTGCCTTAATCCAATGATAAACTTTGATGCACTCAGTACTAGCGTTCGGACGTAAGAAGTCACGTCGAGAAGGAAAACTCTCTGGGATCTCAACCTGGAACTCAAATTCTGTTAGTCCACTCATCCCCCCCGAATTCCCCATCAATAGATCACCTTTGTTACCATCAGGGCTCTTCTTCTCAAGAAGCAGGAATTTGTGACTGGGCTCAACTCTATGGATACGATGGTTACGACAGAAATATTCTGTGTGCTCAGTGATGTAGATACGAATACGATGACACTTTACTTTTGCCAACGGCACTAGAGAGAAAGCAACGTTAAAGGACTGACCAATGGCGAAAGCTTTTCCAGCAATGATTATTTCATAATGCAATAGATCTTCCCAGTCTCTACTAATGACAATGGGCTCACTCGACTCTAAATTGGAGGATCCCAGTGCTCTTAATAAAGTAATCTCCTTATGTCCAGTGAGGCGCGGTTTAAATGTACCGTAGCGCTCTATACTCAAATTAAATGCCCATCTTATGTGTCCAAAGTTACATTTGAGAGTCTCAGGTAACTTCTGTGGCAGCATAAGCTCAAAATTATATACATATTCAGCAGCATTAAACACCCGATAACCCTTGGCAATAGCCTCATTCTGGTTGACTAGAGCATGTGGCGTTGTAATTGCTGGAGCAAGACCATCAGATTCTGATCCGAGAGGTTTATGCTCTGCATCCAATGCCACTACAGAATGAGCCCCACTGCTCTTATCAGCATTGGAGAACTGGGTAGAAAACAGCCGCCATTCATGCGAAAACACTTCTTTGATCTCGTAAGTTTCGCTTTTATCGGAAGGTATTCCCTCTGGCCATTCAGTTCTACTAACTCCTTTTAAGTTGAGATTCACTGCCTTTATCTTAGTGGGCTTAGATATTCTCAGTACTAATGATCCTCTCACTAAGGCGGGGGGACTCTCAGCTTGTTCATGTCTAGAGAACCCAGAGAGGAAGATTGTGGGTTCAGCGAGAATAAGACTAGCCGTAATACCAGCTGAAGAAAGTATGATATCTTTGTGGGGTCCAGGCAGCATCTACCAATAACAATCAGCGTTGATTTAAACCAAGATAGTGAATAAACAGGTAGATGATGACGAACAAAGTAATATGATGGAAATTGCAATTATATTTACGTCTTCCCGCTCAATTACGCGAAGGTCTAGACTTGAAGTTTATTTAGAAACTTGAATCTGGTGTTCCGAACAATGAGCACGGGATATCAGGGTTTGGAACACATCAGACATATATTCACAACCCTTGTTCCACTCCATCTTTATTTAGAGGGAGTCCAACCACACAATCCAACAGGTCGCTTATCGCTAATGTAAAATATAACCCTTACCTTCATGCAGCTATCGGTGTGCAGTGGGTGCATGGAGTCACGGCGATGTTGCAAAATGTGTGTATTTATTAGTGATTTCGTTGTTTTGATGGAATCTGTGGGATCTAATGCGATAGCAGTAGGGTGGTTCAGTTTTATGTTTGGTTTATAGCTTATTTAGGTTAAATAAATATGACCACTGAGTGGTTCTGCTTGTGCTCAGATTACTGATAGCTGGAAATCATCTTATTCTTTGTTCTATGCCGGCAGCTTCGCAACCCAGTCAGCAAGTCTACTCACTGGCTCAGCTATAGAGTTAATACTTGCCAAGTCCCCCTGAGCACTTACATATTCTAACGCCTCAGCAGCATGTATGAGTTTTTTATAATTATCATTCACCAATTCTCGTTGAGAGCTTGCGAGCGCTCCTCTTTCATCCAGGATTTGATTATATGTTGACATCAGACTGGTTAAAGTCTTTTCCTTTATTAACGAATTAACAAACTCCTGTACATCGACACCTTCTTTGTCCAATTCTGTGTGTGTGTTGAGGATATCACCATCCTCTTGATCATCGAATAACCCCGCAGTTTGTGATTCGGTCTCACTAGCTAGATCGCTGCCTATTTCGCTGTTGGTTTCGCTGACGATATCTTCGGGAAGCTTGTAAAAGTTCCGGAGGGCTTTACGTGAATCTGACATTTCTTATGGCTCAAATCCTTATGATCAAAACAGTGCACTTCAGGCTCGTCTTCGAAATACTTAGAGACGGCTTATTGTGCTGATGGAGACTCAGAGAGCCCTGCCCTTATTAATATCCATTTTATACTAGCGCCATGAAATGAATATAAGTGCGACTTGGGAAAGAGATAACTCCTGAAATCTAATGCTCAATATTATGAATTAAATAAGTTAAATAAGTTAAAGATGTTCGGACTCCTCGGTCGGAGATGTCTTCGAATCTATGCTACAAGGTGCAGAATGTTTTCGATGGTACTTCAGCCCATTGTAATTTTTATAGCGTTTACTGCAATTTTCACATAAATATGGCTTAGCATCTGCCTCTTCCTGTTCTAGTTCAGCAGCAGTTTTAGTAGTTAATAGACTGAATGTGCCGTCTGTATGGGGAACCAGTACATCGCTTTGATGGGCATGTAAGCGATGATATTTTATTCCATTAAGATTTTTGTATCGCTTACTGCATTCTCGCACTGGACAACGAAAGGGCTTATTTATATAACGCCAATCCTCCTCGTCCGTGTCATCCTCGCTGCTCATAACCCGCAGATGCGTATGTGATGACAAAGCCGATCACCGAAAGGCTTGCCGATCATGTAGGTAGGAGTAAATCATTATATATTCATAAGTTATAATTCATAAAACGGTACAGGAAAGCCTCCACATTAGCGAGAGCTTACACTGATACCCTCATTGCCCTTTTGCCAACCAGCGGGACAAACTTCGCCATTTTCGGCGACGAATTGAAAAGCATCTAGCAAACGAATAGTCTCTTCAACACTTCGGCCAACTGAAGCATTGTTGACGGTGGCTTGTTGGAGGATTCCTTCGGGATCAATTATGAAGGTTCCCCGCAGAGCATAGCCCTCATCTTCCACGAGAACGTTATAATCTCGTGCTAAAGTGTGGCTTGCGTCCGACACCAATGGTATTGATACATTTCCGAGTCCTCCATCACTCACCTTGGTGTTGTTCCAAGCATTGAGGGCATACTCGGAGTCTGTGGAGCTGTACAGAACGACGGCCCCACGAGACTCGAAGTCTTTCAGCTTGTTGTTGAAAGCAATTATCTCTGTGGGGCATACAAAAGTGAATGCCATAGGGACAAAGGCAATTACAACCCATTTTCCTCGGTATTGCTCGAGAGATATTTCCTCAAAGAGGCCATTAACAATAGCTAGTTTCTTGAATGTTGGTGCAGCTTGTCCGATTATTGCCGAGACCATGTAACTATAAAACTCTAATATTTACTTTTTGTTTTACTACAATTGGGAAAATTTAATATATATATATATATACACATATAAATCGTATTAATGACTATTTTGAGATTCAACAATTAGACCCATTCTGGACCACATTGGTGCATTCAGGGTTTGAGTCATGGCCATGTCGTTCATGCAAGTTTAGTCACATGATTATAGCTTCTGTGCATGGCAAACTCACCAAATTTAAGCCGGTTTGCTTATTTTGTGGAGTGCATAAAGAGACTCGAAGAATAACCAAAAAAAATCTACATGCAATTCAGTAATATATTTAGAAGATCGTTTGGAACTAGTCCCATTTCAAGATCAATTTTAGTAAAACCGTTTGACTCGATGAACATTGAGCAATTCGGGCCGTTGACAGCTGCACATCATTTCAGTTTCGGAGCATACAAGGATCCACATAGGATGAGACATGGTTTATTGAGGGTTTTCGATGATGGAATCATCAAGAATTCTCAAGAAATGGGTAAGATGCCCATGCATCCCCATCGCAACATTGATATAATATCTGTAGTTCTGCATGAGAACCATCATCCTCTAACGAAACAAAACGAAGGAGGCTGTGCTATACTGCATGAAGACAGTAATGGATTCACTGAACTCATCTCACCTTCCAGTATGCAAATTATGTCAGTTGGATCAGATGGAGTCAAACATGCTGAATCAGTACGAGGTTCGACAGGATCTGCAAATGCATTTCAGATTTGGTTAAGACAAACCTCTAAGAAGAAAATCTCAACTTACGGTACCTGTAGTGTTAACTCTTCAAAGAAGGGCGAATGGAGGCTACTAGCTGCTGGTGAAGAGGAATCTGCTGGTGGTGTACCTCTGAACAGTACCTCACGCATTCTTAGTTTGGTTTTGGAGCCGGGTAAATCAGCAAAGTACAAATTTGGCGCTGGACGACTAGGCTATCTAGTACCATCGTCGGGTAGTGTTAATGTAAACTCAACCAGCATTGCGGCTCATGATGCTGCTCAAATAGAAGATGTTGATGAAATAATTGTGACCGCGACCGGAAAAATCGATTCACATTTAGTCTTGATTGATGTACCTGAAGTTTAAAATCACGCTATTTTAGTCAATATGTACTCTAGCAATATATCTTAAGGGGATTGGTTGCTTTGCAATCACTCAGCGAGAACATTCAGAGCTTCATGGGCAGCTTTAACACCAGACATTGCCATGGCACCGAAAGTAGGACCCATACGAGAGTGGCCATCAAGCTCACTAAGCTCCATACCACCAACAATGATCCCCTTAGCGACCTCACGGGTCTCTCTGACAATCTTGCCCTCGGCTCTCTCCATGTCGAGTCCCTGCATACCCTCCATCTTAACTGTTCCTAGACTGTCAAGACGCTTTACGGCAAAGGCTCCCATAGGACCGTCATGGCCACAGGTTGAAATAACCAAACGAGAGTTGATAGTGTTGGGGTCCATACAGGATTGAGTGTCATGGTTCAATGCCACCAAAGTCCAGTTGGTAACCACACCAGCCACAGACAGCTCACCAGTCTCGGAACGACGGGTAATGAGGTCCTCCACAGCAGTTGCGTTGAAGAGCTTAACGTTGGGGAACGCCAAGACCTTACTGAGCAGAGTTGCAGTGAAGAAAGCAGCATGCTTGACCACAACGTAGTCACCCTCATCCTCGTAAGGGACTCCAAGTGCCTTAAGGAAATCATCAGCGGGCTTACGCATTATCATTGCACTGAACAATTGACCACCCAAGTGAGCACCTCCACCCGGAGCTACATTAGCTTCAATGATAGCGATCTTGAGATCAGGTCTAGCGGAGGCCAGCACGAATGCAGCAGAGAGTCCGCAAGATCCAGCGCCAATAACAACAATATCAGACTCAGCATATCTGTCAAGGTCCTCAAAGTATCTGCGTGTCATAGCACGGGACACAGTTGACTCACGAATGGGCTTAAACTCGAATTGAGACCAGTCGCGATCCATCAATGCCGAAGCGGGGTTGTGCTCCACAGGCATGACTCGAGTAGTTCTTGAGTTTGAAGTTGAAGTAGCAGTAGTAGTGGCAATCATTGTTGTAAAACTTTTAATTACGAGAGAAGTTTATGATTAAGTGGAATATAAATTCTTGTGGCCTCATTTTATAGCTATTGATAACACATACTGATTGGCCCGTCAGGCTTGCAGGAGGGCGAGGGAACTAGTCTGATGGCTGATTATTGTACTGATTTCTCATTGGGGATTTCGCTTACATGCATATTAATTGTCACCGTTCTAAGATCCTTGTAGCCGTTCCCCTCTTTTCGTTATCAATACACTTTGAATCGATTCAATTCTGTACAATTTTAGGTGATTAAATTATATAAGTTATGTTTGGCTCTGAATGTTACTGGAATGATATTTAATAGCGGGTTTTCTTGCCTTCTTCCATTTTTCAAACCGCTGGATTATTTCACATCCTGCCCAGGGATGTGCCGGCTTCAGGGCTGAGTGTATGCATTACCCTGCATGTTTTACTCGGGATAATTTTCTTACTCGTGTCATATCGGAATGAAGCACTACGGGAAATCCGAATAATGAGAATAACAAAAAAATTAAATGATATTTAGTCTAAATTACAAGTAAATAGAGTGATGGATTTGTTATTTTGATGCAGCTCTTTGTGGCTCTGTAACTGATAAGAAACACAAATACTACATGCCCATTAATTCGGCGAATATGGCACGTGCGAAGTACCCGCCTGGTTAATTGCGAGTTACCTACAATCTGGTCTATGAAATTATTAGTTTAGCCGCGTTCTTCAGTTATTAACATATTATAATCATTTTTTTGAATTGGATCCTTTCTGAACATTTATTTATTGTTCCTATTTTAAATCGCTAATTAATGTCATTTCTTGTTTAAGTTGACTTATTATTTATTAGAACATATACTATTTTATTTCTGTAATATATAAGTAGATAGCTACGAATAAGGAAGAGAGGAACCCGATAAAGATGCTAATAATTACTGTACATATTACAGAGTTTCCGTACCTCATTCGCTAGATTAGAATAACTAGTGTATGTGACTGAAAACTAAATCACAAGATATGTTCTTGATAATACACACAGAAGTTAAGATAGATTATGTTACGGAGTATGATTTTGACAGTTACGCCGATTTGTCAACATCCCGCCTGTTGATAAATCTATTGAACCCTCATCTAGTGAATCATTTTTATTAATATTCATGAAGTGGATCTAAATACCAAGCCTACCCTGTTTTAAGTCCAACCACATCGGCGGTTTCTGAGGTGGGAGATATACTGTTTTGTCATGTGACTAAAATCTTGAATTCAACAGATCTGAACTAATAATTAAGGAAATCTTTCTCACTTAGAGTTTGACATCACTATTATGAGCGATCTCCAGAATTCCAATCCTGTGATTCTCGAGCAATGGGAACTTCCATCTCGATCAGAAACTAAGGCTAAAATCAAGCTCGAAGATCTTGACATTCTACACCAATACTCTACTTTGAATTCCACGTTCCATAACGCACACAATGATGAAATACCGGAACTGATTAGTGATAGTGATGATGAATCTGAACCAATTGATTCTCAGGAAATTTTCGATCTGATATCTAATGTGTATGATCCAGAACATCCATTGACGTTAGCTCAATTAGCAGTGGTGGCATTAGATCGCATTAAGATTAAAGATAGCGGTAACTCTAATGATATCGCTGAGGTTCATGTAGAAATCACTCCTACCATTACCCATTGCAGCCTGGCTACGTTGATAGGCCTGGGATTAAGGGTGAGATTAGAAAGAAGCCTTCCTCCTCGATTCAGAATTAAAATAACAGTGACGCCCGGAAGTCATCAGAGTGAACATCAAGTTAATAAACAATTGAATGACAAGGAAAGAGTAACAGCTGCATGTGAAAACGATGAGCTGTTGAAGGTAATTTCCGGGATGCTTGCTCACTGCTGAAAAGGAATAAAGAAAATTAATATATTTATATAAGAATGTAATGAACTGATATGACTCTTACAGATCTGGAGTAGCGTATCCTAATTTTTTAATAGCATCCAGCATCTTCTTTTGTGTGTTCTCTGTAAGAGCTGTGACATCCTTCATTTCTAACCCAATGGTGCTGATAGGCTCAAGTACGTGGACATGGATGGTGCCTGGTTCAGAAATACGCTTTTTCCAGTTCCAAATCCTGGAATAGTTGCTACAAACATAAGGAACAATAGGGATTTGTGCTTGTTGGGCAAAGTGGAAGGCACCCTTTTTGAATGGTAACATATCAGGAGTTTCAGAGTACGACCGAGTGCCCTCCGGGAACATGAAAACCGATTGTTTTGCTTTCACGACCTCAGCACTGGCACTAGCAAATGCCTTGGTAGGATCGCCTTTACGAGCACGATCAACAAAAACAGTTCGTGAAGCCGCCATAAACCACCCAAGGAAAGGGTAGTACTTAAGTGCTCGCTTAGCAGTGACAGAACACCATTGAGGAAAAGTAGCGCCAAGCATAAAAATATCAAACTCACTCTGGTGGTTGGAAATAAATACCGCCGGGCGCACAGTTGATAAATAGTTGTTAGGATCATGAATAATAATCTTATTCCCTAACAGAATTCGACACGTATAGTAGAAACGGCGAGCAGTAAAATGCTGTTCCATTCCATTTTTTCCGAAGATCATAAGGAATAGGCCTTCAGTAGCTCCCAAGAGTGCATTAACTATAACTGCAAACGCATATATGGCAAATCTAGACCAGAATCTGAGTGGTTTAACAATATTAAAATATCCAAGGAGAAACAACAGTCCTGAAGTCCCCAGAATAGCCTCGGCAATTTTAGAGAAGGCTGTCATTTTTTCTTTGAGAAAGAGATCCCAGTATTGTGTGTGGAGAAATAAAATTGTAGGGTTCACAAGGCACGAATCAAACTAATCAAACCCCTACCCGTAATTTTACCTACCCTCATGCATATTACCAGTAAGCCTTCCCTGGTATGGCCCAGTATGGAATCAAATTTGTTATCTCATAGATGTTGTAACGAGATGAACTAATCATTTAAAAATATAATGTATTTGCTTATTATTTATTTCTTGCCTTTGCTTTTTTTGGCCTTTTTCACAGAAGCCATCTCTTCGTTGTAGATAGCATCAGCATTCTCACGACGCTTTTTACTAGGCTGTTTCACGGCTACCTTTCCATACTTTGCACCACGTTGAACTACATCATCATCAAATTCAGCTTCGTTAGAAATGGCATAACGATTGAGATCAAGAGAATTGATAAGCTCCCGTTTCTTATGTTCTTCCTCAGTGATATGATCGTGATCCAACACATCAGCGATTTCATGGCCAGGTTCAGTATCATTGCTTTCGCTTTCATCACTATTACTTTCAGTGATACCTTTGACACCATCACGAGCATCTTTGTGAGCAATGAGGTCGTTGTCGTCTAGTCCATCCTTTATCTCAGGCATCTCAGCATTGATATCATCACTCAGAGTTTTGCGGAACAGACCAGCAACCTTCCTCATGGTTTTGTTGAACATAGCGAGTGCTTGGTTTGTAGGCAGGCTAAGTTCATTACCAACAACAGCGACATCCTTTTTCTGCAGTCCCATTCCGAGAAGAACAGCTTGTTGTACACTACTCAACACAATATCGCTACCCAATTTATGCTCAAAATAGGCTTCAGCAATTGATGGTACCAAATCAGTAATAACGTGATGATCAATGCGGCCTTGTGCATAGCTATCGAGTCGTTTCAGATCAAAAGGAGAGTAACGATCATCCAACCACCGTCGACTAACGACATTCTCATAATTAGATGTGTCAGGCAGAGACTGTAAAATAACCAGGGCTTGCACCGCAGGAAGCTCTCTGAAATTGTACGAAAGAAGCTGTACTGCACGCTTGCCGAAATCCTTGCTGAACTCCGTAAGCCAATCGTGATTCTCAGAAAGTGCCCTAATGACGATATTAGTATGCTCACCTGTGAGATCATTGGTAGTCTGTCTCAAATACACTGGCAAAAATTGTTGGCGCTTCCAGAACTTGAACAATGGTTGAGTCATACCATAAGAGACTCCAAGATAATCAAGGGGTTCAGGTTGCATTTCACTAAGGCGCATAAGCAGGGGTGGCATACTTCGAGGATCACGAGTCTTCAGCTCCTCTGACAAGCCAGAATCAAGATCAGAATCATTAATACGAGGTGCTACTTCGAAATCTGCCTTAAAAAGTTCAACGCCTTCACGAAGGGGAGTGAACTCACCCTTGAAAAATCGAGCCAGCTGATCCATAGCTCGAGCACCGTATCCCATACCAACATAATCAGGATTCGTAGCAATTCGAACAACTCTACCACCGCTCAAAGAAGCGAACTCAGTATCTTGAAACTGCTGAGAAACAACCCATGGGATCAGGTCGCCTCCTCCACGCTGGCCTGCAGCAAGGGATGAAGCCATAGATTTTCGAGAAATTTGACCCTCCAAGGCTAACTGAATCACACAGAGAGGTTCAGGGAGAGTATTTGTTCCTGGCTTCTGAGGAGCGAGCAATACGTAGACCTGGTGGGCTGGCGCGTCACTGAGAAGTTGTAGATCGTTGGGACTATTTTTATAGTGACTGGCAACATATAGACCCATAATTTTATGCAAAAACGCCTCGCTAACCGGATGGAAGCTAAACAGAGTATTTCGATTTACGGAGTAAAGCTCGCATTCGCTAGGATGAGGGTAGCTGTTAGCTCCCTGAGTGGCCGGTGATGAAGCACTACTTGCATCTAGACAGAGAAGCTTGTTGAGCCAACTCTCCACTGGATCACCAGAAGCATATCTGATAGGCTCACTCAGAGAAATCTCCCTTAATTTGCGGTCACTGTTTCCTGAATTACTTCGCAATTGGCTCAAAAGCTTAAGTGACAAAGATCTTCCCGTTCCCTCGTATCCGTTGATGGTCGAGGCCATAAAAACCAAATAAGGGCCCAAAAGTTTCTTTACCAAAGGCAAAGGGATGGCAGCTGCCTCGTCGATTACTAGTAATTCAGCTTGGCCCAGTACATGAGCATCACTAGGCTGGATCCATTGTAAAGTCTGGCGATGGGTCTTAAACACGTTCACGCGAACAATAGCCTTGTTAAAATCAGGATTAGTCGACTGGATAATATCGTAATCCTGATGTTCTTCAAATCCCAATGCATCAAACCCCTTGAAAACAAATTCAAACAATGTTTTAAGATTTTCAGGACTTGGGCTGGTTATAAAGATATTAGAGTAGCCATGCGAGATGGCTGACGCAATAGCGAGACCCATAGCTGCAGACTTACCGCGACCACGACCAGCCGTGAGAGCAACTGTTTGCCTTAGAGTCTTATCACTGATTGCATCAACAAAAGTCAAGATAGCTTTAGCCTGATCTACAGTTTTGCACATTTTACACAGAGGATGTATATTCTTAACGTCCTCTAACGATGTTACCAACTCATCTAATTCGCTCGTTTGCTTGGAATCTTCATCCTCAATGGGTTTTGGAGGTAGTGCCTTGATACCTCGAGCCCCACTGATAGGCAAGACATTAAGCTCATCATCTACAACCAAACAATTACGACAAGAGTTCAATGATAGAATGAAGCGCTCATTGAAACGAGCAACAACATCATCTCTAGCCTCAGTTCGGTAACGGGAGTGAACGTCCATATTCATGGAATAAAGCTGCTTGAGAGATTTCATAGATTGAAGCAGCAAAACAACAACTCCTCCTCCAGCAACTGTCTCAATTGTACGAGCAAGAATATTCGGAGTCATGGCTTCGAAGTCCTGCAGAATCAACATTCCATAAGTGTTACCGAGAATCTTCTCAGTTTCTTTGTAGTATACATATCTAATCTGTTGCAATGAAATAAACAACTCAAAAGGGTCCTGATGATTTACCTCTCGGGTTCCACGCTTAATCTCACGCTTGATTTTAGTTTCTCGCTTCTTACGGTGTGATGTGAAACCCAGAAGTTTCTTTTTGTAGGCCCAAAGGACCTGTTTATTACCATTTAAATCAGCTGAAGATAAAAGGTAATGCAAATTGGGCAATTGGTTACGAGACTTATCACCTACCATAATAATGAAACTACGTTCGTTAGTTTGCACACCATTGCGGATCAATGCCGGAATACGAGAGTCAATCTTTTTCTGAGGCATTTTATCTTCGATAAGATTTCACCTATTACAAAGAATTTAGTGAATTCTTTTGTTTATTTGCTTTTAAAAATTTATTTTCTTGTAAAATAAATTAATAAATTTCACCAAAATTGGGACCGAGAAATGGTTAACAAATTTCAAACCACACGCACACGAGATACCGCTTCAACTGATTACTTTTATGGCCTCTACAATTGGCACACAGGGTGGGTGAATGTTTACAAATATAAAAAATTATTATTATTAAATATTTTTTGTTGAAAATAGACTGGTAAAAAAATTTTACTATTCCAATTATTATATTTAATATTTAAATATTTTATGCAACTGAGAGGCTTTCAATTTATTAGAATGATCGCCAATTCACCCCCCACTAAGAGAATTAAACCCAATGCACCTAATAAACCAAGAAAGCTCAAGAAGTTCAAAGCACCAAGTGTTGATCCGACGAGTTCTCAAGGCGTTTTACGCAAGAATATCGCTGATTTATGGCCAGATGCTCCGCAAAATGATATGACAGCATTTTTCAATAGAAATAGGGATGTTCCCTGGCCCATGCATAAAAGAGTAGAGAATCTTGAAATCAAGGGATTGACATCCAATGGAATCGGATTAGCCTACGATACCCAACTTGATCGAGTTATACTGGTTCCCTTCACACTTCCCGGTGATATTGTGAATGTGCAAATTTTCCGAACGGAGCAGTACTACTTAGAAGGGGAAGTAAGAGAGATTGTCACCAGCTCAAATCAACGAAAAAATGATTTAATTAAATGTGACAAATATTTCGGTAAATGTGCTGGATGTCAGTATCAGAATACAAGCTATGAAAACCAATTGGAAATCAAACGAAACGTGGTAATAAACGCGTACAAGTATTTCGCTCCACGGGTCACCATTCCTGCAGTGAATCCCACAGTTGCATCGCCCTTGCAACATAATTACCGTACGAAGCTCACACCCCACTTCGATGTGCCTAAGTCCGGCCTTGAATCAGAGGACTTCCCCATTGGGTTTGGACAAATCGGTCGTAAAGATGTGTTGGATATAGAAGAATGTATCATTGGTACCTCAGTTGTAGATGAAGGTATCAGAAAAGAACGAACTCGTGTTAAAGAAAATTACAAATCCTTCAAACGTGGTGCGACATTATTGCTTAGAGAAAATGCCAATCAGGAACTAGTGACAGACCCTAAGGCAGTTATGCAAGAAAAGGTAGATGGCTTTCTATTTGAATATAAAGCTGGTGAGTTTTTTCAAAATAATAATTCAATTCTACCGGTTGTTACAAAATACGTCGCTGAGTCTTTAAAGATAAACGGGAACGCCCCCAAATTCTTGGTAGATACGTACTGCGGGTGTGGTTTGTTTGCCATCACCTGTAGTAGTCAAGCCGAAAAAGTTATTGGTGTGGAGATTTCGGCTCAAAATGTTGAGTTTGCTCGCACCAATGCAAAACTTAATAATATCAATAATGCTGAATTCATTGTTGGCCAAGCAGAGAAGATCTTTGAAAAGGTTACTAACCAGCCATTAGAAACATCAGTAGTAATTGATCCACCACGAAAAGGATGTGATCAAGCTTTTCTTGATCAACTTTTAGAATTTGGACCGGCTAAAATCGTTTATGTCAGTTGTAACGTCCATAGTCAGGCTCGTGATGTTCAGTATTTTGTGGAAAAATCTAATGGTGGGTATGAAGTTGAATCTTTAGGTGGCTTCGATTTTTTCCCACAAACATATCATGTTGAAGGTGTTCTAGTCCTTAAGAAAACAACCAGCTAATAGTAGGTAAGTAAAATCATATTAGTTATAGATGTATTCTATCTGGTGCCTCTTCCCATTCGTTAACCGATAACCACATCTTTTTAAACGTACTAAGACCTGCCAATATTGACCCACCAATCCATACCGTATGTAGTCTATTGGCGGGAGCAAATATTCGTAACTTTGTCGATCCTGGAGCTGAGCTTTTAAGCTCCGCTAATAATCTTTCGCCAAATCCTGCGGTTAAAGTAGAACCACCACTTAATACAATGGTTTGGTATAGCTCAGCTCTCAAATCCATATCGCTCCTAGCTATTGCATCAATAACTAGTTGTGGTATAGCTTTTTCTTCACTTCCCCAAATGTGGGGTCTAAACAATAACTCTGGTGCTCTTTCTAGTTCTCTGAGGCCAAGTTTGACTTTCTGGCCATCAGGTAATCGATAGTCCTTAAACTTTTCTTCCTCATGGGTAGAAGCAGTATGTCTGTCATGGGCTAACTGTGGACTTATAATGCAATGTTTTTCTTTTATTTCTCTAACAGTTTCTCTCTCTGAGGTTGTCATCAACTTAACACCTTGTTTTCGAAGTAGAAGCTGCATAAAGTCGGTTACATGAGATCCTGCCAGATCTGACCTCATGATTGCTGAATTAATGGCGAATCCCTGATAAACAGGCACACAATGAGAGAGACCATCGCCAACATCAAGAGCTAGTCCTGTAGTTCTGCCGGCAGCGTACAACGACAAAACGGCCGGTACAGCAAAGTAAGCAGCCGGTACATTGAACGTCTCAAAAAGGATCTGTGCAGCATTAGACCGGTTAGATTTCGGGTTCATTGGTGCTTCAGTCATGAGAACAGGATGATCCTCGCTTTTGAATTGACCACGGGTATAAAGGTGGTTCCAAACGGCCTCCATATCATCCCAATTAGATATAACTCCATTATTTTGAGGCCAGCTTAATTTCATTAAGCCACGATGTTGCTGAGCATTATCCCCGACGAAGGAGTCCCCCTCTAGACTGCCTATCATAGCTCGATCATGCTTAGGTTTGCCTACACAGGAATTAAACATAATGCTAGGATCAGATTCACCAGCAATTCCACATTTGATGTTACAACTTCCATTATCAATAACAATGGGCTGGTTTGCCAGAAATGGCCCGTCCATCTTCAGTTTATTTCCAGGGCGAGGTCAATCAAATCAACGCGAAGGACTGAAGAAGGAGAAGTGAACCATGAAATTGTAATTGAGAGTAAAGTCATAATCAAATTTGTAACATGAATGAAATGAAAAATTGATATCCGGTTGAAATATAACTATAAGCTGATATGTTTCTAATGCCCTAAAGAAATATTGTTATCCAAGGTGGATATGAAGTGAGATTCTTGTTTCCAAACTAGCTAGCCTTTTTTTATTAATCACGAAATTCAACTCTTTTGAAAACAATTTGTTCCTTGTTTCGAATTTCCTTATTTGTCGAAATCCTCGTTACGTTTACTTAAGTAAACATCAAGGTGTCACGTTATTCCACAGAGATCGAATTTGATTCAACGATGGCTGGACTGGCGAAGCTCATTTCTGACGCTCCTCCTGGAGAAATTGATGCTGTTCGTCGTGATATTGAGGTTCTGTCCGGTGGGAATGCTAGTGTGAAACGAGAAATCAAGCAGGAAGTCACGAAATCTAACGTTTCACAACTGAGGGTAGTTGCGGTAGGCAAACAATTAACTGTGCTATCAAAACACAACCAAATTGATGAAACCACGTTTTTCACGCATGGTAAGAACCCTCAGAAGTTTACGGTTGATCATATCACGCGAAAGACTACGATTGTTGAACCATATACTGAGAGCGATGAGAACAATGATGTTCTCAAATTACAAAAGGTGCTAGATAAGTATGTCGAACAGCACTATGCATCGGAAAATTTAGCGTGTGTATTTCCGCAGGATAACAAAGAGTTGCTGATTATCATTATTGGTCGCAAACTTAATCCGCAAAACTTTTTCAACGGACAAATTACTGCCCAATACACTTTATCTGCAGATCAGCAGAAGTTGTGGGGTGAGATCAAAACTGATGTACATTATTTTGAAGAAGGAAACGTTCGCTTGAATTCCGTGAAAAAATTGACCAGTTCCGTCAGTGGCCCAGCATTCAGCGGTGTGGTTACTGCATTATCGAAATTGGAAAATGAGTACGAGGCTGAACTCAACCGCTCATTGGCTAAACTCAATGAGCGAGAATTTAAGTCATTACGTCGTCAGCTTCCTGTAACTCGCCAGCCTATGGTATGGGGCAAGGCCGTAGCTGGCTATAAATTAGGCAAAGAGCTAGAACGGAGATAATTGATCTATACACGTAGTAGATATATTAAGTGAAAAACCGTATCAAAACGTACAGTATGAGAATAAATAATAATGCTAGTCCCGCAGTCTTAAAAATCGGATGACCGGAAGCTGCGGCCTTGGTCAATCGGGATGCGCCTCCACGAATCGATGTAATCATTGATCCAAATGTGTCGGTTGCTGAATCAATAAGTGTGTGGTTAGAGGCCTGATGGTATATATCATTAGTTACTTGTCGAATAGAAGACAGTTTCCCGGCAAGATCCTGCAGACGTTGGTCATTGCTAGATTCCATAGTATCTTTTGTGGCCGGCTGCTAGAAATATATAATATGTGCGTTGATGTTTTATGGTGGCTGTCGAGGGGAATAATTAACTGTATCACCTGATTTATTTTTTAAAGATATAAAGATTACCGCATTGTGGCACCTATTTTATAAATATAATTAATTGCACGCAAAGAGCCTTGATTTACTTTTGTTCGTTGTTTTTAAGTTGTTATCTTGTAAACCCCATAACCTCGACATATATGAAGCATTGTAGATGTGAACTCAGTGTCGCCTGTTGAAGATAAGTTAATCAATAACACGTACCATATGATACGTGCTGTTCCCAACGCGTGCCCTACACATGTGAGATTAAATCATGATACCGCTATATCAAACCTTAAATAAGTAAATCTATATATGAAATGCCAACACTCTGTATTTCATCGTAGAAAAAAATCCTTCAGACAAAATTGCGTAAACGTACAGAGATAAACAATCAAAATGTAAGTTAATGATATTGCAAAAAGTCCCTCCCAGAAAAGCTCGTGCGCATCCCAAAAAAGTTCATGTGTCACAGGATAAATCCTTGAGAAATGCGACTAGCCTAAGTTCAACAAACTCAAGCAGTGCTACTATTCGAGACTCCTCATCTGTATCAGTGAAACCGATGAAAACAATGAACAATGGCAAGGTTTTGAAAAGGAGAGTTCGAAATGGGTCAAGACCAACCCCGCTAGATATGACGTAGATGGTTATCTCTATCTGGTAAATTTCCTGGAGATATTGGCCCTGGAACTATGTCAAGCTGAATTGCCTAAGCTGATTTTTTTGCCTTCCTTCTTGCATTTCCCCGTTATTTGGTCTTATATAACCATCGTGTTGGCCAGTATGTGAGACCCTTACTGGTTCTGATTATAGACTATTGGTATCCAGTCCCTGGAACTCGAATCTTGTCAATAAGCTGTTTCGTGATCATAATTATAGCCAAACTTCTTTCATCCAAGTTTAAGATGTCCATGTTTTTCTATTGGCATCCAAATGCAGTCTGGGGTAATCTTTCATTGTCTTTCTTGCCGTTTCTATACCACTGTGTCTATCTGTACAAGGACACCTTCCACTTGTCTGGGGTGAAATTTTATCTACCAATTAAGTCGATCAGCATCATTTGCTTCATTAGGTCCATTGGATATGTGGCACTAAGATCAGAGCAGTACCGTATTTATGTATTCCTCAACAAACTTGATGACCATGAGAAACGATTGACGGTTCAGATGAGATTAGAGGGATACGGTAATTTACTCGCTGAGTATAAGAGAATGTATCTCCTAGGCATACCCAAAGAATACGCTACAACTCATTTTCTTCGATATCATAAAAAAATAGAAGATGATATACCTGCTTGCTACAAAGATACCCCGGATTATAAAATCTTCAAGGCCGCTGGCAGTGATTTAAAAAAAGTACTTGGAGAGGAAAAAATTAAGGAAATATATGAGGAGGGATCTATAGCAGAAGTGGAGATGGAAAGCTTTAAACGCCTATGTTCATTTTATTCATACACATTAGACAGTCCTGCTATCTTACACTGGTCAGTTGGTCTATACTGTGTTGTTCTAGCTATTTATGAAAGTGATACTCCAACGTTCTTCAATGGTGTCAAGATATGCGCCAAATCGGGTTGCTTCCTTTCAGCTGTAATGTTTTTCTCCACCCTGAAGTATAAAATCACCCTTGATGTAATCTTTAATAGATTATACTTCATGTCAACATTAGTATATTTCAGCTTTGTTAGAGTTATGAGGGCACGTTCTGATAGAGCAGCTCAAAAAGCTGAAAATGCCAAAAATGCAAGCACACAAAAACTTGTATAAGTGTAATTTCAACGAACTGTTACATCTATTCTTTCATCAATTCATGCATCCATTCTTTTATCATTGCCTATCTCCCATACTGAGCACACTAGAAAGTTTAATGCCCCTAGTTGATCCTTCCTAAATCATTTATATATTTCTATCATGTGTGTTTATTTCTATAAATTGTAAGCTGCCTGTTACAGCCGTATCCTGTATCAGTCCAGCTAGACCACACACACCACTAGAAGTCACCACTAGTCATGATACCGCTATGTCCAACGTTTCTGGATGCAGGATGCAAACCTTAATTTAATTTAGTACGTAAATGAAATACCAACACTACGTGTTCCAATGTACATTATAGGTTAAATATTCTTCAGCCGAAGTCAAGTAAACGTATAGAGATAAACAGTCAAAACATGGGTCAATGCCTCTACCAGAAAACCAAATAGAAGTCCAAGAAGCGCACTCCCAAGAAGCATATGCGCTATTCGAAATCGTTCAGAGGATCGACAGCTATGCCCTATCGAATGTGTTTTGGGCAATGGCGATTGGCCCAAGTTCAACAACCTCGAGCTCTGCCACTTCTCCAGAATTCTCACCAGTGTCTCTATCCGTCAGTAGAGCTAATAAAAGCCTCAACAAAGATATTGCACAATTGGGGTATATGAAAAAAGTTTGGAAATGGGTCCGGAATTTTGTCAACGCGAGATATTATTCAGATGGTCATATCTATATGGTAAATTGCGCGGAGATACTGCTGTTGGCATGGCTTGAAACCGATAAAAAGTGGCTGGTACTTTGTGCAGCTCTCGTTATCGCTCCCCACTTTTTGTTTTTATGTAACCATCGTGTTGGCCAGTATGTGAGACCCCTGCTAGTGCTGATTATACATTATTGTGTGCATCCAGTCCCTGGGACTGCAATCTGCTCAATCATCTGCTTCTCGTTCATGATAGCGTCCAGCATTTTTTCAAAATTCGTACTAAAGAGGTTTTTTGACCTTACTTCGAGAACTCGTGCAGTATGGGGGAATGTTTCGTTGTCTCTCTTGCCATGGCTATACCACTGTGTAGGTTTGTCCAAGGAGATCTCTAATTCGCCAAGGTGGAATTTTTATCTGCCATGTGTGGTGCTTGGCATCTTCTTCTTCATGATGTCAGTTATCTATATGGTAGCAATTGGAATGTGTCGCAAAATTTATGAATTCCTCAAGAAATTAGAGAACCTTGAGAACATAGAGCATCCTGAGAGGAGATTTGATAAATTTCGCGAAGTACTTACTGAATATGAGACAATGTGGATCACTCAACTGCTGAGAGCCTACATGGATGCGTGTCTTCTTCAATATTACAAGAATATAGAAGATGGATTGCCTGATGAATGTTTAGTGCGCCCGGATTATAGAAAGTTTAAGGCCGCTGGAGGCGAATTAGAAAGAAAATTTAAGGAAAATTTTCAGGAACGGTCTATGGTAGATGTGACAGACAAATACTTTATAGAGCCCTGCATATTCCGTTTATCCGGAACTACTGGATTATTATTTACAGTCAGTCTATACAACGTCATTATAGCCTATATCAGTGAAAGTTCAACGACCTTGAATAGCAGTTTATGTGCGAATATTATAACTGTAGCGTTACTCTCTAGCATAAGATTCGAAATCCCTTTGGATTTTCTCTTCGATACATTTAAGATTGCCTTTTGTTCCCGTCGTCCTTCAAATCAGCTTGAATCTATTTACTACGGCATCTGAAGGAGTCCAATTCCAACGAAAATCATCCATCGATCCATTCTTCATTGCACTTCTCAATATTGAGCACTCCAGAAAAATTAATTCTCCTGGTTGATCCGTCATGAATAATTAATCTATATTTCTATCATTTGCGTTTTATCACATATTCAGTACCAGTCCAGCTATGCCACACCACTAGAAGCCTCTCCTAGTCATGATACCGCTATTTCCAACATTTCTGGATGCGGAATCCAAACCTTAATTTAATTTAGTACGTAAATGAAATACCAACACTACGTGTTTCAATCTACAGTGTAGAAAAAATATTCTTCAGACGAAGTCGAATAAACGTACAGAGATAAACAGTTAAAACATGGGTCAATGCCTCTACCAGAAAACCAAATAGAAGTCCAAGAAGCGCACTCCCAAGAAGCATATCTGCCATTCGAAGCTGTGCAAAGTATCGATACCTATGCACAATCAGATGCAATTTGGGCAATGGCGATTGGCCCAAGTTCAACAACCTCGAGCTCAGCAACTTTTCCAGAATTCTCACCAGTGCATCTATCCGTCAGTGGAATCAATGAAAGCCTCAACAAAGATATTGCACAATTGGGGTATATGAAAAAAGTTTGGAAATGGGTCCGGAATTTTGTCAACGCGAGATATTATTCAGATGGTCATATCTATATGGTAAATTGCGCGGAGATACTGCTGTTGGCATGGCTTGAAACCGATAAAAAGTGGCTGGTACTTTGTGCAGCTCTCGTTATCGCTCCCCACTTTTTGTTTTTATGTAACCATCGTGTTGGCCAGTATGTGAGACCCCTGCTAGTGCTGATTATACATTATTGTGTGCATCCAGTCCCTGGGACTGCAATCTGCTCAATCATCTGCTTCTCGTTCATGATAGCGTCCAGCATTTTTTCAAAATTCGTACTAAAGAGGTTTTTTGACCTTACTTCAAGAACTCGTGCAGTATGGGGGAATGTTTCGTTGTCTTTCTTACCGTTGCTGTATCACTGTGTAGGTTTGTCCAAGGAGATCTCTAATTCGTCGGGGCGGAAATTTTATCTGCCGTGTGTAGTATTCGGCATCTTTTTCTTCGTAATGTCAGTTGTCGATGTGGTAGCTATTGCAATGTATCGCAAATACTATGCATTTATCAAGAAGTTAGATCAATATCAAAAACTAAAATGTCCTGAGGAGAGATTTGCGAGGTTTCGTTACATATTCATGGAGTATCAAACACTGTGGACCAGTTCAAGTCAAATAGCCTATGTAGATGCGTGTCTTCTTCAATATTACAAATATATAGAAGAAGATGACCTAACTAGTCACTATCTACAGCAACCGTATTATACAGGTGTGAGGGCCGTTGGCGCTGAATTAAGGAAAATTTTTAAAGAAAACTTCCAGGAGCAGTCCATGGCAGATGTGACAGATAAATGCTTTAAAGACCCATGTACGTTCCATTTATGCGGATCTACTGGGCTAATCTCTGTAGTCAGTCTATACAGTGTCATTATAGCCTCTTTCAGTGAAAGTCCAACTCCCTTCGACATTAAGTTATGTGCGGATATCACAATTGTAGTATTTCTCTGTAGCATGAGGTTCGAATTCTCTTTGGATTTTCTCTTCGATTCATTCAGGGGAGAATATCGAAATTTTCCTTTTCATTTCCGTAGCCCTTCAAATCGACTTTCTTCTTTTTATACCTCACGTAGAAATGGCATCAATGTATGCACCCCAGGACCTGAAGAAGTGTAATTCCAACCAAATCATCCTTCCATTCTTTCATCATTGCATTTCTCAATATTAAGCACACTAGAAAGGTTAATGCTCCGAGTTGATCCGTCCTAAATAATTAATCCATATCCTGTATCAGTCCAGCTAGACCACACTCCTACATACCGTTTGTGAATATAGGTCCATATACAGGCCCACATTTGAAGCTAGGGGTAGAGCATTGCTCTGTCACGTGTGGTACCTTAGTGGGCGCGTTTCCGCATATTTACATATATTTCATTTTGATCCAAATCTTTTCACCCGTAAAAAATACCGTTTGAAAAGGTAAAATGTCGAGCCATACTCGTAAGCATAGTGCTATGGCACTTGACAGAGCCTCGACTAATGTTGCTGCTGCACAGATGCGTAATGCGTTGAATAAGCTCGCCGATGGTATTGAAGACAAAGCTAAACGCGACCATTTTGAATCTGAAATGGACTGCTTCTTTGAGTTGTACCAACGTTACCTCGTGTCAACCGTGAGAGGTGATAAACTCGACTGGGATCACGTTCAGACACCGACCCCTGAGGAAGTTGTTGATTACTCCACCCTTTCTGGCTCCGATGGTTCTGGCGCGTCGGCTACAAGTCCGGTTGCTCGTGAATATCTTAGCAAGCTTGCTGTTCTTAAGCTTAATGGTGGCCTTGGTACCTCTATGGGCTGTGTTGGTCCTAAGTCAGTTATTGAGGTTCGTGATGGTAAGAGCTTCTTGGATCTTATGGTTCGCCAGATCGAGTATCTCAACCGCACCTTTGAGGCAGATGTTCCCTTTATTTTGATGAACTCATTTAACACTGATGAGGATACCGACACTATCATCGAGAAGTACAAGGGTCACAATATTAACATCAAGACCTTTAATCAATCTCGTTTCCCTCGTATTAACAAGGATACTTTGTTGCCTTTACCTGAATCACACGAGGACGATCGCGAGGCATGGTATCCTCCTGGTCATGGTGATTTGTTTGAATCATTGAGTCGATCTGGTATCTTGGATGAGTTGATCGCTTCTGGTAAGGAGGTTTTATTTGTCTCTAATGGCGACAACTTAGGGGCCACTGTTGATTTGGACATTTTGCGCTATATTATTGACACCAAGAGTGAGTATATTATGGAGTTGACCGATAAAACCCGTGCTGATGTCAAGGGTGGTACTATCATTAACTACGATGGTCATGTACAACTTTTGGAAATTGCTCAAGTTCCTAAGGAGCATGTTGAGGAGTTCAAGAGCATCAAGAAGTTCAAGTATTTCAATACCAACAACCTCTGGATTGACCTTAGAGCTATGAAGCGTGTTGTTGAAGCGCAGTCTTTGACTATGGAGATCATCCCCAACCCGAAGTCTATCAAGCGTGGTGGTGTTGAGACCCCTGTATTGCAGCTTGAGACTGCTGTTGGTGCTGCCATTCAGTATTTCAAGAATGCTAAGGGTGTTAACGTCCCTCGTTCTCGATTCTTGCCGGTAAAGACCTGCTCTGACTTGTTGTTGGTCAAGTCTGATCTATATACCCTGGTCCATGGGTCGCTTAAAATGTCTGCATCTCGTTATGGAGGTACCCCGTTGATTAAGTTGGGTGATAACTTCAAAAAGGTCAGTGATTTCCAGAAGCGTATTCCTCATATGCCTCGTATCATCGAGCTTGATCATCTTACTGTTACTGGTAATGTTTTGTTCGGCCGTGGTGTTGAATTGAAGGGAACTGTTATCATTGTGTGTGAAGAGGGTAATAAGATTCAGATTCCCCCCGGATCCGTCCTTGAGAACGTGGTTATCACTGGAAGCTTGAGCATTCTTGAACACTAGTCTTGGTCTAATCTGTATGTAGTTCTTAATTTTTCTTTCGTAATCTTAACCGGTATCTTATTCTATGTGGTTGCTTGCTTCGAGATATCTTGGTGTATGTTTATTGTACTTGGTTTGTCTTGTAATTGATATAGTTATCATTCATTATTCATTTCATTGTGTGAATTTTGATTTCCAATAAGAAATCGAAACTATATGTTACCCATTTACCTCACATAATACGTTGTAATGGAGAAAAATACATTTCACCACAGTGAATAACCAACCAAGTCGAGCTAGACGTACATATTCTCAGGAGCAAACCAAAACAGACCAGATATAACCTAAACTAAGTATATAATAGAACTAAGATAAGTATATATAACACAAAACCAAGACCACCGGTAAATATAACAATCACTAGCACGGAGACCAGCAGTCAGACACAAGTGATATTTAAATACCAATGGAATTGTATATTAAACTGGACACATTAGAGGAGAATTATCTGATTAAAATATATATAAGTACAATATCGTACCTTGCATGAAGTAAAATGGATGAATACAATCAAGTGACAAGCACGAGACACACACAGTTGGGAGGTAAAGGCACGGTTGAGCGAAAAACCAGACACATGACACACAACACGTGACAACCACTCCAACAAGGGAGAACATTAATGCGAGAACTCCCAAATGAAAATCAAAAATACAACTCCCAAAACATCACCGAATCTGACCAAAGTTCGGGCGATGTTTCTTGGGAGAAAAGTCCAAAACACCATCACCCCACCTCCCGATAGTACACAACCACGTGAGGGGCACAGCGCAGCAATTGTGATGGAATGATGTAATAAAAACAATACAACGAAAACAATTCGTAAAAATGCAGTAAAAAATAAACTAAACGCCACGCAAGCTTGCGATCAAAAAAGGTAAAATGATTTCTCATGGAAGCTGACGAGATTATGACTCGAATTTAAGTATACTAAATTAAATAGTAAAAAAGGTCACTGCAAACTTTTTTTAGAAATTTAAATAAAGGAGAAGTATTTTTTAAGACACTCTAAACCTTCAAAGACTCGCTTTCTTAGCGGAATGATACGCAGCCGGGTCTACTTGGCCGTCATGGTGATCCCCTTGCCCACATCACACCCCTACCCACATCAATTTGCCGGACAGGCACTATAAGTAACGCGACATTTTCCATTTGTAGATTTCGTTTTACTCAACAACAACAGAAAAAAAACAATGGCTCGCGTTAAGCACGTAAACACTCCCTCCAAGACCACTGCAGGTAAGGCACCCCGTAAGTCCACTGCCTCCAAGACTCCCAGAAAGTCTGTTGGCACTAGCACTAGTGGTGGTGTCAAGAAGCCTCACCGTTATAAGCCTGGTACCGTTGCCTTACAGGAGATCCGTCGTTACCAGAAGACCACTGAGCTTCTTATCCGTAAGTTGCCCTTCCAGCGTCTTGTTCGTGACCTTACTCAGGAATTGATGGCCTCCCTCGGTGAAGGAAAGCCTGACTTCCGTTTCCAGTCTTCTGCTCTTGGTGCTCTTCAGGAGGCCTCTGAGGCTTACTTGGTGTCACTTTTCGAGGACACCAACTCCTGCGCCACCCATGCTAAGCGTGTCACAATCCAGGACAAGGACATCAACCTTGCTCGTCGTCTTCGCGGTGAGATCTTCCCCAACAAGACTGGTAACTAAAATGGTCTTATATCTCACCCTTATTTATTTATCTAAACTGAATCATACATAAAAGTAATCAAGCATTTTATAAAACCTTATTCATGTAATACCTTGATCATAATTGGTCTATGGTCCAAAAATTCTGTAAAACTCTATCTCTGTGCTAAGAAAGTCTGTTGTTTGTGGTACATATAATGTAATTTTGGTACCGATAATATATCACGGCCGAATGGTCTAGTTGGTTATGGCGCTAGTCTAACATTCTTAGGAAGTTAGTTCACTGGAGGTCCCCAGTTCGATCCTGGGTTCGGTCATTTTTTTCTCATATTTTTCTTTTTTTATAACGAAGTAAATGATGTTATTTTAATACACACAGCGTGGTTTTCTTTTTTCTATTTGTTATATTCAATTTGCTTATGCCGTTATTAGATCGCTCTAACCAGAAAAGATCCATATCTAATCCATCAATGAGTTCTTATAGCCAGATCGACTGTGGTAAACATTGAAGCATAAAATAATATATATATATATATATATTATGATGTTTAAGAACTGATTGATATTATTTTTAAAAATATAAGTTTAATTTTTTTGAGTCTCCTTCTACTTATGGATAAGTGGTGGAGTAGCATGCAGCTCAGCCTGACAATATGCAGTGGCCAACATTCGATCTATAGAGATCACGGAACTTACTGCGGATACATACTTATACACACACTAAATACACACGCATATATATATCTGGCCAATTGCCACCATAGGAAGCAAACATTATAAAATATGGGCCTTTTCTCAAGTGAACCCAATCAGATTGAACAGCTTGTAATAAAAGCAACAAACGAAAATCAAACCAGTGAAGATTGGTCTAATCTTATTGCCGTATGCGACGAAGTAAATAAGAAACCTGGTAAGAACGGACTAATCGCAGTTCAAGCCGTCCGATCTAGACTCTCAAGTAGCAATGGTAATGTGCAACTTTACAGTCTCACGCTTTTGAATTCATTGGCTCATAATTGTGGTCCAATTCTTCAGAAGGAAATTGCATCCTCAGCAACTTGTCATGTTCTTATCAAGATGAGTTCTAATCCTGCTACCCACAGAACAGTTTTAACGAGGTTACTTGATGTTCTGGAGAGTCTTACTGAGCAATTCTCTAGCGACAGTACTTTGAAGCAAATTGAAATGACTTATAACCAAGTACGCTCATCGCACCCTGGACTAGCCTCTATGGCAACGAATGGCCACAAATCCAGCAGGAAGTCCAAGGAACACACTTCCCAGTCTTCTGTTGTCACCAGAAAGACTGAACCTGAGGATGATGAGGAAGAAGATGACGATCTTAAAAGAGCACTAGAGTTATCAATGCAAGACATGGATTCCGCTCAGAACTCGGAAATAAGTAAAGCCGCTGAAGTATTCAGCGAGCCTCCAAAACACTATGTTAAGGCTCTGTATGATTTCACTGCATCTGAAGAAGGTGAACTTAGTTTCCGAGTTGGAGACGTCATTGAGGTTATTGATCGAGTTTACAAGGAATGGTGGACGGGAATTTTGAATAGAAACCAGGGAATTTTCCCGGTTAATTACGTAGAAGCATATGAGCAAATTCACACTAGCTCAAACTCGGTACCGGCTAGCACCACTATACCTTCAGCGGCGGCAGTTCAAACACCAACAGTTATTGATGAAGACTACTTATTTTCTCAGGTGCCAGCAGTAGAAAGATTACTTACTATTCTCGCAACAGCAAACCAAACTAAAGATAGTGGAAGCATTATCGGCAACAGCGAGATACAAAAGCTGTACCATCAGATCTCATCGATGAGGCCGAAACTAGTTCAGCTCATTGACGAGTATACTGTAAAGAAGCAGGAACTGGTAGACATGAATACAAAGCTACTACAAGCCAGAAGAAACTATGAGCAGCTAATGTCAGAGGCAGCATCTGGTCAGTATCGTACTCAACAAGTACAACCGCCACCTCCCCTGCAACCACCACAGTCTCAATTACAGTCGATGTCAGTTCGCGCATCTTCACACCCCCAGCCCATATACTATACCTATGAAGAGAGTGCACCAAACTACCGATCACAAAAAGCTCTAGCTAATCAACCGCAACCCACGGAACCTCGAATGCAAGGTTATGATTTTCATCGGTTTTCTCAGCCCTCTCAAATATCTCCTCAGATGCACCCTCAGATGACACCCCAAGTCACATCCCCATCACACCTCCCGCAGTACAGTACACAATCAATTCCTCGACATGGATCTGAACCAAGGCTGCCATATCCTGATGATCTCATAGGACAACAACCTGCATTTTCTGCTCCGTCTGTACCGGCTCAAGTCAATCGGCAGAGCCAGTACACAATAAGTCGTCCAGATATTACCAATCCCACGTACAGCTACCCGCAATCCGATATATCGCAAAATCTTCAGTATGGATATCCAATTGAACCAAGTACTCCTCAAAGTCCCTACCACAACGGTATTGCAACAGCTAATGTGGTTCCAGGGGCACCACGACCTTATTAAAAAATGTTAAATATATATACAAGATAAGAGTTACGTTATTTAAAAATAAATTAAAACTAGAATTTGTGTATACACTAAACACATACTGCACATCATTTCCTAGCTCTCAACCCATTGTTGAAGTCAGGACTATTCAGAGACATTATACGCCTAGTGAGGGCTACCACTATGAGTTAGGTTAGGATTAGTACTATTTTCGAGATGATAGCCCTTACCTTACACCCACTTGTTGATCCTCAAGCAGCGCTAGTTTCCATTATAAGTTAGCAACCTTGCAACACACATATGTTTGGACTTGGCCGTTTAGCGTATCTAATAGTGCTCACATTAAATGCGATAGCAATTCTGAACGAAGAGAGATTTATCAAGAGGCTTTTTGGAAATGAACAGGCTTCATTTGGTATCCAAGAAGATACTGTCAAGTCACGATCAATTGATCTGGTAAGATCAGTTAGAAAGGTCATGAGACCGTTCCTAATAGCTGCAAACACATGTATTATTTTATATGAATTAATACTGGGTTAAGTAGAGACAAATTAAAGAAAGTAATTATTTATTATCATCAAGTTGAAAGCTATTTATCATAATCAATCATTTTATATCGCGAAACGCAATTATTGTGCGTGTGTGTGTCCGGTTACTTTAAGAAAATCACGTGCACTGGTCATATAGGTAGCTATTTTAAGTTGTTGTATTCATTTTATAATTCTTTGGACATGTCTCTATATGTGAGATAGTACGCAGCCACTTTAGTGCGGATACAACAGAGTGGATGTGTTCTTTTCACAAATATTGATATCCATTTATTTATATAGATTACGTATAAAATAGCACACTCCTATTTCTGCCTCTCACGCTTCCATAATAGAGTGAAGAGTCTTGTTTACGGAGGAGAAAAAGCCTTGTGGGTGGGTTTGAGATTTGATACTTCTTAATGCTTTGTCCTGCTCGGATCGTGGAATGTACGGTGAGTTTTGTACTTAGTTCATTAGATTAAGTGCTATACCGTATATAAACTACATTAACTTCTGTGTAACAAATAGATAAAAAAACTTATCAACTATAAATTAATAGGTACCGAGGCTGAAGGGGCTCAGTAAGTAAGATAAATTTAAACTTTGATTTATATTTTAGATTAGCTCAAGTGAAAAAATTTTATATGGTATATATATAAATACCAATACTTCCTAAATAGAGTAAATAAATATTTTTAAATAATTATTCCACTAATGGTTAAACTACTTCATGCCTCCCTTCTCTTTAGCTTGTTGCCTGTATTGGTCAGATGTGATTCGCAGGACACGAATCTTGCTGCGCAAGATGGCTCACAGGATGGTGGAGGGGAGCCTGACAGCACTAACAGTGGTAATGTCCTGTCTAATTGGATCGATAAACCTGGAAAGGCTCCACAAGAGCCTGCGAAAGATCAATTTTACTCGAAAGTCCCGACAAATATATCGGATTATACCAACGGTGATATCATCAGCAAGCGCCCCATCAGTATTGCCGGCACATACCAAGGTGTAAGACTAGCCTGGCAGATACGTTTCCGCAGCGAAGATGCCCATGGGTACCCAACGGTCTCAACGGCTTCGATTCTTATCCCTTCCAATCCTAACACAACACCCTCTCAAGAGCAGAACGTTGTGGTTTATCAGGTTCCTGAAGATAGTGCATATATTGACTGTGCTCCAACCTATCAGCTATTTGGTCGCACTGCATCCCCTGAAGTACAGGCACTTATTTCACAGGGATTCACGACCGTAATCCCTGATTATGAAGGTCTGCGTAGTTCCTATACAGTAGGGAAATTAGCAGGAAAGCAGATCTTAGACGCTGCCAAGGCAGCAATAACCATTCCATCAGTAAAGGCAAGTAATCAAACTGCAAGTATTGGTGTATGGGGTTACGGAACTGGTGCTTATGCGTCAGGTTGGGCTGCCGAGCTTGCTGCAAGTTATGCACCGGAACTAGACGTGAAGGCAGTTGCCCTGGGAGGAACCATCGTAAACCTACGCAATTGGATTGACAATATTAACCACTCGCCTCAGGCAGCTCAGATTGTCACGTCACTACTGGGAATGGGTAGTCAATACAAAGACATAAGTGATTCGTTATCCGACAACATCATTCCCCGTCGTCGTGCTCAGTTCGAGGCCGCAGCATCTCGTTGCTTCTCGCAGAACATTCTCCATTTCTTCAACACAAATATTACTGATCAGTACTTCACTCCTGGAATTGATATCTTTCAAGACCAGAAAGTTCAGGCAGTTTATGACCTTAACAATTTAGGTAAGGTTGCACCTAAGTCTAGCATGTTGATTTATCATGGAACTGATGACACTATAGCTTCAAGGTCGGATGTTGAGTCATTAGTAAAGTTCTACTGTAGCTCTGGAACTCCAGTCAACTATCGTGAAATAGCTGGAGGAACTCATGGCTCTTCCGAAGGTAATTTTGATGAGGTTCTCGACTATTTGAGCGATGCTTTCGGTGATGCTAAAACACTCAACACCTGCAGCCGATTGAGGTCGTAAGGATACAAATAACTAATCTAGTTTCTAAATATATCTATATATATACTTTTTATGTCAGTTTAGTTTCATGTCAATTTGGAGGACCTTACCCTCGATCTTGAAATATTTCCAGCGCGATCCAGATACTAAATGCAAGCATGTTCCGTAGATTTTTTTCAAAAATTAGTCGTTCGAAAGAGGCAATTAAGCAAATGACTCAAGGTCATGCTCTCGATCCACATAATATGATAGCCCCTGAGGTACCTATTCTAGAATCTATATTCAAGGATCAAAACCTGTACACAAAAGATACCGATTTTTTAATTAAACCAAGTTTCGTGACCCCACAAACTCCAATGGTGACTAATGCTTCTCAAATGAAGGGCTGTATAGCAGCATCCTTTCGATACTTGTTCCAACACAAGTTACTGGCCAAATGTCCAGTCAAACGACACGACAAGGCCCATTCAATTACTCTCTATTATTATCCTCCTTGGCATTTTATCTCACAGTATAGAAAATCAAGACCAGCTTTAGCGATACTTCATACTGCAGGGCTAGCATTCAATGGGAATGATCCCTCATCTGAATACCGCCAGGGCTTCAAACCTATACCACGCAGTCCCTTTGATACTGCTGTATGGCGACAGGAAACGAGCAGAATTCTCAGACGTGCTATGTTTAATGCCACTCAATCCAAAGAATTATCATCAATTGATGGATTATATATCGCATTTACAAGACGAGTCATACCTGAGGAGGATGCATTCAGTGTGATGAATGATTTCGTTTCTCAAGTTGAACGATCAATGGCCAAGATTGGAAATGTAGATACCACTGTACCTATCAAATTAAACCAACGCTTATTACTCAATCATATTGAACCTCCACAGATGTTTCTAGAGAAGTCTCAATGGGACTGAAACTACATATCATTATTTATTAAACCCAATATTAAATTAAATAAAATCTAATTACAGGGATAAAGAGATGTTGGAAAAAAGGGGTGGGGGACGTACCTCCTCTGAGCCGTTGAGAGTCAGAAGAGCAAATGTTGAAAGTCTATGCATTAGGGGGTTGTTCCAATTGAAGAGTGGATTTTAAAATTTTTGAGTTTTTCGATCCTCGGACGAAAAACTGTTTAAAATTTGAGGGTTTTGGGCTGCTCCCAGGGATTCTCTTGGTTGGTGAAGTGACCATAACTGGCAGTCTTGAAGTAAATGGGACGGGCGAGGTTAAGTTCCTTGACAATAACACCAGGACGGAGATCAAAATTCTTCGAGATGATTTCTACGAGCTCCGTATTCGAGTACTTAGAGGTTCCGTAGGTCTCGACGAAGATAGACAAAGGCTCAGCTACACCGATAGCATATGAGAACTGAACAAGAGCACGACGAGCGAGGCCAGCATTAACCAAAGATTTGGCGACCCAACGAGCAGCGTAAGCAGCGGAACGGTCGACCTTACTGAAGTCCTTACCGGAGAAGGCACCACCTCCGTGAGCACCCCATCCACCATAAGTATCGACAATAATCTTACGGCCAGTGAGACCAGCATCACCCTGAGGACCACCGATGACGAAACGTCCAGAAGGCTGAATATGGTACTTTGTAGACTCGTTAAGATACTTAGCAGGAATGACCTTCTTAACGATCTTCTCAGTAATCTCAGTGCGAAGGTCAGCAGTGCTGATCTCCTCAGCGTGCTGGGCGCTGATGACGACTGTATCAACTCTCAAGGGCTTAGCAGCACCATTCTCGTTTTCATACTCAACAGTGACCTGGGTTTTGGTGTCAGGACGGAGCCAGGGAAGAGATCCATCACGACGGGCATCAGCAAGAGCCTTGTTAAGCTTGTGAGACAAGATAACAGTAAGAGGAAGTAGCTCAGGTGTCTCATCGGTAGCATAACCAAACATGATACCCTGATCACCAGCTCCAAGGTCCTCAAGAGCCTTCTCGTAATGAAGACCTTGGGCAATATCAGGAGACTGCTGCTCAATAGCCACAAGGACGTTACAGGTCTTGTAGTCAAAACCCTTCGCACTGTCATCATAACCAATGTGCTTGATAGTGTCACGAATGATCTTCTGGTAGTCAAGGGTGGCACGGGTGGTGATTTCACCAAACACCATAATCATACCGGTCTTGGAGGCCGTCTCACATGCAACCTTTGATAGTGGATCAACGGCAAGACAAGCGTCAAGAATGGCGTCACTGACCTGATCACAGATCTTATCAGGGTGACCCTCACCAACGGATTCGGAAGTAAAGAAATAAGTCTCGGGCATTATAACAAAAAAGTTTGGATGAGTAAAAAATTTACGAATGGGAAATTTTGGAAAATTTAAAAGGGAGTGTTTTGAGGGCCAGGGGACGGAACGGGTGATTGGGGTTATTCAAGGGGAAGATCTGGATATGGCGTGATGGAGAGATAGGATTACAGCCATTAGCGATGAAAATTGATGATTTCTGGGTAATGACGCATTAAAACGTGACTATCGATGTGATCAAGCGCGTAATGATAGATTGGTAATCATGCCGTAGCTAGAGTTGCATGCATGTGACGCATGTGGGATTGCATGTGAATGGATAGCGATCATATGCGTTGGGGAAGTCTCGCCGATAAAAGTAAGAACCACCAAAAAGGGCAACAATAGTTACAGATTGGATTTCGAGCTGTTTTTTAATAGTTATTCGATACACTAATTCCGCTAGGCACTAGCGAGATGCCCATCATAAGTCACATATGTATATATAACCTATGACCTTACAAGGGTCAATTGTCCACAATTCCCCTGAACAAACTAATTTGTTTATTCAAAGAGGTCTGTTCATTAGTCTTCCCGAATTTCTAATTTTCCAATTCTCTATATCGTAGGAACAATTTCTATTGCGCGGATAAGATGAGGGCCACACTATACTGTTATTCTTGAATCCGTTAGTGTTATTTCACAAGTGCCAGTGAGTCTAGCGTGTGAATATTTTTTAACGATGCAAATCGTTGAAGGAGCTAAAATATGGTGCAGCAAACTCATTGGGATGTTTGATGCCTTGGAAAAGAGGGAAAGAATATTTGTAGTTTTAGGACTGGGATTCCTATTGACAATGATGTCTTTACTTGGTATCTTCCATACAGCAGTACTTCATTGGTTAGCTGAATCATCCGTAAAGTTCAAAGAAGTGAGGTTTAACTGGTTGATTCTGTTTCTTTTATACATCTTGGTGTCCTTCCCACCTATGATTGGGTACTCGGTGTTGTCGCTATTTACCGGAATGGTGTATGGTTTCCCGAACGGGTGGCCTTTGATAGCAGCTGGAACTTTAGTAGGATCTTTCCTCTCATTTGTAGTATTTCGATATCTACTTAGAGATCGTGCTGAGGCTCTGGCTCGACGAAACGTGAAGTTCACGGCGTTTGTAGAGACGCTTCGTCAGGATTCATTCCTTCTATTGTGGATGATTCGACTTTGTCCTTTACCATATAGCTTGTCTAATGCAGGTATGAGTACCGTTCCTTCGGTCCAACCCTGGAAGTTTTTCCTGGCGACTTTATGCTGTACTCCGAAGTTGTTTTTGCATATATTTATCGGCTCCCGATTAGTCAAACTTTCGGAAACTGAAGATAATGCTAAGTGGTGGGCTAATTTAATCAGCGTTATACTCGCAATCAGCGTAGGAATCGTTACCTCGTACGTCATTTATAAAAGAACAGAGGAAAAGGCTGCTGCCCTGCAAAGTCGAGGCAATTATACCGGTGCTGATCTCAATGATCCTGAACCAGATGATTTTGAGATCTCAGGGGATGAGGATGCGGAAGATGATGGTGATGGACTTGAGAATCCGTTCACAGTCCGTGGCCCATGAGAAAAAAATTAGACAAAGCTCTTTCAGAGCATAAATTCTGCATAGACTAAATCCTCCTGTCATGATTTTCTGATCTTTGCATTTTCTATAGCCCATAAATAAAACTGAGACCTTTTATCACTCGGGGATTTGTTAAATAAACATAGAGGTTCAGGCTCGAGCTCAACTCTAGGGTTACAACGAGCACTCGTGCTTGTAATTGTCGCCAATTCCCGGCTAACTGGAGCTGGAATGGGTTCCAAGCCAGGTATTTCTCCGGGCACATATTTGTAGCCACTATATTGTCCAATGCTATGACTTTCAACTGTATTTTTCTGCGGGGAATTCTGACGCCGGAATTTCATTTGTGCACATTGGGCTCTAGTTATGGGCGTAGCCTGTTGAATCATCTTGGTCAAGTCGTAGGTCACTGGGTCTTTTTTAACCGGTGTAGTGATGGGGTTAACGGTGTGAATAATATTGGGAGAAGCCTTGGCAGTAACTTGAGAAGTAACCTGGGGTGTACCTTTGGTAATATCATTGGTGGTATCATCGGTAATAATTTGGGGAGTTTCATCCTGCGTCAAATCAATTATAATCGATTCTTCTACTAACAAGGGCTCACTATCTAGGTTATTATCGACATAATGGGGTTGTTTTGAATCTACAGGCTGCGGTGCAGTTTCAATGATTGGTATTGAGGCGCGCTTGATAGCCAGTTCCTGTTTCAAACTCTCCTTGAATTGACTTAAATAGATATCTATATTTCTAGGAGTGAAGCTAAAATCAATAAAACTCATGGTGCCTGTTGTTTACTAAACTATAATTAGACTTGTTATGGTGGTATTGACTTTGTGGAAGGGTTAAAAAGGGTTAAAAACCCAACCCTACTGCGCCAAGGATTATGCGGTGATAAGCAGTATGTATTGTCAGTGAAACTATTGAATGAAATTCCAGTGGAAGAAGAGATAAGAAAAATTTTGATGTATACAAGATATATAATACTTTTCTAAATCCCGATGTCTAACCTTAATATGTGCCCTCTATCCACATAGATTTTAGTCTAACTAACTCTACCTTTTCTTATCTACATATTAGCCAAGCTTCGCTGTTAGTCGTATTTCATTGTCTTGGCAGTTTCAGTTTCAAATCCAAGGGCATTAAAGTAGAGCTCTCCTGCCTGTTTTAGATCATACTATTAACCAAGTCGGGGCGCATTACACGTGATCAAAAGCTTAACCGTCATATCACCCACACCCACAACAACACCTATAATATTATATTGACTACAGATTAGATCTTTTAGGTGGAATATTTTCGAACCTCAATGAGCGGGGAACAAGATGTTCATGATATTATAAAAAGTTTCGTTGATAATGATCTTGCATCACTCGATAGAATTGGCGGCGATTCAGATTCCTTCTCTCTTTCTCCCCACCTTGCCCAAGCATCACCGGATCCATCAAACGGGCTATCTTCGCGCCATCCAACAAGCAGTAAACAAGCGCCCTCATTTCCAGGTGGCGCTACAAGTTCCAGTGATGATAAGTCGACCAATAAAAATGCATCGTCTGAGTCCTACTATTCTACATCAACCTCAGTGAAGGATAGTTCCAGCACAGACACTCATAATGCCAGCACATCAGCGGCAGGATCAACTGCATCACCTGAAGAAATTGAAAATGTGAAAAATAATTCACAGAAGTTTGGTGCAGGAGGCCAAAGCCGAAATGTGTCTGTTGCATCAACTGCGTCGTCAACTACTGATAAGGAAAAGCGACAGTCACTCGGAGATAAATTCAAAAAATTCGGGAAACGAATTGCCAGTGGGTCGAAGAAATGAGCTTTGTGATAGGTAAATATTTATATTGTCTTAAAAAGATGCATAGGTGCGGCATAGGTGCGGGCCTCTCCCCGGTCAAGTACTTTTCAAAAGAACCAAGCCAGAGGAAATGAATAAACATGGATGCTTAAAACCTATGAATCATTATTAAAATCATTTCTAATTCATTTTTATTCCATAGTTTCTGAGTTTCTGAGTTAATGATTCCTGCGTTCATTTAGCACCTAGCAATAAGTCGTCCCTTTTGAAATTTCATTTCTGGTTCTTCGATTTGTTATAATTCTACTTTGGTTACTCTCAGTATGAATGATTCCGGACCTCTTGTTCTCGACGGAGCAGCAGGTACATTTCTAGAGTCCTGTAATGTTGACCTTCACCCTAAATTATGGAGCTCTGGTACGTTGCTCTCCTCGGCTGGCCACGAAGCAATTAGAAATCTTCATAGAGCGTACATTGAAGCTGGCGCTGATGTGATTACCAGTGTAACGTATCAAGCAAGTGTACCTGGATTCATGGCGTGTGGATTGAGTGAACAGGAGAGCGTTGATCTGATTAAACACGCGGTTTCAATTGCGTTAGAGGAAGCAAGAGATACCAATGTTAAAGTTGCAGCTGGATTAGGTCCTTATGGTGCCTTCTTGAGCCAAGGTGAAGAGTACACCGGTAATTATGGATCCACTACATACGATGATCTAGTTGACTTCTGGATGCCTCGGGTTACCGCTGTTCTTGAGAAACGTCCAGACATTCTTTTATTTGAAACCGTTCCGAATATTGTTGAGCTAAAGGTAATTGTGGAAAAACTCGCACCACTTGCCAAGAAACTTGACATCCCAGTATGGATAAGTCTTTCTTTGTTTATACCTACAGACTCAAAAATGGAAATTGAATTGGCCGATCATTCTAAGTTACATGAGATTAAATTATTACTACAAAAAGATAGTTGCGTTAATATTGTTGGTGCTAATTGTTTCGACGTGCACCAAGTCCCTCGGGTGTTGAGATCATTATCGTGCTTAGATATGCCTAAATTGGTATACCCTAATAGTGGTGAGGTTTACGATGGTCATTCAAAAACGTGGAGTCAGCCCCTCGCAGAATCATCAGAGATAACCACATGGGTTCCTAATACATGGGTTAAGCACGGAGCCGTCGTAATTGGCGGGTGCTGCCGAACCTCGCCGGAGACAATTAGTGATATTAAATCTAAACTGAAAGCTAATTGAAGCGGTACATAAATCATTTGCTACATAATTATTCGAGAAAAACTATGATCCCCAGTAATTTATTAATTCCTTTAACCAACTAAAAGTTATGGCACTTCCACGCTGTCCAATATTCCCTCTACTTGCAGTGCATGAACCCTAAATTTAAGACAGCTTATGCACATTTGTCATAGAAGGAAGGTAAACGTGGTGAAGCTCTCCCATCTTGTCGACTCCACGTGAGAGGTAGAGAGACTATAATCCACATATGGCTATTTAAAGAAAATCGAAAAGAATGTAATAATTAAATCAATTAGATTTTTAAATCATTATAATTTTATATCTCTCCTGCTATATCAATTTGTAGTTGTAACTTAAAATTCAAGGGGTGCGGGGGATCTTTTTCAACTAAATTTTATCTCTCCTACTAAGCTTGAGAGCGAGAAAAAACTCTTTCGTGTAAATCAGGGTTTAGAGCTCATGATCGGCTCCACAGCCTTAACACCCCCACGTGGGCTATTCGCTTGCCGTTTGTGGTCTGATATTGATGATTGCAGGGTCAGGGCAGTTGATCTGCAGGTGGATAGCCCTGAGTTTTTTCAAAGCACGTTTTTATCACCGGCATACCCTTTACACTAATCTGATTCCGAGATATTTTTTTACGCCAAATATAAAAAGGCATAGAAATGACCTCAGATACTCTCCAGGCAAAAAATATCCAGGAGGAAAACTCAAAATTTGGGATTGAATCTGTCAACACTCAAGACAACAGTCATAATAATAAACAAGCCTCGGATCGTAATAACCAAATGTCTCAATCACACGTTCCAACCGAGCGTATTAAACACCATGGCCCCATTCCCGGTATGATCCCGGTCCCTGGTGGACCTCAGGACTATGACACCGTTGATGGTGAATTTCACGAGGGAGAAATTGATGACGAAATTTTCAATCATCAACCTGGTAAAGAAGAGGAGTCTCTTTTCCGTACTCTTCTTTGTCCTGATGATATTTATGATGAAAATGGAGTCTATTGGGCTGACCTTCCTCTAGCAAAGCGTGCCAAGTTCAACTACAATGTGGAAAACAAAGAATTCAAACGTGAGTTCAAGGCGTTTTGGACAATGTTCAAGAATGATCCTTTGGCTCCCATTGGCTGGTACATTCGCAACGCAATCGTTCCTGGAGCTGGTCTTCTACTGGAGGGTTACGTGCTTTTCTCTGTTGGCAACATTAAATCTTTATTCGCTGACGTTTGGCCCAAGTGCTGGGGCAGCAAACCCACCGAATGTAATGAGCAGTGGGTTAATGCTGTCAGCTATTTGTCCATTGTCGGTATTTTCTGTGGTCAGATTCTGGTTGGTATCATCGGTGACTCCATTGGACGTCGTTGGGGATTGATTCAGGATGCTGTAATTATGTTTGTTGGTCTACTTATGCTTACCGCTATGTGGGGTACATCATTGAATGGCTGGGTTGTATGTTATGCTTGGTCTCTATTCTTCTATTCCATTGGTGTAGGCGGAGAGTACCCTATGACAGCTACCAGTGGTATGGAACGTACTCGCTTCTCTCGTTATGAGTTACAGCAGGATCGTCTTCACCGTGGCCGTCGTGTCGTGAGTGCTTTCTCTATGCAAGGATGGGGTCAATTCTTCAACCAGGCCATTCTTATTATCTGCTTGATTATCTTCCATCACGGTACCGGTAAGGCACCTTACTCTACTGTTGCGGTGCAGTGGACTTTCCGTGTATCTTTCGCAATTCCTGCTGTCGGAACTCTGTGGCTAGTCTATTTCCGTTCTTATAAAATGCCCAACATTTCTAAGGCTCTTGACCGTGCCCGCAAGGATACTAATGTCACTGGTTATAACTGGGAATCTTTGAAACTGACTATGACTATCTTTGGCGGTAGATTGATTGCTACCTGTGGATGCTGGTTCATGAATGATGTTTTCTTCTACGGTAACAAGATTTTCCAGGGTAATTTCATGAAGCTTATCATTGGAAACACCAACAAGGAGATGTCTGTTATGCTTAACTGGTTATACAACCTCATCAACATTGGATGCTCTCTAGCTGGCTACTACTTGGCCACTTTCACTATCGATAGTCGTTTTTACGGTCGAAACTGGATGCAACAGCTTGGTTTCCTAATGGATTTCGTTCTTTTTGTTATTCCTGCATTCCATTTCAAGTACTATCGAGAGAAGGATCATCTTACTGAGTTCCAAGTCATGTACTTCCTGTCTTCTTTCTTCCAACAGTTTGGACCTAATTGTGTAACCTTCTTAGTCGCTGCTGAGGTCTTCCCCACTCCGGTACGTGCCTCCGCTCACGGTTTAGGTGCTGCAACCGGTAAACTCGGTGCTCTCTTGGCTAGTGTTCTCTACAATTACATCTCAGATCAGACCAAATTCTATTTTGTTCCCTGGTTCGGATTGGCTGGTATGCTTCTTACCTGGCTTTTCCTTCCTGACGTTACTGGTCTCGATTTGCATGAGCAGGATCGTCGTTGGAGATATATCGTTGAGGGCCGTTCCGATGAGTACCACGGTGTAGCCATTAACCCCATGCACTTGTCCATGTGGGAGCGTTTCCGTGGAGTTGGTAAGAACTATAACCCCGAAGTTGATTTCCGACAGAAGGTTGGAGAGATGCGTGGAGAATGGGAGGAACGCCAGAGAATGAAATTCTCTGAGGGCACTAGTGCAGGATCCGACGATTACGATGACGAGGATGACTTAGAAAAGACCAGTCCTCGTATTCATGAATACTTCGTAAAGACCTCTCCTCAGATGTCCCCTATGCGTAGAAACAAGGACCTTTCTTCTGGTCCCGAATCTGACGAACTGCAGCTTCCTGAAGCCGCTGAAAAGCTTTGATTCAATAATTTATTACTACCCACATACATAGTTTTTTTAATACATACATAATAAACGAATGATAATCATTAATCATTTACTCACTAAATTTATGAAGTATTTATTAACTTAGCTTGTATCATTACCTTTACCTTGTAGCTGTTGTAGTTGTAATGGTAGCACACAAGGCAAGCCCTAAAAGGCGCTTTAAGCATATACAGGGACCAAGGTATTTGAGTATAAGGTCTACTACAGCAGATGTGGTATGTTCAAGCCTGATTACTTTGTTTCCAAATATCACAATGGATATGTAAACAGTCTTTCTATAGATAATGTAGATCAAGATCTTTTATTGTGTGGAGGCGCTGATAGCTCTGTGACGCTTTGGGACCTAAATGAGAAACTCGATGATCACATAGAGAGAGATCCTACAGCCATTAAGCCATTGTTATCCTTAGAAGCTCGGAAAGCGCACAAGTTTGGTATTTCGAAGGTTCAATGGTGGCCGTTCGATAACGCACTATTTGTCACCGGAAGCTTCGATAATTCCCTCAAAGTTTGGGACACTGAGGAGATCGAGGAGGTCTATTGCTTTGATTTAGATAACAAGGTATACAATTTTGATGTTAATCCTATAATTGAAAACGGGCTGGTTGCTGTTGCACTAAACCACCCTATTATAAGACTTGTAGATCTTAAATCGGGCGGTACTGCTCAAGCTCTTAAGGGACACGAAAGTGGAAGTGTATGCTGTGTTCAGTGGTCACCCACTCGACAATATATGCTAGCTAGTGGAGGGTCTGATGGTTGTGTTCGTATTTGGGATATTCGACAGGCATCACAGCAAGTTGCAGCCATGGATCTTTCTCGTACTTCTTTAGACCAACCTTTAACGCCTTTACAGTTTCGAAAATCTCATCGGGCTGTTTGTAATGGTTTGCTTTGGCACCATAGTGGGGATATGCTTATGAGTACAGGACTTGACAACAAGGCTAGAGTCTGGGACCTCACCGGTGAACCTGGAGGTGGCCATAATAAATGCGTTAACTTTGGACCATTATTTCAGATGAGACGGCAACAGACTATAGAGCCTGAGTTCTTGACTGAAGACACTGTAATTCTTCCTAGCGAGACCGGCGATATACTACTTTCACAATTTAGTGATGGGAAATTAGTGCAAAGGTTGGTTCCCCTTGGCCGTGAGTCTCGATTTAATCGCCAGGCTTGTGTTGTTGGTCGTGATTCGGGCGACTTCTACACTGGAACTTGTGATGGGTCAATATTACAATGGAGAGAGCATACTTGAAATATAACAATAATTAAATAAATAATGTTCCTTGCTCAAAGAATACAAGACGATTGCCACGTAAAATAGGGAGAGTGCGCTTGAAATTCACGTCAAAAACCCTTAGATCTGGCAAAGGCCGTTTATTTTGAACGTTTCCATCGCCCAACGGTGTGAGGTAATAAGTTAGCGATTGAGTTGAAAATGGCAGCATTTTAAGATATTGCTTTTTGGGACCCTGGAATGCAAAGTAGGTACTTGAGCTCATTTGAATCGAAAAATTCAGAAGTTTTGCGGTTGTGTTTTCCAAATGGTAGGTGACTTTGCTGATCTCCGCATTCCCGCCTACCTTATCAGCTACTACCAAAACACGAGGATCTTGGTTAGGTAAATTGATACGTACAGAGGGAAGCGTCAAGGTATTGATGATGTCAGGAGAAGACGCCCTTGACCAGCTGAGTTTTATGAGGGCTAAAGAATCTAATGTTCTTGCAGAATGAGTTAGCAGTGTATCCTTGGAACTACAGTTAAATGCATGGTTGATACGTTTCACGGAATTGTAACCCATATTGAACCTTAAGTCTACCTTAGAAGTTTCAATATCAAACAATGCGTAGTCACTTTCCAAAACAATCTCTGATGAATGCAAAACAAGATCCTCCGGTTGGAACGCAGACAAGATTGTGGATTCTAGTCGCCAACGACGGGACACTGGCTGAAGATTGCTACTTGCTGCGAAAACTGCGGGCCACTCTTGCTCCAAGTGTTCAGTGACAAGATCATAAGTAGCTCTAAATGGGTTTGCGACTTCAATATCCAAGATATACTCGAATATTACCGGCAAAGTGTCACTGGATGTATCAAATTTTGCTGATAATTTCAGGCGGAAGAAATGGGTAGGAGTTTGACCAACCCCTTTAATCATTACAGGTTCATTCACTCCCATCTTCACAGTCTCTTGCATCAAAACATTACACTCAGACTCTTCTGAAATTAGCTCAACTTTTACATCAGCTGTAATATCTTCATCTTCATGACTGGTGATATTAAATTGATAAGCTAAGTTTTCCCCCAAAGCTGCCACCGTTGGTGTCAAGTTTTCTAAATGCAATTTTGCAGGCCGTGTGGAAACTACAACATAGTTCAATTCATCTAAAATCGATAAATGTGTGAACTTCTTTGCTCCATCCTTCACACTGACCCATCGATTGACTTCTGGTCGCTGGATTGGAAGTGTCTGACAGAACTCTCCAATGTATAGTTCAACATTCTCCAAGTATATTTCACAAGTCTCAACTGGAGTAATGGAGAATTCAAAATATTTGTCATGCTCTTGGCTGATTTTCAGGTTGTATTTTTCATTTGAGGCAAACACGCATATGTCACAGGGCGCTATATTGTCGTCATGATCAAACGCCACTTTTCCATTGGTATAATTGAGGATTACTTTGGTGAGAGGTATAGTTCCCTTCACAAGAGGTTTAATGCAAATTTGCGCCTTAATTTCTCGACCAACGCTAGTTCTTGCCGATTCGAAGTTGCCTGAGCATCGAAAAAAATGGTCTGGTGGATCTGATCTCCCCAATAGATCCTTTTCGGAAATTTCGTCCACTAAACCGAGCTTAAACTGAGCAAGTTTATCATTCAATCTAGTACTTAAACGGCCTAATGATTGAGGCCAAATTGTTCGACCCAAGCAGTGGCTTGCGGATTTATATGCTGATAGTGAATCCTCTTCCTTATTTTGATTTTTAAGCCAGTCTCCATATTCAAAAAGTGCATATCCTTTAGCTCTTTTAGAGCCGCTAAGCTCGGAAATTGCTGTCAAGAAACAAGACTGTACAGAGACCTCACTTATCTCTACAATCGATTCATACGGGTCATTATCATCATCTGAAGCACCTTCAGCTCGTGCAAAGCACTTTGCTGCATCGAACCAGATGATTCCCGAGGTAGTTCCAAATAGGTGTTGAAAAGAGGAACACAACTGGGCGAACAAAGCATATTGTTTGGCCCTCCAATTCAGCGCGCCCTTGCTATCTAAGGGAATTCTATTCGTCACCATGATCTTATCTACAGTGTGAATATGTGACAACAGCATTCTGGATGCAGATTGTTGGGGTAGAGAAAGTTGGTAAATCTTCATAGCAATCAAATCTAGGCATTCACGCGCATTTCGGTAAGCCAAACTAGTCTTGTCTATAGCGTTTTTCTCAAAAAGCAAAGAAAGCGTATGATGAGATGATTCAAATCGTTTTGTAGCACTGTCTACATGGCCCCTAAATTCATCACAGAATGCTCGCTTTAATGTATATCGAGTATCCCAGAACATAAAATCCTGCGGAGTAGCTAGTTCCATTCTTTTAGCGCTTATTTTAGCATCCTTTCTATCAAAGAAGTCTTTACTACATCTAACGACCCTATCGTAAAGGTTCTTAACAAAGCCACGCTGATCGTCGTAACTGATATCACTAGCCAGACCAAATAAACGATATCTTATATCCAATTCAACCTCATTCTTTAGCTGAGGAATAAGCCGATCTAGATCCTTTCTCTCGCCTACAATACAAGCAAGTAACAAGGTTCCTGACTCACTCAACTTATCATTGAGCCCATTTAAATTTTCAATTAGCTCAACTTCGTCACTAGTTCCAAACGGTATATCACAAAACACAACACATACGGCGGATTGAACATACATGTACTTCTCCAACCATTTTGTAGTGAATATTGGACTATCACAAGCAGAATTACGAGGACTCAGAATGCTTGGCACATCATTTTTAACAGGAGTGTCGACATAGTTCTTAAAAACGAATCTTATTCGATTGGATTTAACTTTATTGGGGCTCCATGAGGGGTCTGTTGAGTATTCCTTTATTCCGTTAATAACACCACGTGTTACATCATTATCTTCAACATTTTGTTCACAAATTATCGTCCGCTCTAGGTTCTGATCAGATTTGTAACCATCTTTGTATTCATCAAATGAGATACCGGCTATAGTGACCAATGGCGTAGCCAAACAGTTCGTAACCATGCTATGAACACCAAACCCTGAAACCGCCTTTAATATTTCGATGTTGATTGAGAGGATGAATCTGAAATAGAAATAAGACAGTATCTGTAAATAGTAAATTTGTTTTAATGTCGACTATGTTAAGCTATATATAGTATTCTATATGGAATTTTATTTTATCTGACTTACGTTGAGCTATTATTTTCCCTGAAAATCAGGCTTTCTTTTTTCAGAAAAAGCGGCCATTCCTTCTTTCTGATCTTCAGTTCCAAATAAAAGATGGAAAAGACGACGTTCGTAGTTGATACCAGTAGTCAAGCTACTTTCAAAGGCTTCATTGATCGCTTCCTTGGCGGCAGCTGTGGCTAATGGAGACATCGAAGCAATTTTACTTGCAGTTTTGATAGCTTGATCAAGCACTTCGTCATCAGGGTAAACAGCAGCTGCCAACCCCCATTGAGTAGCCTCTTGAGCTGAGAACATTTTACCTGTGAGAATAAGATCCATGGCCTTAGCCTTTCCTACTGCTCTAGTTAATCTTTGAGTTCCTCCAGCTCCGGGTATAATTCCCAGCTGAATTTCAGGTTGACCAAACTTTGCGTTTTCACCAGCATACAGAATATCTGCACTCATTGCGAGCTCACATCCTCCACCTAAAGCATACCCACGCACAGCAGCAATAATCGGGGTGCGAATGTTTCTGATCTGAGACCAATCAGCAATGAAATTGGTTCCAAACATGGTAGCGACTGTCTGATCTTTCATTTCCTTAATATCAGCACCAGCTGCAAACGCCTTTTCACTTCCGCTAAGAACAATTGCCTTGATACTTTCATCTTTATCAGCATCAGAGAGTGCCTTGTTTAGCTCAGTCATTAGAGCACTATTTAGCGCATTTAGTGCTTTTGGACGGTTAAGTGTCAGTTGGCGAACTCCTACCGCTGGTTTAGAAACTAAGACAAACTCATTGGACATTCCAACAGAATAGTTCCTTACACCATTGAGCTGAATTCTTGAATTTTTTACAACTTGACGAAACATTTCTTGGTACAGATCGGTTTACTTGGTCTATGTGATAGGGTTACCCCACTGAGCATTCTCCTATCACACACACTCCACAAACCACCACTAATATGGGTATATTGGAGAAAGTAGAGGACTAGACATGATATGGGCAATTGGTATTATTTACATAATTCAAAGGTACAGTGCAGTTCCTTTAAACAGTATAGAGAGGTTACGAAACTAGTCATTCATGCAAATTTCAACAGTATATATATACAATGATGTCTGCAAAATCATCACACATTAAGTTATGTAGTTAATTAAATTATTTCTGATTTAACACAATAAATACTTTCACTAAGCTTGGGAAACTCCATAGCTTGTTCATATGCGGCTGGAGATCGATCGAGCATTTTCTCAAAATCGGCATCAGACACCTGTATTTCTGACCCTGCAGTGAACTTCAGACTATGCCTTTGCAATTGTTTTCCCATGTTGTGGATTTTTTGTTCATTAGTACCCTTAGTCAATGTCGGGCCGAGGAAATCACCGCTCTCTATGACCATATGGTTGAGATCTAACTTTTCCGCCGCTCTTCGCAATAGATCCTCTTCAACAGTGTCTCCCATACAAAGCCTCAAAACAATCACGGGCTTTGTCTGTCCAATTCTGTGTACTCTGTCCATAGCCTGAAGGTCTTGTTGAGGGTTCCAATCGCTATCGAATATGATCACTGTATCCGCTCCTACAAGATTCACGCCTTGTCCTCCAGATCTTGTTGTTAGCATGAATATATCAATTTCAGAATCAGGGTCGCTGAACTTATCAATCATCGATTGTCGATCGCTTTGTGGAGTACTTCCATCTAATCGGCAATAGTTATAACCTCTTTGACTACTCCAGTCTTCCAAAAAATCCAACATTCTAGTGAACTGTGTAAATATAAGTACTTTATGGTTATTAGCCTTCAATCGTTTCATTAATTCCTGTAGAAGTAGCAGTTTCCCGCTAGTGGGTTCAAGGGTCGGATTATGCTCGGGATAATAAAACATGTATGGAGTATTGCAACAAAGTCGCAACTGCATCATAAGATTAGAGAAACTTTTTGTGCGTGCTTCCTGACGGGCATGTTTGATAAGTAAATCCAAATCCTTAGTCTTATTTTTCCGATCCTCCATTATCTTCTCCACAACAAACTCGCGAGCAGTACCATTCAAGAAGCTCCGATAAAGCTGCTGTTGCAAATCAGTTAGTCCAGCAAAAATGACGTACTCTCGTTTGGAGGGAAGCTTGAGTCCTACATCCTTCTTCATACGTCGTAACAAGAACGGTCGTAGGATGTCGTGTAGCGAAGTTACGAGTCCATCCTCATCCTGAGAGGATATTTTAACCTCATCACTCTCAAACCATGAATGGAATATACTCAAATCAGTAAAGACATCAGGAAGGAGGAAATTGAGCAACGCCCAAAGCTCTGTAAGGTTATTCTGGAGTGGTGTTCCTGTCAAGAGCATTCGGTTGGCACTAGAAAATCCTTTGAGAACTTTCATTAATTTACTATCAATATTTTTCAAGCGATGACCTTCATCAACAATAATATATTTCCAGTCTATTTTAGACAAATAACGACTATCTGCCATGATAATTTCGTAACTTGAAACAACAATCGAGCCCCACTTATTCTTTGCTTGCCGTAATTTCGTTCTTTGCAGGGGATTGCCATAGTACTTCGTACAGGAAATAGATGGTGCAAACCTAGCGAGCTCATTACACCAGTTCCCAAGCGTAGATAGGGGTGCCAACACTAAGAATGGGCCATCAACTCCATTTTCCAAGAGATGTGCCAAGAATGCAATGACTTCAAGTGTCTTTCCCAGTCCCATTTCATCGGCAAGTATACCATTGAGTCCATTTTGATAAAGCATTGTGAGCCATTTCACGGCTGTTATCTGGTAAGCGTGCAAAGGTACCACAATTGATTTGGGTTGATCATTAGGAAGTGCGCTAGATTTTTGAAAAAAACTTGTAAGTTTCCGTTGATTGACCGAGGATTCACGCTTCTGGCGTTTAGCTCTTGGCTTTTTGGAGGGCTCGACTACTTCAGGTTCCTCTTTTGATTCCGCGTTAGAGCCTTCGAGCGGCGGATCAACGTCTTTAATACTGGAAGATAGAAATTGAGCATAGAGTTTAGACTGATCTACAAGAAACTTAATTCTCTGCAAACGATCTTCTTCCTCAGCCATGATCTTTAGTAGCGAGACTTTATGGATTTATTTTTTGTCAGATCAATTACCCTTTTCTGGTGCATGAACGCGTCTTAATTAATTACTTCCCTGCCCTGGATCCACAAATTTATTAGTGAGAGTAAACAAACAGATGAATCAATATTAGAATTCGAAATTTATTAAATATATATATATATATTGGTACACTATACGGGTGTAGAGTTTTCTTTAGAGTGTTTCCAAGCCCATTCGAAGTATTCATTTGGCGCCTTGACGGGCTCGTATGTGCTTTTATCATTAAGGTGGGTCAATTCATAGACCTTAGTACAAGCTAAAGTGCATTCCTGGAGACCCTTAGTCTTAACAGAGTCAAGAACTTCACTTATTTCGTGTTCATCATCAATTCCATAGTTTTTCAGTACCTTTGTGAGTCCATTAGCATCCAAGCGTTGGAATGGACATCCATGATTTTTTGACTTGAGAGCAGTAATGCCATTATGGTGTATTGAACTGCAATTATAGGCCCTTATCTTATTTCTACTACCTCGAGCACCGTATGAATACTCCACGCTATAAATGATGTCATTGGAAAGGTTATCATAATACGCTCTATACAGGGCTACAGCCTCCTCCATAGGCATACCCATATGATACAGGAAACTTTGATATTGTAATCGTTCTTCGTAGTATGCATGTTTACTAGACTTCAATGAGTTGTGCAATTGACTGGCACATAATGGCAGGAACTTTCCCTTATCCAAAGCATCCATAGATTCAGCCTTGAAGTTGCCTTCAAGTTTCTGCGGCTCAAATTGAGACCCAAGTACACTGCGGTCGGAGAGATTTAGTACTGGCTCCACCCGCTCATCCTCGCGGAATTTACCGCGGAATTTGGAAAGGTTTATCAGCGCTGCAGCGAGTCGTGTGGAGAATTCATGTGTTAGTAATGACAACTGCAAGGATGATGGCACGTAAGCAAAACCACGATGAACAAAAACCTGGCGACGTTTCATTAATTCCAAGGCGTTTTCCATAGGTATTTTGAAGTACACATTACTAGGATCACCTACTCCTCCAGATTCAGCAAATCTGATCTTACCAGCGAGCAATTCTTGCTCCTCATCGCTAACCTTAACCCAATTAAGATTTAGAGATCTGACGAATGCACGTTGTTCATGGGATGAAAGCAGGCTCCATCGGCACTTAAACAGCCGTGTTTCTAACTTCACAAACCGATCTCTGTCTTCTGCCTTTTGACAAAATGCTAATCGCAGAATAAAGTGACTCAGGTGATCTTTAAATCGTTGTTGTTGAGTATTTGCTGCAGTAATTTCCATAGGGAAATCCTTGTTGACTAACTTGATAATTTCCGCATCTGTTTTCGATGACTTACCACCCGATAAAACACGATTGAGAAGATCGTGTAACTTAGCTCTTTCTACCGCCCATTCTTCAAAGTCAATCAATGAAAGTTCGGTATTTTGAGAGGGCGGTTCCTGGTAAAAACTGATCCTATGGTCATATGTATGTTCAAACGCGACGGGTAAAGATGGAGACGAAAGAGAGACAGAGGATGCTGTTGTACTAGATAAAGCTGATTTTGAATTTAAAGGAGTAGTCCTCGCTTTATTACGAAACATGTTTGATTTAAAATCTAAATTTAAAGGGGAATATTCAGAATTAGTTTGAGCATCGAACGCGTCACGTCGGAAGTTGGTAAGGGTAAGGAACTGGGCACACACTATATCGACAAGTAGAGAGGAAGAAAGAGATGTAGAAGAAAATGAAATGAAAATGATACATGGGAGGACTAAATTATTTTAATAAATAGTAAAGAATTTGAGAGATATAACAAGTTAAAGAAATAATACATATATGCAATTAAAATTAAATGATTCAAACATTAATCATCTTCGTGAAGATGTGTTAGCAGGGACGGTCCCGATGGTTGTTAGCGTGGCTCCCCTTTCAATAGATCGAGTTCGATTGCGACCAACAACAAGGGTAAGCTCTCCATTATCATCATCATCACTACTACTGCTACTTGCCGAAACATCCCACATGCTAGTATTATCAAGTCTTGGAATATCAAGTTCAGGGAGGTGGTGGTTGAGATGTTTCGGCTTCAGCGAAGATTGCTTGCTGGTTTCTCGGGTTGATTGTGGTGTATCGTTCACACTCAGATTCTCAACTGATACATGTTTTGAGTCTGATGACAGTGAATTCTCCTCGCCCAGGTTCATAGGCATGAGTCCCAAAGGCGGGGCCGTGTCAGAAGATACACCCTGAGGACTATCGAACGGTGGAATGGGGGGCATTCCGTACTGCGATTGTATCTGATCTAATGAAGAAGCGGAACCAAGTGAAGTCAGAGAATGATCCGTCAAGCTTCCAATAGATCCCGCCTTTGAATATTGTTGGGAGAGAAAGCCCTGCGGAATCGATGTAGATGATGATGCTCGCTTATTGACGTTTACTTTCGGAGGTGTTGCTTTCGTGGGCATAGGCTCATTTTGCATATCACTGCTGAGCGATCGATCCTTTCCCACCGCACTAAGTGAAGTCAAGGTAGTTTTAGATGGGTCCTCCGATAATTTTATCTTCGACCTAGAGCTAGATCGCATCTGTTCCGCGAACTTGTTGAACCCCTTCTTGATTCTGCTTTTAATACTAACCCCCTTTACCGCATCATGGACTTCTTCACTACTAACTTCGATGGCATCCTCATTAATTTTGTACAAGAATGAGTTCATTGTAGACGGTGATAAATTCTTTAGCAGCCAAGGATGAGATTTAATCTGAGTCATAGTTGGTCGTGCCAATGGGTCTTTGTTCAAGAGTTGCTGCAAAAGCTCGTTAGCCATCTCTAAATCTTTATCATCCTTGTGTTCAGGAAATACGACTTTCTCATGAGCAATGACTCGAAATAGCTCATACTCGTTGTCAGCTTCAAACGGAAGGTACCCATACAGAAAGCAAAACAAAGTGACACCAAATGCCCAAACATCAACCTTGGAATTAATTGATGGTGATTTACGTTCGCCATTGCCCTTTATTTCGGTTGGAATGCAAAGTTCGGGAGCAAAGAATGCTGGCGTACCCACGGTCTTCGCAAGCTCGAGCTCTGAAGTCTTACTTGCATCACTAAATACTGCATATGACACTCCAAAGTCCGAGATTTTGACAATATTTGCTTCTGATACCAACAGATTCGCCGGTTTTATGTCACGATGAATGATGCTATTCAGATGCAAATACTCCAAACCTAAGACCACATCTCTACTGACAGATCGTGCCTGTTCTCGCGACATTGTGGGTCTCCCATCAGCAGTCTGCCAACGTATCTCACCCTGTTTGCAGTATTCCAGCACTAGATATATCTTACGGCTAGATTCGTCGTCCAAAACTTCTATCAACCTGACAATATTAGGATGATTACATTTCTTAAGAATCGCGATTTCACGACGAATATTTTCTTCAGTCGATGATCCCTGAGGTCGTCCAAGTCGTGGCTTATCCTTTCGGTTAAGCAATTTGATTGCTACAAGCAAATTCCTCTCGGCATCAAATCCTAGCTTCACTCTACCATGCTCTCCGCGCCCTAGTTCACGAATAATCTCGTAAGTATTGAGTGTTTTTCGTCCACTGACAGGATTGTAATCGATGGATATCCTTTTGGTCTCTTTTACACTCCCATTGGATGTAGAAGTTACCTCAGCCGTGGTGGAGGAGCTGAGACTCAACCCCGCGCGTTTCGAAGAACTCTTTTCACTCATACAAATTTAATTGAACTCAAATTTGAAGAAATGATCTCCCGTGAAAAAAGTTCGTGGCTACGTGGGTTGCGATTACGTATCTTTTCTATATTTGGTGATGATCGTGCTGTATTGTTACGTCGGGTTTAGTGTTGATTACTAACCCTTGCACTATTTACACTCCCAGCCTTGATTTCACGATAAGTTACGATTAGTGCGAGGTCGAAGAAGAAAAGTAGCTAGAATTATATCTTTTTTGTCGAGTTCAATTACTACCATGATATTGTTTAACTTTTATTTAATAAATAAATAATTCACTATCTGTAAATCATGCAAATACACCAATGGTGGTGTGTTCGAGAATTACAATTGATTCTTGACGAGTTCATCTCCTCGTCGCTGTTTTGGCTCGTCCTTGATTTCGTCCTTGATTTCGTCCTTGATTTCGCTCTTAATTTTATTCGATCTATTCCCAACCTCAGAAACATTGGCTCGGACATTATCGTCATCAACTCGTGCTCGTTTCTCACCAACATTGCTTTCCTCAGTTTCAGTCTCAATTCCTAATGCAGTCTTGATTTCATCAGCATGGCTCAGTATAAGCTTGAATTGTTCGGCAGTCAGTGAGATTCCTTTCTTACCAGGAAGGCTAAGTCCATCCTTTTCATAAAATTCCCGAATATCGGCGAGCATAATATTCTTAAACTGTCTCACTGCCAATCGTTTTTTCTCGCTGAGTCTTAATTCGTACTTGTTATTATCTCCATCCATTTTATTCTTTCTTTGTTTGGATCTCTGTTGGTTATATCAAAGTTTCCTTGCCACAAGATCAAAAAGTGCTCTAAAGAGAGTGAATGCTGAAAAATAAGTATGTCATTCGTAAGGTAGCACAACAGGACTCACGAGCTTGTTTCATATGTTATCGACCAACTACGTCGGTAATGGTCAATGAGACTCCCAATGCCGATTTCTTTTATGCTTGTCCCTCGCATGTATCAGATAAGGGATTTGCTGCTCTTACCCAGGAATGTGACATTCAATTGAAAGAGCAAGAGTTGAAACAGAAACAAATCGACGACTTGAAGAAAGAATGGATGGAAGTGCAGGCTAAGAAGAAGGACAAGAAAGCAGATCAAAGCGAGGACAAGAAGGATGAACCCCCATCTGAAATGAAGGCACCACCAATAAAGTTAGTATATGAACTGAACAGTGGGGTATTTAATCTAAGACTTGGCGCTAAAAAACGCGCTGCACAGGAAAAACGAACAAAAACACTTCTTGAAACCCCAGGGGCGTTTCCCAAAGCACCATCACATAAACCTACATAAAACAATAATTTAAATATTAGAAGCTATCCAGTCTGCCCATTTTTTAGTATTATCGCTCTTCACACTGCCATCCAGTATCTCCACATCATGTCCCAAATCTAGAAACTCAAATGGTTTCCCATCAATCCCCAGAAACTCTGTAGTATCCCAATTATCATCAGATATACTACTTTGCATAGTATGTCCCTTTGTAGATCTTAATTCGGTTATTTCTGTTTCTAATGTGGTTTTGACCTTTTTGACAGACAGACTACTGAAGAGGTCAGATTTATTCACTAAAATAGTTACTGGAACATCATGAGTTTCTGTGAATTCCAAAATCGACATTAATGGCAATGCTGCGGCCTTAATGGGTTCTATTCCTCGAGATGCATCAATCATATACAGAATAGCCCGGCATTTCTTGGGGGTTAAGAGAGACTTCGTAAAGTGGGCCAACTTCTCATGGCCAGGACAGTCCACAAGTTCATATCGACTGTCCAATACGAAACGTTCTGACTTATTGGGTATAACGCTGGTAGATGTCTCATTCTTAAGACCACTGTGTTGCCAGTACATAAATAAGCTAGTTTTCCCGACCCCAGATGGCCCCGTTAGCACAACAATGGTAGGACTATTACGATTTCGAGGATAAATGTACACCAGTAAAGCCAATGTAAATAAAATGATAACAAATCCAGGCAATAAGATCTGGCGGGAGATACCACTTTTAGCACTGACAAGATCAACTATACTGATGGTATCCATCTTTTTTTTGTAAAAACTGAAAAACCAAAAAAAATGCAGAAATTATTATTCTTTCTGATAATTACGACTGGTATCTAAAGCCAAATAATAATTTCTGGCTGCACAGCTGGAAGATCGAAACCCCTACATCTATGCCAATTAATGCATGACTAATTATATTATATTGAAATATAATATATTTCACAAATTCATAATTGCTTTTTTAGTGTGAATCAATAAAATGTCGACATTTGGAAAGCATTTCAGAGTCACCACTTACGGTGAATCTCATTGTCGATCTGTCGGATGTATTGTTGATGGTGTACCTCCTGGACTTAACCTCAGCGAGTCAGATATTCAGCCTCAGTTAACACGACGACGTCCTGGTCAGTCAAAACTTACCACTCCTCGTAATGAGGCGGATGCAGTAGCTATCCAGAGTGGTGTTGAGTTAGGCCGTACGTTAGGTACTCCAATTGCTATGGTAATTCAAAACAAGGATCATCGACCCAATGATTATACTGAAACTGATATCTATCCGCGCCCATCTCATGCCGATTACACATATTTGGCAAAGTATGGTGTGAAGGCAGCCTCTGGTGGTGGTCGATCTAGCGCTCGTGAAACCATTGGTCGTGTCGCTGCAGGTGCTATTGCCGATAAGGTGCTTAAACTCAGCCATGGAATTGAGATTGTGGCATTTGTTTCTGGTGTAGGCAGCGTTCAGATGTCTCGTGATGCCACAAATCCGGAATATCTTGAATTACTGGACACCATTACTCGTGATCAGGTGGATGAGGCCGGCCCTATCCGTTGTCCTGAAGAAGATATTGCTGCCAAGATGGTAAAACTAGTTGAGGATTGTCGTGATGCGCATGATTCTGTGGGTGGAATTGTCACTTGTGTAATCCGTGGGTTACCCGTAGGTTTAGGTGAGCCTGTTTTTGACAAATTGGAGGCTGCCTTGGCTCACGCTATGATGTCCATTCCTGCCACCAAGGGATTCGAAATCGGATCCGGATTTGCTGGTACAGAAATGCGAGGATCTGAGCACAATGATATGTTCTATTCCGAGGATGGTACGGGAAATTTGCGTACCAGAACTAACAATTCTGGTGGTGTTCAGGGTGGTATCTCCAACGGTGAAAATGTGTTCTTCAATGTCGCATTCAAGCCTCCTGCGACAATCTCTCAAGAACAAAAGACTGCATCTTATACTGGCGAGGCCGGTGTTTTGGCTGCTAGAGGCCGACATGATCCAAATGTCGTGCCACGTGCGGTTCCTATTGTAGAGGCCATGGCTTCAGTGGTGACCTTGGATTTGTTGCTGGCACAGAACGCTCGCAAGTCGGTTATGAATTTGGAGTAGCTCAGATAAATAATAGTTTATAAATGTAAATGTAAGTGATGATTCTTTTATCGGAGATCAAAATCGAACTCCGATCGTTGTTCGGCATTGTCACTGAATGGGTTATTAGATGCGGTACTAGACCAGCTGGAATCTCTTGAACCCTGTTTAGAACTGTTTTTAGATCTTGATACTTTTTCTTCGTCGATTCGAGGGCTGGCTTGCGTGCTCTCACCATCGGGGTTGACCACTCGAAGATTGCGGCGTTGTCTTGACATAAATAACTGATTCCCCTGATCAGATTCCATCATCAGGATACTTGGTGTATCATGATCTTGATCGTTATTTTCGTTATGATTATGCTGAGGTATACTAGGGATCTTTGACGAGGAAACATTATTAGCATTGGCAGCTGAAAGCGTCCAGTTGTTCCACGAATTGACACTGCTGTTAGTTGAGGGCTGTCTACGAAGCATCCCCACACGATTAGGAAGCAGGAATAGTCGTCTCTCTCGTCGTCTTCTCCAGAACCACCAGAATGCACCACCAATTAAACATATTACAATCAGTGGAAGTAAGGTAGATACAACGGCAATAACAGCAGTGGATGTGGATTTCCCGCCACTGTGATTGTTATTGTTATTGGTGCCACTTCCGCTCGCACTTGAGGGCTGCTTGGTAACAGTCACTTTTTGTACGGGCTGCCAAATGTTTTGGGCATTAATGTCACCGTACAAAGAAACAGAGCTGGTCTGGGGATCAACTGAAACAAGGGTGCCATATATTGTTGACCCAGCAAAATCAATATTTGGATTATCATTTGATACTCCTGAGGTCCAGAACCAGCCGGATGTTTCACTATTTTTCAAACTTACAATAGGTGGTTGGGCGGCTCTACCTGCCACAGTACCACCTACGACAATTATTTCCTTAAGTGCACCGGAGGTTCCATTCTGGCCATCGTTCCAAACTGGTAGAAGTAAAGGGTTGTCTCTACTATCGACACCAGTACTGTTTCCAACTGAAATGAATGTCCAAGAACCGTATCCCCAAATCGCTACTTGTTGCATGGACATCCAGGCACCCTCGGCTCTTCCACCGAGAATAAGGGTCTGATAATCATCTAAGGGAATAGATTGAGCGTTAGACATCTCACGGGGCATAACTCCACCGCTAATATTTACTACTGCAAATCTATTGGTATCCAAACTATAACTGAAAAACCCTGATTGGGTATTCTGACCACAACTGCCACCGTATATATAAATTGTGTCTTGACTTCTATCTATCCAAACAATTTGCGAATCTTGGTGCCATTTTTGGGACTTTGAATCCGATTGAGCTAACGAGTTCCACTGATTAGATGAACTATCGTACTGAGATATCTCGATCGGAGATGAGCCACATCCTGAAGATCCCCATACTGCCAGTAAATGATCATCATTATCAATCAATAGTGAAGAATTGGTTGGTGGTGATGTGATTCGTTTCATTTGTTGATTTATTTCATTAGCAGTCAGATTAGTGCTGGATATGGGTAACTTGTATAGCGTTCCATTTGTACTTTGTAAATAAGCTAAGGTATAATTGGAATTGTAAACAGACTGCCACTCTGCATTCGCGAATGCAAGTAAATTTGCTATATAAATGAGCATCAGTGATATAACTGTTTTTGGATCGAGATGGTGAGTGGATTAAGTAAGAAATGTAAACAATCTGAATGTGCTAGGGTTGGATCATTAGGGTTCTCCACACATAATAGGATCGAGCTACCACTAGTTACGGTTGGATCACCATTCCGCGTATAGTGTGACTTCCTCAAAAGCCTCCTGTTACTGTTACCGATAAAAGTGAAAAATCTCAATTAATTGAAGTAACTGAAGTGAAGCTCGGAAATGCTTTTCAGCGGACTTCAATCTCGACTGGCCAAATTTATTTATGTTCCCGTAAGAACGGCCACTAAACGAGCATCTGGTGGTAAATCAGCCAATAATAACACCGCAGGTCGGCGTTTAGGACCCAAAAAAGGTGAAGGTGAGTTTGTTGAAGCTGGTCAGATTATATGGCGACAGAGAGGTACTAAATGGTACCCAGGTGAGAATGCAGGTATTGGCAGAGATCACACAATTTTCTCAAAAGAACCTGGATTTGTGCGTTATTACCGGGATCCATTCCATGCTAAGCGTAGATTCATTGGTATCTCATTAGGCCACTCTGATCGTCTACCTACACCTCATTTTGAGCCTCGAAAAAGACGGTTTGGCTATAAGGTTATTGATAATGATGAGGTAGCAGAATTTGAAGAGGCATATATGACCCGTAAAGAAACAAAGATGTGTATTGCCGCCAGCGCGCAACTTGAGAATCGTGAAGCTAAATGCCGGCAAAGATACGAACAATACACCGAGACTTTAAAATCTCTAGGTCTAGAATCAGTTGAAGATACAGATCTGGTTAGACTTGATCAAATATATCAGTTCATGTGCGGGGGACATTCATACGAAACTGCACGATCAATAGTAGATTCTCAAATTCGTGAAAGTGCAGAAATTGCTGATCGCAGTTTTGGAACTCCTAGTGAAGAGTATTTGACGTCATTCAAAGAGGCAACTAGTAAAATCGATAAATTGGTGGGGTTCGGTTCAACAAGACGACTTGTTCCAATTTCCCAAATCAGCGATGATGCTAAGCAAAATACCATCAAAACTATTGTGGATTTGGCATCACCTTACTTGAACTCTAGCGAGGGAACCCCGTCGGAGGTTTCACAGCAAATTCTCCAACTTTTGGACAATTGTGCGGCGCTTACTGAGAAGGAAAAATCCACTCTGAAGCGTCAGAACCTACGTCGTCCTCTGCCGATTCAGATCAACAAAGAGTCTAAATCTAAGTTTGAGGAACTGGTAAAGAAGAACCAGGGTCAGATCCGCAATGTATGGGATTCCAGTTCTCGAGGTGTGAAACAGTACTATGTACCCAGTGGTGCAACTTTGATCTTTTAAAACAGATTTGTATATAATTTAGTGTCATTACATCCTTTTCCAGTGCTATAAGCACCCCCACACTGCCAAATATATTTGAACTTGCCATCTTTATCGGGTAATGTGTTGCGTAAGATCATAGATTTATCACAGCCTTTACAGTGCGGGATTGTTTGGTGATTAAATTCAGACCGATACATTCTAAATGTCAGGCTGATACGTGTGGATCCCAACAATGGATCTAGATCGACATTTTTCGCGGGAGGAACACAGTGTTTGAATCTCTCCTGACATCCCCCATGCATTACCAGCACGCTATTATGGGGAATAAAGATGGAGTATGTAGGCCGTTGTGGGGGCACTGAGCGATCTTTCAGTCTGAATTCTCTAGTACATCCCAGAGAGAGTGCCGCAATGGTAGGGCGAATACCCAAATGAGTGAGTTGATCGGAATGATAGTCTAACTTTTCACTCCTATCTGCGTATTTGTTTAACACAGCTAACTGGGAATGCCAACCAGGGCTATGCTTTCTAACTAATGTTTCTATTTTTGCTTTAGCGATCTTCATTTCATTCGTAAATTTGAACATTTCCGATGGAGCTACCTGTCGACCTTGGTATGAAGCTGGTGCTTTACCAGATAGTATATCCTCATTTTCTGTATATAGAGCTGAAGAGTGTTGAGATGTTACTTTACGTTCGAAAAGATAAAATTCCTGGTGCCGCCATTTTTGAGACTGTTTATCCAGATCAACACTCAGTTGATTGGCTATACTCGGGTCCAAGAAATCATGATGAAGAGTACAGAAAATATTTGCGTCTTTCACTTGATCACTACTATATAAATTGATAACATCAGTACTGGTTCTGGTTATTTTTGTAGGCCGTCTTGTGGTGAAATTGTCGAACGTCATTTGTCGCTTTTTAGATGCCGACTGTATTCCCATTAAGGAAAACACTTTATTGAGATCTGCATCACATGCAATAATTAATTCCAAAACTGTATCGGGATCGGAATCGGGTGATTTTGCTAGAACAGCTTCAACCAATGCATTTGTTGACATATAATTTATTTTAATTTATTTTTCACGCGCCACTCGCGTCTAGGTTAAGGAAATGTAAACAACGCTTGAAAAACAAAAAATTAAATAATATATAAACTATTGAATCATAATCTATAACTTATTTATAAAATTTCGAACGTATGGCCAGCATCTAGTTCTTATTCCATCATGGGCATGTCCATTGGGGGCATACCTGCCATCTGAGGGGGCGGACCCTCGGACTGTTTTCCACTTTGCTTACTTCCCTTAGCACTGACGATATCGTCAACTCGTAAGAGCAGAGTTGAACTCTCAATTGCCGTTTTAATGGACTGCAACTTGACGGCTTCTGGTTCCCAAACGCCATAACTTGCCATATCAACAATATCACCAGTATTGCCATCAATTCCATAAGAATGAAGCCCTTCAGCATGCTTCGCCCGCAAACTGGTTACCTGGCGCAAAGAATTACCGCCACAATTCTGTACTAGGGTTCTTGGAATAGCCTCTAATCCTTGAACAACTGCCATATAAGGACCTTGCTCGACACCCTCGATCTCTTTTGCCTTGGCAGCGAGCCTTACACTTACCGCCATTTCTGTAGCACCTCCACCGGGGGCCATGCGGGGTTCAAGCATGACATTTCGTGCGACAGCCAAAGCGTCCTGTAAGTTACGTTCAATCTCGCTGAGAACATCCTTGGATGCACCTCTTAATAAAACGGTACAGGCACCTGGGTCACGACATTTCACGAGGAAGCTATAGTATTCATCACCAATGGTATCCACCTTAAACAGACCACAACCAGTACCCACATCAGCCTCTTTAATCTCATCAACGCGGCTCACAACGGTAGCTCCTGTAGCCCGAGCAATGCGATTGTTGTCCATCTTTCTAACTCGTCTCAATACTGTAGCACCTGCCTTCATAAGATGATGTTGAGCTAAATCACTTACACCTTTTTCAGTAATAACGACGTCAGGCTTCACAGCAGCAATATACTTGCACATGGAAGCTACTTGTTCTTCCTCGATTTGCAAGATACGGGCCCAACCAGCCTCATCTGTGATCTCAATATCCGTTTGTGATTCACCTTTCTTGTATTCTAAGGGACAATCAAGCAGCAAAACACGAGGGTTCTCAATGTATCGTCGCATTTGAGGGTGGGTGATGTCCTTGTTAAGCATTACACCGTCGAGAACGGTGGAATCAGTGACATCCCCACCAGGAATCTTCTCCACACGAACGTAGTGTTTGATATCGATACGAGAGAAATTTGAGGTACTGGCTGCTACAATCGATGAAACTGCTGAGGTAGCATTGTTAGATGAGGAGGCATCAGCAGTGGTGGAATTATTGCTAATTGTACTGGCGGTAGCACTCAAAGGTTTAGCATCCATAGAAGATTTTTCAGCAACAATCTTCACAGCTTCAAGAGCAAGCTTTGTCATATGTTCACTCCACTTACTGACGTATTTGGTACCGATTGAACTACCAATAATCTTCAGCAGCTCCTCATCATTATTTACATCAACTTCACGACTAATTTCGTGAACCACGGCCACAGCATCATCAAGTGCTCGTTTAAGAGCGCTAATAATCACAACGGGATGAATTTTACGCTCCAGAAATGGCCATGTTTGTGCTAAAATCTCCCCAGCGAGGATAATAACTGAAGTTGTTCCATCCCCAACTTCTTCATCCTGAGCGCGGCTTAATTCAATCATGCTCTTAGCCGCAGGATGTGTGACTTCAATCTCACGTAAAATAGCATGTCCGTCATTGGTTAAAACGATTCCGCCCACAGGATCAAGCAACATTTTTAACATTGCCTTGGGACCTAGACACGTGCGTACAATATCAGCTACAGCTTTAGCAGCTGTGATATTTGACTTCTGGGCTTGTCTACCGGTTTCCCTATTCGCACCAGTGTTAACAAAAACAACGGGCGCTTGCATTTTTTTGAAAATGATTTACAGGCTTTTTTTATTATTGAAATTTGGTGGTCAGTTTGAGATTTCGCGATTCTAGGGTATCCCTTGCCCAAATCCATACAAACCACAAACCACAAAATATATAAATCTTGGGGAATGAAAAGTTATAACAACATTCAATTTAGTATCTATCATAAGTATATCATATATAAATTCTAAATTATTTACAAAAATATTATTTCTGCTCATGAACAGCCTCGATTAAGCTGGGAACAACTTGAGGATCACTCAAAGTACTTAATTCACCCAACTGTTTCTCCTCTCCAGCGACAATCTTTCTCAGGACACGGCGCATAATTTTACCGGATCGGGTCTTAGGAAGATCATCAACAAGGAAGACCTTACGAGGTGCAGCAAACGGACCGATCTCTTTTCTGACGAAGAATATAGCCTCTTTGGCAACGTCAGCAATGGAACGTTTACCGGCAACGATCTCTTGCTTCAACCAGGGTTCAGCAACGGCAAATACTATCAAAGCTTGACCGGTTATTTCGTCTTCTACTCCAACCACAGCACATTCAGTCACCAAGCTTTCACCGTGAGTAGTGGCCTCCAGTACACAGGCCTCGACTTCCGCGGTAGACAATCGGTGACCGCTGACATTAACGACATCATCCATACGACCGCTAACGAAAATGTATCCCTCATGATCAATAGCGGCACCATCCCCAGTGAAGAAGTGACCGGGGTACGGCTTCAAGTAAGTATCCTTGTATCGTGCATAATCGCCATAAATGGTGCGTGCCATAGAGGGCCAAGGCTGGCTGATTGCCAAAACACCTTCAGCAGGACGGGATTTAATGACCTCACCTGTAGCAGGATCAAGGATCTCAGGTTTAATACCGAAGAATGGGAATCCCGCAGCGCCAGGCTTCATGGGACTTACACCGGGGAATGAGGTGGCAAGATGGGAACCAGACTCCGTCAACCAGTAAGTATCTACAACTGAGCAACGCTCACGGCCAATGTGAACATAGTACCACTCCCACACCTCCTCGGCAATAGGCTCACCCACAGAACCTAAAACACGCAAACTACTTAAGTCATGCTTTGCAATGATCTCATGACCATACTGACGTAACAATCGCAAAGCGGTGGGAGCAGTGTAGAATTGGGTGACCCGATACTTGTCGACAATATCCCAATAACGAGTGGGTGTCGGGTACACGGGAGTGCTCTCAAATACCACAGTAGTAACTCCGAGTGACAATGGGCCATAAACAGCATAAGTGTGACCAGTAATCCAGCCGATATCACCAGATGTGAATAGGATATCTTTCTCAGTAACGCCAAAAACGTGTTTAGTAGTCATGGCAGCTCCCAATAAATAACCTGCCGTACTATGCTGCATTCCCTTGGGTTTGCCAGTTGAGCCTGAGGTATACAACAAGAAGAGAGGGTGTTCAGCATTCACAGGTGTAGGCGGGCAGTATGTTTTGAATACATCCGCAGCCTGAGGGTAGATCAAGTCACGACCATCGACCAAGTTAGCACTACCCGCGTTTCGTTCGACCATTATGACAGTATTAACATTAGGACAAGTCAATAAAGCCTCATCAACAATTTGCTTTGTACCAATAACCTTAGTAGCACGGAAACCAACGTCGCAGGTAATGACGACTCGTGAATCCGCATCAATAACACGGTCCTTGATAGCACCAGGACTAAATCCAGCGAAGATACAACTATGAATGGCACCAATACGTACAGTGGCAAGCATAGCAATCAAGGCCTCGGGAATCATCGGCAGGTAAATAGTTACAACATCACCCTTTTTGACACCTCTACTGACTAACAATTGAGCCATCTGACAGACACGAGCTAGCAATTCCGAGTAGGTGAGCTGGTAAGCTTTAGTAGTATCATCTCCTTCATAGATGATTGCGACCTTGTTAGGAGTTTTCATAGCCCAGCGGTCCACACAGTTGTAACTTGCATTTAATTCACCACCAGCGAACCAAACTGGCGAGTCAGCAAATCCTGGTGTCTGGTAAAGTGCTTGATTAAAGTCACGATCCCAGCTGAGTAATTCACGGGCCTGTTTGCCAAAAAACTGCTCCGGTTCATTGATTGACTGCTCGTACATTTCTTTGTAGTCATCCATGGAGCGGACGTGACCGGGGAAACCCTGGGTAGGCAACGCTGATGTCGGAGGGTTTACCTTCCGAACACGTAGAAGCTTTTCGTTATCCAAAGACATCTCGTTTTTATAAAAATTTCAATTGAAATATTGTAGCGAGATGATTTACGTGCTAACTTATAGGCGTGCTATAAAGGGCGAGGGCAAGTGTTTGGTGTATTATGTTTGGTTTTGTGGCTCGAAATTTCATTTGGGGAAATTCGAGGTTGGGGTGTTGGGAATTCATTTGGGACGCATGTAATAGGGCGAGGAAGATGGTAGAGAAGTATTCGAAGATGTTGAGATGAAGGCAGGTGGGGAAGAAGGAAGTCAAGTATGGAATACGTGGTTTATGTGGTTTATGTGGTTTATGTGGTTTACGTGGTTTATCTGATTTATGTGACTTATGTGATTTATATGATTTACGTGACTTATATGATTTATGTAATATATGATTTATGTAATATATGTGACTAGAAGTATTTAAGTGATATTTTCTGTTATTTTGCTAATTATTTTATTGGCAGCTTTATCCTGAGTAATAACTTTGCATTTCACACATTACTTTGATGTTCTAGTGCTTAACATTCATTCCCCCTGATGCAGTCCAACAGTGCTGACATAAAATCAGACAAACCACCGCAACCCCATTCGTTTGGTCAGCTGATAAGGACTACTTTATCTCATATTCAATAAATACACATTAAAGATGTTATGGAATAACTTTGTAGATGATCCTTTGGCTAATTTTCATTCATTAGCAACCAATTCTCATGTAGTACGCTTTGCCGTCATTACGGGATTTCCTGGCTTGCCGCCACATGTCCATGAAATCTTCATATTTGCTGTATTTTACTTTGTTTTGTTTGGGCTTTCCATGATATTTTCACCATTGCTTTGTCCACAATACAAGGAATTGTCTCCGCGAAAGAAGCATGGATTCGACGCCCATGTTGTGAGCCATTTTAATGCAATTATCATGTGTACGCTTAGTTTCCCACTGTTTTTTAGTCCAGAACTAAATACCTTGACTAGCTACACCCCATATGCTGGAATGGTCGTGGCCCACAACATTGGGTATTTTATCTGGGATATCTATGTTACGGTGTTTTACTATAAATATAACGGCTTGAGCTTTCTGGCGCATGCCCTTACTGCATTCAATACCTTTTTTCAGGCCATCCGACCTTTCATGCTCAACTATGCCGCACCTTTTATGTGGTTTGAGGCATCTACTCCATTTGTGAATGTCAATTGGTTTGCTAGTAATGTTCCTGGCATGGTGAGTCCTAAGCTGCGACAGATCAATGGAATGTTGTTACTAATTGTATTCTTCGCGTGCCGTATTGTCCCAGGACCAATCAATGGATACCGTATGTTCAAAGAAGTACTAACAAGCCCTCCAGAAACCGTTCCTTCTAGTGCAATTATCTTAGTTCTCTTCAGTTATTTGACGCTGACATCATTGAACTTTGTATGGTTCTACAAAATGCTGAGAATCTTACAAAAGACTGTCAAGCAAATGAAAGCTAAAAAGGTAGACTAAATACTTTACATGATCATCTATTCTATTCATCTAGTTTGGCTTTTAGGGCCATGTATGCAGGTCTTTGAAGACTCCGGCTCGCCACATTCATATCAGTGTAAATATCTTCAATGAGGGCATCCATCGAGTCGTATTTCTGCTCAGATCGGATAAACCCCGCAACAATAATATCAATCTTCGCACCATAAAATAAATTCTCGAACTGATGCATAATATGAACTTCAGCACTCTTTTCCTTATTCTCAAAATGAGGATTCCAGCCAATACTCATAACCATAGGCAAAACATCACAGTCACGCGATGAAAGTTCAGCCCCATAGTTGAATTCAATCTCTCGTTTGCCTACTTGGCGTATACACTTGGGCTGGTTACTGGATGCTACACGAGCCCAGCCATAGTAGACACCAGGGTCAAGATGGTCTAAATGGTGGGGTGGGATATTAGCTGTTGGTATTCCTAACTCTGATGAGCCTCGACCAAACCCGCTCTCAACTTGAGTTCGTACCAGCACCGGAAACGGCTCTTGTGGCGTGTCAGGACCGACTATTTCGGGACGAACCATAGTTACTAGGGTAAGGAACAGATCGGCAGATAGGATTAAGGTTAAGTAAGTGAAAGATGAAAAATCCTGATATCGAAGCTAGATAAATAGGGAAGCTAACAGGAGGCTAATAGGAAGTGGGAAAATCTAAACTATGCAAAATAGATACAAAGTGGAGGAACAAACCAAAAGTTGAATTAAATCAAATTTGACTCACTTATAGATTAAATAATTTAGCTATTACCGCTATATATATATGCTTAGATTAGTCTATTGTAGTATTAATTCTCCCAAATTAGTTTTTACCACGTGTATAAAATTGGTGCCGATGATATCTGACCTCAAAGCTTAATCCATCAACACTTTAATAGATAAGTTTATCACCGTGCATGTAGTTATTTTATACCCTTAGACCCTTATGCATCCTCAAAGTTCAACAATGAGGTTAATTTACTATGTGTGACGGAAGGAAATATGCTTAGTATTTATATAATTGTCAGAATCATTAATCGGTAAAATACTTTATAAAATTCATGCTAGGAATATTTCATCACTGGCTATTACCACTCCTCAGTGCTATTGCATGGTGGTCAATGCTAATTTGCATGCTGTCTCTTTGGGCTTCAGACGGATTTCCCAATTATGCTGAAGCCATGAAACCTAGGCAGAAGATACTTTATATATCAGATGTTGGAGCTACGAAATATCAACCAATTTTTATAACTGGATGCACCGTTCAAGCTGTCTTATACGTCTTAGCATCAATATCGGAGTTTCATTTGAGAAGGATTGGTAGATTAAGGAAGCACTGCAGCGATATCATCTATTGGATGATGACTGTTTCACTGGCTTGTGCAATATTTGGACAGGTTGGAATTATAATGGTATCGGTCTTCGACACACTTACATTTCCTTTTGTTCATATGTCTATGCTAGTGGTATATATTTTCTTTGTGGGCCTGAGTTCACTCATGAATGTCATTGCCTACTCATCATTGGACAAAAATTACTTGAAGAAGAGGCATCATCGAATTAGTCTCTGGTTGAAGGTGGTTTGGTTCACCCTTGAGATTCTGCTAACGGCCGCCTTTACGGTTACTCAACTGTGGTTCATTGATGTACCACCGGTTTTCGAATGGATCGTAAGTTTTGTTTACCCTTTTTATCACATAATTCTGGTTTATGACCTCTGGCCCGCAGCTTCTAAAAATAAAGGTCACTACTTTGACAACGTCGACACAACAGTTGATAAGAACAACAACAACGAGCCCCAGCACGACGAACTCGAAAAATACAAGCTTAATGACATATCCTAAATTTATACGAACATTAATGTATTCTAAATTATCTTAAAAATATTACTAAAAAAACAAAATTACAAACTATTTTAGAGATCCTCTTTGAAAACTCCATCCAGCTTTTCCTTCACGTTGGAAGAGTCAAATCCAGAAAACTCATCTTTGGCACCGGCCAAAGGTATTTCGTCACTAAGCTTCTTCTTGTCTGCACTGGAACTAGCCAACGCGCCAGCAACCTTATCGCCAGCACCCTTGATCTCAGTACTCTCAGTTACTACAGTAGTAGTGGTAGCAGCTTCCTTGGGGTCAATAGGAGCAATCTTAATAGAATCAACAACATCAGCGGACTTATCAGTGGTGGGTTCCTCAACCTTAGATTCCTTAGGCTCTTCAACCTTGGGCTCTTCAACCTTGGGATCTTCAACCTCGGGCTCTTCAACCTCGGGCTCCTCGACCTTGGGCTCCTCGACCTTTGATTCCTTGACCTCAGGTTCTTCAACCTTTGGTTCCTCGACCTCAGGCTCCTCTGCCTTTGATTCCTTGACCTCAGGTTCATCAACCTTTGGTTCCTCGACCTCAGGCTCCTCTGCCTTTGATTCCTTGACCTCAGGTTCATCAACCTTTGGTTCCTCGACCTCAGGCTCCTCTGCCTTTGATTCCTTGACCTCAGGTTCATCAACCTTTGGTTCCTCGACCTCAGGCTCCTCTGCCTTTGATTCCTTGACCTCAGGTTCATCAACCTTTGGTTCCTCGACCTCAGGCTCCTCTGCCTTTGGTTCCTCGACCGTTGATTCCTCAACCTTGGGCTCCTCAACCTTCGATTCTTCAGCCTTATGAGCAGGCTTGGTTTCCTTAGTCTTGTATCCAGAAAGAACTGGACCACTACGAGCATCACCCATACTCAGAAGCTGACTCTTGGCAGGTGCCTTATAGTCAGGGAACTCATCCTTAGGGGGAGATGCAGGTGTCTGAGTAGCAGTCTTGCTAGCCTTAGGAGACTTAGGAGACTTAGGAGACTTAGGAGAATTAAGAGGCTCAGCCTTAGCACCAGCAGAAATACCAGCAGGTTTGCTATTTTCAGCATGCTTGCGTTCAGCCTCACGGTCAGCACGGTCGGCAGCTCTTTTCTCTGCCTCTTGCTTTTCAGCTTCACGACGAGCAGCAGCCCTCTCAGCCTCAGCTTTCTCACGTTCAGCACGCTCTTCAGCTTCCTTCTTCAAACGAGCCTCTTCTTCAACCTGGAATTTCTTCTCAGCTTCTTCAGCTTCACGCTTGGCCTCGAAGTACTTGCGCTTAAGATCCTTGTGATGTTGATGAGCTTCTTCAGCCTCCTTCTCAGTTTGAGCCAATTCTTGGTCATAAGTTTCGATCCTCTGCTCAAGCTCAGTTCGCTTCTCCTTAGCGGTCTTGGTAGATGACTTAACAGTTTCACGCTGCTGTTGAAGGTCAAATAAGCTTACAGTCTCGGCATTAGGATCATCGTACTCAGCACGCTTAGCCTCAATAGCATCACCACGCTCAAAGTAGTCCTTCTTTAACTCACGATGACGTTCAACGAGAGCAGCAAGGTCCTCTTTAGCCTGTTTCTGAGACTGCTTGAGCTTCTCCACGCGGGCAGAGCTTACTTCACGCTGATTCTTAGCCTCCTTGACCTCATCCTTGATAATATCAACCTGCTGCCAGTGCCACAGGTGACTTCCAGGCTCATGATGCTCACGAGAACGCGCAGCAGCCTTGTCTTGCTTCTGCTTAGCGAGCTGTTCCTGCTGCTTACGCTGAGACTTGGCCTCAGCCTCCAATCTCTTAGCCTCAGCCTTCTCTCTCTTAGCAGCTTCACGCTTCTCAGCAGCGATCTGCTTGGCTTGAGCCTCACGCTCAGCAATCTCACGATCAGCAATTCGCTTCTTGTCAGCAACAAGTTGAACCTTGTCCAATACAGGCTGAACATGACGACGAGCGATGTCATCTACCTCGTCCTGGGTCATATACAAACCACCTCCGAGGTTGAGTTTTCCGAAGTTGTCTGTTCTGCCACTATGTGTACGAGTAGCCACATCAAGAGCGATCTTCTGGAACTCTATTGAGCCAAAGACGTTACCAGCAGCCGTGGAATCGTAGTCGAGCTCTGCCATGCGAGCCTTTACACGCTGATCAGCAATGGAAATGAGGGAAAGCACCTGAGCACGACGCTCAGCCTTCTGCTCTTCGGTCTGAACACCAAAGTTGGCAGGTAAATGGTTATCAGCAGCGGCAAGTCTATTACGGGCATTAGTTTGAGCAGCAGAAAGGACCTTTGAAATGTCAATTGACTGATGGGGGGGCTTTCGGTTGAGGCTGTTTAATCCAGTACCGAGCCTTCCCTCTTCTAGAGCCTCCTTACCGGCAGATTTGCTCAAATGAGACCACTGAGAAGGCGTCTTGCCCCATTTGTACGCATCAGGTTGGTGCTTAGCACCATAAACTTCACCAGGAGTGGCAATGGCCGATGTGGCAGCCATGGAAGCCAAAGCAGATGATTCAGGATTCTCAACGTAGTGAGCTGGGGGAGACATGGTAGAGGAAGCACTTGAAGCTAAAGTGGAGGCTCTCTGTGCCTCAGAGCTGGCCTTGGACGAGGGGTACCAAAGTTTAGGACCCAGCTTTCCATCTTTGTTGCCTCCGTGAGCTTTCAAAGCAGATGCAGAGGCATCCTCTGCTAGGCGAATGCCAATAGATGGTGCATTAGGCTGCGTTCCATAATCGCCGCGCAGTCGACGCTTGTTAAATGCTGCAATCGTCGAGGCAGAAAGGTGATCCTTTACTGGAGCCCCGAAGGAAGCACTGTCACTAGATATGCTCATATGAAATAGTAAATGTGCAAAAAAGAAAGGAACTTTTCCTTAAAAGGCAAAGAAGAGGAAAAGTGGAACGCAGAGAGCGAGGGGGAGGGAGGGGGGGTAGGGTGACTATAGATCAGGGTAAGGTCAAAGGGTAACGGCACAATTGGCATTAGTAGCAGCAATCATAGAACGCAAGTGAAGGTCCCAATCAGGAAACATCTCGTGCCCTTTGCATCAACTTGAATCCACTGAGAGGTAGTAATATACGGTTCGGTGAAAGTAAGCATAAATTGGTGAAAGTGAATATTTATACCATTTATCTAAAATTATAGCTTATATATTTTTCTTATACACTTTTAGGTACTTAACTCACATTTATTCATGTGGTTGTCCTGATTATTTTGATGTTCCCCTGACGAGATCTTAGCGGTAAGGGCCAATAATGTGATATTCCTTACCCAGCAATCTAATCAAACTCGTGATTGCCCTTACTTACCGTTATAAAGTAGCAGTACGATATTCATCAGCACCCTTGACTGTGGTGACGTACATAATATCACACGCTATAATACGATGATATATCTAAAACCAAATTATGAATATGTAATATTACAAGGAGCTAGTAATTTATAGCAGATTAGTGCGTTGTTTTGTATGTCGATGTGCTCGATGATTTATCTAACGTAAACGTATCTTTTAACTTTATTTAAGTTGCTGATTTACTTCCACCTGTACAGAATGGATTATGCAAGTAACCCTGCAGGTGGAACATATGTCCCGCGTGCCTACATGCCGCGTATCTTTAACTAATTTCCAATTTATTAATTAATATTTCAAACTACTGGAATGATAGCTAATATTTCAGCATCACGCTAATTTGTATATTTATTCGTATAATTAATTTTTTAAAAAATTTTTACACCGTGTTGGTGTTTTTTAGTAAGTCATTTTTTTAATATGCTCGCTGTGTACTTCACCAACTGGTCAATATACAGAGGGTACAGCCCTTCAAAGCTGCCGCTATCCTATATTTCTCATGTATACTATGCTTTCTTTGTAGTAAATGCAGAATCTGGTGAGGTTCGTCTATCTGATGAATGGGCAGATGTTCAGAAACCTATGGATCTCGGCGGTCTAGGATGTTTAGGCGAATTCAGTATTCTCAAGGAAATGCAAGCCCAAAATAATAAGCCCTTTAAACTACTTATGAGTGTAGGCGGTTATACAATGGCTCCACAGATGACTGCAGTTCTAAGGTCGGATTCAAAGACTCATACCTTCGTTGAATCAGTTGTAGATTGGGTTCATAAGTATCACCTAGACGGGGTTGACATAGACTGGGAGTACCCTGCTGATATGGGTGATAAATTTCAATATGTCAAGATGTTGCGTCATCTGCGCTTAAAATTGGCTGACTCTCTCGAAATTACAGTTGCTGCGCCTGCTGGTCTCCATAATATTGAATATTTTGATCTGAAATCTATGGATCCCTACGTTTCATATTGGAACATCATGACCTATGACTTTAGCGGACCGTGGTCTGATACCGCTAATCACCATGCTAATTTGTTCAGCAAAAAACAAGGATCTTTGGATGGACATAGCGTCATAGAACATTACAAGCAATTCATCAGCCCATCAAAGCTATTTTTTGGAGTTCCTCTTTATGGCAGATCTTTCATGACATCTAAATTAGGAACGTCATTCTCGGGTGCGCTCCCGAGCCAGCATGAACTAGGTGTTCACGATGTTAAAAGCCTTCCTTTAGAAGGACACAAGGAGATATACTTTAAAGATGTGGGAGCGACGATCTGTTACAATTCTAACTCCTTAGTTAGTTACGACAATCCGGCTAGCGTTATACAGAAAGCACAATACGCTAAACAAACCGGGTTGGCAGGTCTTATGTTCTGGGAGAGTAGTGGAGATCATGAAGAAGATTCGCTAATTAAAATTGGTGCTGTAAACTTGAATTTGTGAACACAATATACCGTGGTGAATTACCAGAGCTGACTACGGAACATCTTGTGTTTTATTACAGACATAGATACCGGCATAGATGCCACTTACACAAACATATACGTATACGTATACTTACAGAATTATACATACACATTTAACATCTTATTTAGTACCCAAATCTCTCATTATTACACTTTTCACCGGTGGTATTTCATTTGTACCCCTGACCTCCCCACGTGCGTCTGATCCGCACTGACATACATACATTAAGGCAGGGTCGTCGTGTGTGCCATAAAGAATTTCATTAATTGTGTCATCAGTTCAAACCAAAAAAACCTAATGAAGTTCGGTAAGTATCTCGCTAAGCGCCACTTGGATCTCCCTGAATATGCGTCTTATTTTCTGGACTATAAGGCACTCAAAAAGCTCATGAAGAGGCTGGCAGTTCTACCCGCGGCTGATAACAGCGAGGAAGCACGCTATGAACGACTTCAACAAAGTAAGTCGACCTTCTTTTTCCAGCTTGAGCGAGAACTTGAGAAAGCCACCACATTCTACTCTCAAAAAGAGTCTGATTTAGAGATAAGATTGGACATTTTGATTCGTAAAAAGCAAGCCATGTGCTCTGGTTCATTGGGCAAAATATCTCGTAATTCCGTGGCTTATATTTCTTTACATGAGGGTCTCCAACGTTTTCGACGTGATTTGGATCGTTTAGAGCAATTTGTGGAGCTCAATGCTACTGGGTTTGCGAAGGTTTTGAAAAAATGGGATAAACAGAGTCGTTCACAAACTAAGGAGCTATACTTAAGCCGTGCAGTTGAAGTACAACCTATGTTTCATCGTGAGGTATTAGTAAAACTTAGCGACCGTAGTAATGCTTGTCTTTTAGAGCTGGAAGCTCTGGCTCAAGGCTTAGCTCAGGGTGAATCTCTCGTATTTGATCATCCCGTAAGAGAGCTTACTCCTGGTACCACACAAGCTGCAGAAGCATCTGATGATTTGTTCAACGAGTTTGTGAGCTTCGCTTGTACCTACAGTGAAAGCAATGAATCACACCGCAGAGCTATGCAGGGATGGCTCAAGGAGTTGGTGAGAACTCCTGTTGAGGGCACCAACTTGGCTATCAATCCAAACCAGTCACAGATCACTCAAGTGTTTTTGCGAAGCATTAATAGTCTCGCGTCAGACGATGCTGTTATGGCACTGTGGAACACTCAGAAAATCAGCCCAACTGCCGTTGATGAAGTCGCCAATCGCACAGTTTTGCATTTATGTGCTAATTTTGCGTCTCTATCTGCGATTGCAGCGGCAGAAAAGATTGGAGGGGCCTCGTCAACTCAAGAAATCACCCGATTGGCCGTGTTTCGGGCCGCTCTTGTCGCTGACAAGTCTTCTAATAACGTAAATAGCGTGGACGCGTATGGTTGTACTCCTTTGATATGCGCTGCTCTTCATAACCGTCATGATATTCTGGTGGAACTGCTTAATGCAGGAGCTGATCTCAATTGTGCTGACAACGATAATCTCACGGCCTTACATTACTCCATATTTCACCGCTTTTTGGGTTGTGTTGAGGACCTTTTAAAGGCAGGAGCACAAACATCGAGCCTAGATGCTGAAAGACAGTATCTACCGCTTAACTTTGCTTGCCAGCACGGTGCGTATAATGCTGTGCTTCTGTTGTTACGAATGAGAGGGCAGGATCCGATGAACGCTGATGCTGAGGGATTGTTTCCACTACACATTGTATCTCGAGCGGGATTTGCCAGTATTATTCCGCTATTGGTTGGTGCTGGTGCCCTGGTCAATCAGGTAGATAAACTCAATGGATGGACGCCACTAATGTACGCTGCCTCCGAGGGGCATATGCGATGCGTGGCTGCTTTATTAGCTGCTCGAGCTGATCAGACAGTTCTAGACGAAAAGGGACGTACCGCAATGTTTTATTCTGCCTGGGAGGGTCACCCATCTAGTTTCAAATTACTTAGTAGTAATGGTACTACAGATATTAGTCGAACTGGTGTAGAGTTAGTACCAGAATCCCACCTTATGGAGGACTTAGCCGTTACTGATTTAGGAGACCCCAGTGCGGCTAGTGAGCTGAGTGATATCCCGGATCTTGAACTCCCTCCACCAATAATGCCCCTTAAACGTTACGGACACAACTTCCTAGATGCTAAGAAGGTTATTGTACAGATAAGAGATATGCAGGTGCATTTCGATAAGGACAGGCGTGGTCTCAGAGCGGGTAGACTGACACTTACCAGTTCCTCAACTCGCGATTCAATTCCCCGTAACTTGCCTTTGCCTATACCTGTCCAGGGACAAGTACAGACTTTTGAAGTCGATCACCTAGAACGGCTTAGCTTGACTTTTGAGGTGATGCCGACTTTCGGAACTCGCTTACTAGCGAAGACTGTCGCAGGTGCTCATCTTTTCCGAGGTGAAGGTGATGGAGACGATGAACCAGGACGACATCTACGCAAAATTCAATTGACTATGGTCGATTTAATGCTGCGGCCAGTAGGAACTCTTGATTTCACATTCTTGGTGGTGAAACCATTTCCTGGACCAGTTCTCGACATCAGCAAATATGATACATATTGGAAATCTACCGCCCAGCAGGATCAGCCCGAGGTGCAAACACAGCTCTCATATGTTACGGCTTCCTCTCTACATGGATCTTATCGTAGTGTCACTGTGGTGTTGACCAGAGATTTGATTCCGGTGATAATGGACATGACATTTGAGTTAACTAGTGGTGTTGAGGTGGCTGTACCAATGTTCACACTAGCAGAACTTACGAAATTGAGACCAGTGACTACACTTGATGAGTGGTGGGAGCAGCAAGATTATTCCAAACGTGTAAATATTCATGTTCCGTTCCCGACTGTGGTTGAATCTCGTGATGTTCCGGTAAGATGGCCTGCCATGAATATATACGTAGACAAACTTCTGGAAATTGTCTTTAATCACTCACGCAAGGCAGGTGCTCGCGCGGGTGGCCTCGTATTCTCCTCAACGCACCCTGAAATCTGCGCAATGTTCAATTGGAAACAGCCTAACTTCCCGGTCCTCTTCTGTGCGACAGCGATGAGAGCTGATGGTCTCTATACTTCAGCCAACCAGACGCTGACAAGCGAGTCTCCTCTTGGCGAACTTGTAGTCTGTAAGTCACTCCGCGAGGCTTCAATTTTCGCCTCAACCAACAACTTTATGGGAATTGTCGCTCCTGCTGAAGTTTTATCTTTAGTTCCAGCCGTGGTTCCCGCGATTCGAGCCATGGGACTTGTTGTCATTGCTGGTGATGCATCTGGATTGGTGGATGGTACGGATGGAATCCAGCGTGATGGCGTTATGGAATTTAGTCGGGATATTGGCATGTAAAATATGCATCAATCTGTCGAAATTATAGAAATATCAGCAATGATGTAAATACTCTCTACTAAAACTCTACTTATTATTGATATACTAGTGACGGTGCCATATTCTGATATCTCAGGGGATTTTTGATTTACCGTACCGTTATCGTCATGGGCTAGGTTTTCTGGTGGAAAAGTGACCTTACTACATACCGAATTTAGTCCAAAAAAGATAATAGCAGATTTTTTTTATTTTTTTAACATTATTTATATACACATGAAACTAGATGTTACGTACCACAGTTGGCTCTTCATTGTTGGACATAGGCACATAAGGTACAAACTGTTCATCAATGAGACTCAAGTTCTGGTTTTCATTAGGACCCTGATGAGGTGTAATAGACCAATTCTCCATATTATATCGCAGTTCGTTGGGTATTTTGACGGCACGGAAACGTACAGTGGCTGAACCTTGATCACCAACAATTTTGTAGCTAAAGTCAACTACTTCTCGAGCAATTCCCGAGTTTCCAGAGATCCAAGGCATTGCGCTAGCAAAGCGGATGTTTCCGCCGAGATTCTCCAAACACTTTGGCGACCTCCGCACAGCCTGAAGGGTTGATGAGACAATCGGGGAATTAGCGGCTTCATACTTGATCATACCGACTAATGATATTCCCATAACGCCGCAAAACATTAAGAAATAAGTTCGATTATGGCGTTTAGCTGCTAATACATCAGGTAATGGTCGATCTACGGTCTTCTGAATGAGTCTCGGAGCAACACTATGGAATTGTCTAGACAACGGAAAGATTCGAGTTGCTCTAAACATGTGAATAATATAATGAAAAATACTTAAAACAAATAAAATAGAACTAGTTTGAGCGCACAAAACTTGTCAATTTCCAAGCGGAAGATGCGACACTCGCTTGATCTGATGTTAGGGTTAAATATTACCAATATTCCGTATTCTATTGAAAATTGAAATTTCCCAGCCATTGAAAAACTACCCGTACTTCAATACCGATTCTGATCAAAAAATGCGATCTAGTATTGTTCGGTGGGCTCAACTGACAGCTCGTTCGGTTGTTGATACCCTGAAGAGTAAACCGCCTGTTTTATTTTCTAGTCCCGAGGCTGTACATGCCCGACGAAGATTGCGAAACCGAGTCGGTCTTCTCGGATACAAACGAGGCATGGTACCACATTATGATGCCGAAGGAAATCACACAGCATGCACACTCATTGAAATTGATCGATGTCAAGTTACTGATGTCAAGAGAGCCGAGACCCATGGCTACTACGCCGTACAGCTGGCCTGTGGTGCGCGATCGATCAAGAATACCACTAGACCGATGTTGGGACACTTTGCTCGAGCAACAGTTGCTCCCAAACGTGATGTTGTCGAGTTCCAGTTGAGAGATGAAAAGGGCTTGTTACCATTAGGACATCAAATGCAACCGAGCCACCTTATTGTTGGTCAATATGTAGATGTTCAGTCGAAGACTAAAGGCAAAGGATTCCAAGGTGTAATGAAACGTTGGGGATTTGCTGGTCAGCCTGCATCACATGGTGTTTCAGTAGTTCACCGATCTGCTGGTTCAACGGGTCAAAACACTGACCCTGCCCGAGTGTTTCCCGGTAAGAAAATGGCCGGAAGAATGGGGTTCGATACTCGTACGATCCAAAATCTTGAAGTCCTCGAGGTTGATGATGCAAATGGATTGGTATTGATTAAGGGACATGTAGGTGGCCCACCAGGAAGACTGGTAAGAATCACTGATGCCATTAAGAAGCCGTTGCCTGTACATAAAGAATAAACATATTTAAAATAATTATAAGACTTTATTTAATCTTCTTTTGCTTCAATTTGATAGTCTCATCGTCTATGAATATACCTTTACCCTTGTATGGCTCTGGTTTTCTGAATGCACGGATTTCTGCCGCAAGAAGCTTGACCTTTTGCTTATCACATCCTTCAATAATAACTCGGTGTGGTACCGGTACTGTAACCTTAAGATCCTGAGGAATGCGAGCAATACGAGGGACACTATAACCAACACGCAATACAAGCTGTTCTCCGTTGCCTGATTTCTCTAGCTGGGCACGAAATCCGGTACCCACAAGTTTAACAATGCAAAGATGTCCTTCACTAACGCCACTCACAGCATTACTGATGAGTCCACGACTTGTTCCCCACATCGATCTCTGATGTTTAAGTGATGGCTCATTTACCGATACTGCGGCCTTATTTTCCGTCACACTAATATCTACAAAATCAGCTAAATCAATATTAAGTTCACCGAGGGGCCCAGAGACTTGAACTTGTTTTGTGAGGTGAATTTTAGGCTTTCCATTACGCATACGATCCAGGTCAGCACGCATCGCCGTTACCTCGTCGATCTCTTTTTCGAAGATTTTTAAACTCGTTCCATTGGGAAGAATAATTGGGGAACTACCAATGTTAGAAAAAATCAATCGTGAAGTAGAAAAACTCGCCCGTTGAGAGCTGATTCTGCCGAATAATCTTAGCATAAGTGAAAAATTAACCCTAAACTAATTTCGGCGTTATCGAGGGGGTTTTATGGGTTGACAAGGTTAAACACAATTCAATAACAACGGTAAAGTAAATAAAGTGAAGCGAAAAGATTCTGTATATGCTTATAAACATATTTCGAAAGAATCTTCACTTGCTGTTACAATTAATAAATATAATTAGCTTTTTTATAGTCATGTGCTGCCAGGTAATACTCAGCTGCAAATAGATGATCTAAATAATAAATAACTAATTTAAAAAAATGGGAGAACAGAATACTATCTCTTCAAAGAGAAACCGATTTTCTTAGGTTTTGTAAATACCTTCTCTTCTTTTTCTACCTTCTTTTCCTCGTTTTCTTCCTTTTCATCATTCTCTTTCATTTCATCGATAGTTTCCTGGCGGGATGCTTCCAATTGAACATTTAATAAATCTCTTTTTGTACGAAAAGCTTCCTCCTGCTTTTCCTGCTTTTCCTTCTTGATTTTCTCCTCACGTTCAATGGCTTCACGGTCAATAAATTGTATCATCAATTCAGTATCACGGCTAATGACTCGGACTTTTCCCTGCTGCTCAAGATATTTTATAAATCCACTTAAAGAATTCCATCTTGTGGCACTCATATGGACATGATTTCGATCAGAAATCATTACATTATAGAGCTTGTTAGCATTGAGCGTAGTTCGGGGACTAGATTTCAGTAGATCTATAAATGAGCTCGCAAACTCATCGGAAAACCGACCTACTTGATGCTTGAATTCCGATTGACGTGCATTATGTGACGGCGATTGATTATGAAGTTGGAATCCATGCTCGTCTCGACACTGCTTTGAACAAGCAGGACAATACCACTTAAGTTTTGACAACCCCTTAGATCTCATTTGCTTAGCGATCCATTTTGGGGATCCTACATCGGACATATAACTCAAATAAAACAACCTCGAAAAAACAAGGATTTTGTTCGTTTCGAATCGAATACCCTTCCGTACCCTAGAGGTTGAGGGAAAACATATACCGGTTGATCATGCGCTATAACCCATGGAAAATTGCCCGCCAAGCACAGTATGCGGCACGTAACTTCCCGCCTGTTAAACTCCAAAACCAACAATATAGTCGATTCGATCAGGTTAAGCGGTTCAAGCGAGAAATCATTTGGGCAGGTGGTGGATTGACGCTAATCTATGTGGCAAACCTCGAAAAAGCTCCTGTTTCAGGACGAGTTAGGTTGATGATCGTCCCGAAATGGCTTGAAAAATATATTGGAGAGCAAGCATATCAACAGACTCTTGAACAATATGGTCCTTACTTGGATTCCCCCTCCAGTAGACGGACAATGTACATCAAGGGAATCATGGATCGGATCATTGCCGTGGCTGATCTGGATTCGACGTTGGAATGGAAGGTTCACTTAGTAAGAGGAAGTGAATTTCCTCCAAATGCGTTTGTTTTACCCGGCGGGAAAGTATTTGTCTTTGAATCTCTGCTGCCGATATGTCAAAATGATGATGGATTAGCTACTGTGTTGAGTCACGAAACTGCTCATCAAGTATGTCGCCACACCTCTGAATCTCTATCGAAACAACCGATGAAATGGTTGTTTACTGGAATCGTATTTGCTCTTACGGGTATTTTCTCACCGCACAGCTTCCTTTACCAGCTGGGTGTGGAATTGCCAGGATCTCGAGCTATGGAAACTGAGGCTGATAGTGTAGGACTCCAAATGATGGCAAAAGCATGCTTCGATCCTAACCAGGCAGTAGGCCTGTGGGAAAGGATGTTAAAAATGGAACAGAGCCAAGGACAGTCCACCCCAGAGTTCTTATCCACCCACCCAGCATCTCCACACCGTATAAATAATATTAAAGAGCTCATGCCAGCGGTAGATAAATTGAGAAGTGAAAATTGTCGCGACGCGCGTAATTTCCAGGCCATGTTTAGAAAATAATCATCTATAAAATTTACATATATATATATTTACAAATTATTTTTACGACTCTTCAACATTGCCAGAGTGGAATCGGCATTGGTCTCCCAGATATGTTTCCAGGAAACAAGAGTGTCAATACCCTGATTAACGGATCGATCAATACTCACCAATGACTTACCTTCTATGGTCTTCTTAATAATATCTAGTTGTTCCTGAGTACTGGCATAGTGAAAGACAAATGTGATAATCTTCTTCAACGCCTGACCGAAACCGGGGAATATAGCGACAATTTCATCCCAGTTATCTGTCAGCCAATTAAAGATCATACTATGACTGACTGGACTGCCTTGACCTAAACCGTAGACACAGCGGAATGAATCCTGTTCCTTGATTTGCTTGGACAAAATCTTATTGAGAAGATCAGCGATGAGCTTAGGGTCAGTAGAGTACCCCAATGACTCCAAGCAATCTAGGGATGCAGCCGTAGTTCCTGATTCGTAGTATTCCAAAATCTCCTGGCGCTGCAGATCGGTTCCGATCTGAGCAACAGCTTTGCATACAGCCGGTATCAAATTAGGATCCATACTGAATTTTTGGTCCTCAAAAATCTCCATACAAACCTTTAGATATTTCTCGGAACGAGCAATTACCAATGTTTCTAGCACGTCAGCTTTAGCTGAGACAAGTGGAATATTGTCGGTGTCTTTGGTGAAGTCGATACCAACTCTGTTCAAGAAAGGTGAGAGAACGCTGACAATAAACTCGTCAAACAAGTTGCGTAGCTCTTCACTTTGGTAAAAGTTGTGTTGATGGATAGTGCGCAGACAAAACTGGATGGCCATTAAAACATTGGGTTCCGGGTCATTTTTCCACTTATCGCAGACTTCCAACAATCTCACAACACCATTTTTATCGCCAACTAATGCTCCAATATCCTGAATGACACCCATACGGTCACAAACGGATAGCTTGGATTCAGTACCCTTAGCGCCCTCAGCAATGATACGCTCCAGCGCCTGAGCAGCATACTTTACACGGTAAAGACTGTTTTGGTCAGCATTAAACTTGAAGAAGTAATCTGTGCTCTTACTAAGTACGACACCTGTATCGAAAGTACCAGTGCGCGTACCAAGAATCTGGTCGTTTTCAACAGATCCATTAGTACTCAGCACACCCAACCAACAAGGATACTCGACTTTGTCATCCTCAGCCTTGACATCATTAGTACTGAGGTATCTGTGTTGTGTAACCTGTACGTTAGAGGATCCTTCGGCCTGATCTCCAACTTCAACCAATGGGAAACCAATTTCACGAACCCATTTGTCAATGAAGGAGGCAACATTCTTACCACTAGATTCCGACAATGCATCCCAGAGATCCTCAGTGGTGGTATTCGAGTACTGGTGACGCTTAAGATAGAAAGCGATACCCTTTATAAATTCAGGCTCTCCTAACCATTGAGAAAGCATACGAATAATACAAGAACCCTTCTGGTAGGAAATAAGATCAAAGATCTGGGAAACCTGGTCAGCTCTAGCAATAGGAACTTGAACTGGATGAGAGCTTCGTAAAGCATCCAATTCTAAAGAACGATCTAAGTTATCCTGAATATAAGATTCCCATACCTTCCAGTCAGGGAAGAAGTGGTTAGCAGCATACCAAGACATCCAAGTAGCGAATCCCTCGTTAAGCCACAATCCATCCCACCATTCCATAGTGACCAAGTTACCGAACCACTGGTGAGCCAGCTCATGTTGAACAACTTCAGTAACACGTTTCTTAGATTTAGCACTTTGTTCACCCTCAGTGTAAAAGAGGTCAACCAACCTGTAAGTAATGAGACCCCAGTTCTCCATAGCGCCAGAACTGAAACTGTGCAACCCTACCATATCGCACTTTGGCAGCGGGTACTTCATTCCAAAACTAGATTCGAAGAACTCAAATGTTTTAGCTGCCAAGTCAGCAGCGTAAACACACTTGTGCTCATCTCCAGGAGTAGCCCAAACACGAACCGGTACACGGAATGCGTTGGACTCAACCATTTTAAGTTCACCGATAACCCAAGCTACCAAATAAGAGCTCATAATGGGAGTAGTATTGAAATGGGTAATGGTTTTACCAGACTTACCCTTTTCAGTGGATTTTACGTCACTATTAGACAGAACCACGTACTTGGAATCCACTGAGAGGGAAATGTCGAAAGTGGCCTTGAGTGCAGGTTCATCGAAACACGGGAAAGCTCGACGACAATCCGTAGCTTCCATCTGTGTTGCACCAACGATGTGTTCTTTACCGGATTCATCAGTATGAACACTTCGGTAGAAACCACACATCTCATCGTTGATCTCACCATCAAACTCAACTCGTAGGCAAGCCTTGCTACCCTGAGAAAGTGAAGTGGGGAATTTCCAGGTGATACTCTGGGCATCATCATCGGTGGTGTGAGAAACTGCTGCAACCCCGTTCAAGTGAGAGCTCTTAATTACAAGATGACTTATGTTCAGCGAAACAGAGTCAGTGGCGTTAAGAACATCTAAGTCGATTTCAACATGACCAGTGTAAACAAACTTAGGGAGATTAGCGTCGAGAAAAACACGGTAATGAGAAGGTTTAACATCAGCAGGTAGAATCTGACGGGAAGGTACTTTACCACTAACTATCCCTGAATGAGTAGAACACATCTTAAATGATCGAAAAAGTGTAGATTTAATCGAAGTTAAGTAATTTCTAGATAAACTGGAAAAGAGTGACATAACAAGCTTTAAGTCGGTACGTCAGTGGGTTAGGTCTGATGCGAGTAGATGATCGGTCCATACATGTAATGCATGCCATATTGGGGAAAGGCGTGGTTTTAGAAGCACAAGCCCCGGTGTGAGGTTTATCTTGTAAAGATGTTACCATTTCCAGAGAATATAAGGTTAAATTTCTCATTCCTCTCCATAAATATTGTTCTCTTATAAAGAAACTATCGTTTCTCTCTTCCACAAGAAACGACGATCTCTTTTTGGTTTCCAAGGCTGCATTCGAATGTATTAGGGTTTTAGGAATGCCTAAGGGTTTATTCTCAATTTATCGTGAATCGTGAAAATTTGGTGGTTTTATCAGAAATGCGACAAATGATATAAAGATCTAGCGTATATATTATATATTTAAATCAAATCTCTTAATCGTTTATTTAACGAAATCCTTGATGAACTGTTCACCAAGTTTCTTAGCCTCGTGTAAGACGTCCTTTCCGGAGGGTTCAGCTACCATTTTAGAGATACCCTTGGAGTGAGACTCAACAACCTTAGCAGCAGCCTTCTTGTAGTTAATAGCAGTAGGTTGAGAGATAAGGTTCTTGCTTTGCGCAGCGTAGGCGGCATTGGTCTTGAGTTCCTTGAGACCGTGGTTAGCCTTACTGAGCAGTTCAGCAGCCTGATCAGCATGAATAAAACCGTGATCCATGATGGCGTTATAAGCCTCGTCAAAGACTTTAGTCATAATTTCGGGTGCAACAATAGCCTCGGCGAGAGCGTGAGCGTAGCTCTCAATGCGAGCAATCTCAGCAACGAGACCATGAGCAGTGCTGGTAGGAGCAGTAGTGGGGGTGAAGATGGATGCTGAATCGGTAGCGGTGGAATCAGTGGCACTGGCAGTAGCTAGACCAGTAAGTGTACCAATAACACCAGATGCACCGCTGGAAGGTGTCAAGATCGTACTGAAAGTGATGGCATCCAGTTGAGTGGTATAACTAGAAATGGAACCGTAGACAGTAACAACGTCACCAGGAATGGTGGTGTACAAAGTAGTAGGCGTATCAGTAGTGTATGTCTCGGTGAAATACTGAGAGAAAGAAACAAGTGAAGCAGAAGCGGTAGTAGTGAAACCACCATTGTCGCCCATCATGCCGCCAAAGAAACAGAGTTGAACGATCTGATCAGAAGCAGCCTTGATCGCCCAGGGACGAGATGAGCTGGCAGCGACGGCTGCAACAGCAGTGGGTTCTTTATGGCCTTTAGCCAAAGCGCATCCGGCAAAAAGCGAAACAGATACGAATGCGGGGAAGATCATCGGTAAAAGAAAGACTTATTGTTGAGAGGGCGATCGTTTGCCTTGGATTGTTATACTAGAGTTCCATACAAAAGATGGCCCTTTTATATACACTCAGTGCGACAGTGATTAAAGTTCAATGTAAACAAAATTAAGGTTTTGATGGTAGTGAAACTATTCTTTGGGTTATTGGTATAATCTATTGGAAACATAAATTAATTAAAGAAGATTCTTCCCGTGTCTGTCCTCGGCACGGAGAAAATACCGTGGCGGTAATATGCCGTCAATACCGGGACTCAGATGGGCATTGTTTGCTGCCCGTAGTAGCTCAACACCATCTTCAAGCATTTTTTGGCCATTTATGTAAATGTATACTTCGCTATTATTCCGCATTCCGCTAATCACACCTTCAGAACCAGGCAATCCCGTAGCCATATGAATATGCATTCTTTTCATTTTGCTTAATCCCTCACTTTGAATGGTTTCCCAGGCTTTATAACTGGTTCCATGTACCAAAATGGGAGGAAGATCAGAAGATTCTGTGATGCGTTTCATTTCTACATCTACGTTAGTGGTATGTCCCTGTACAGCTCGAATTGCTGTATTGCCATCATTTAATTGGAATCTGCTCTTCTGGTTATCCTTTACGGCAGTTAGTATCTGATCTTTAGTCGTTCCCATAGTTGTGTACGGTTCTTTGCGTAGGATATCTGATATAAGAGACCATCCATTGGCATCTTGAGGAATCCCCTGCTGAACACCAACATGGCGTAGTGTTCGTGACAATGCCCGGCTTAAACGTTCTTCAGGCGACGGATTCCAAACTTTACGAGGCATGTTTCTAGTGAACGGCTTATTGGCAACAACACGTGAGATACAAAAGTATATCCGACTATTACCTTCAATTGACAACAGAGAATGAGAAAATCAACGAAACTAAGTCAGCCAAATATACCGGCAGCAACCTGGAACTGTGAAATTAGAATTAACGCTTAATATATTTAATGATTATAGAAAGAGAGCAATACAGTTGATGCATTCAGTAATATGTAGATAAAATCATCTCATGATCTTAAATTATTATCTCCCCATTTAATTGGCAATCTAATCCGAAATAAAACTTTGAAATCAATATATTACTATATTCGTTATTCTCATATCGCTCCGTTCAAGTAACGCCCATTTCTTGATCCAACCATATGGTGCATCCTCGTGACTATGACTAAGCTCCCAATGATTACAAAATGCTGTCGCGAGAGGGCGTGTACATTACACACTTTATCGGTTGGTCAGAAAGTAAAAACAGTTTTACCCACAAAATCTACGCTCGTCACCCGAACGCGAGATAAGTGTCATCACCCTAACAGATCTCCAACGCTCCACACCCTTACATTTTAATTACAGTAAGGAACGCGTTCTTTACCTTGGGAGCAAAGTAATATTTTATAATAATAATTATTTCCATGGGAGCGGATGTGGTTAGTTCTATTGAGCCTCCTAGGTCTCGCGAACAACTGACTCTGTTGTTGATGAGATGGAATGCCCTTAACAAAATGGGAGTGAAGTCAAACGACGGCCACGACGAAATGACCCATCTTACTTCTATGCTGCGAAACATCGCTAACCAACAATTAGAATATGAGGCAAAGAGAAAAGAAATCGTGACTAGTAAGCCACAACAGAGACTACAAGCACAACTGGTTGCATATAAATTGTTAGGACGTGGTTTGGATCTACCTGACACGCTCAGATCAGAGTTAACTTCAGCGGCTAAGGTAGAGGAGAAACCAAATGTTGCTACTGGTCAAACTAATGAGGATAAATTGTCCCGATTAATTGGTTCTAACTATATTCTACCAGAAGTTGAAATTCGCAACCGTCTTAAACACCGTGTTATAGAGCTCGAGCGTCTAAGTGGTAACTTAGGCACTGTTAATGCCCAAAATACCGACATTTTAGCACCGGAGGATTTAGATGTTGCTAGTGACGAACTTAAAATAAAATCCATTGTTGAGCTCAAAGGACTGAGACTTCTAGCCAAACAGAAAAGCTTGCGTCAGCACCTTATTTATAATACTGCTGCTACTTCGAAGGATTCTATGCTAGGACAAAGTCAACTTTTGAGAAGTATGAATCGCCGTATCAAGGCTTCGCTTGTTCAGGAGCTTGAACTCACTGAAGAACTTGAGCGTGAACAGTTCCATGAACGTGAACAACAGGCACGTCATTCTCAAATTGAACTCACGAAGTCGGCCGTACAGAGGGGAATTGAGTTCTTTCAACATGGTGAAGAGCTTAAGCATCGTAAAGCCATAATTATGAAGCAAATTAACCAGTTTCATAATCAGGTTGAGCGCGAAGAGTCTAAACGAGCGGAACGAACCGCAAAACAACGTCTTCAAGCCCTTCGATCCAATGATGAGGAGGCGTATATTAAACTTCTTGATCAAACAAAGGATACACGCATCACTCATTTGTTGAAGCAGACCAACCAGTTCTTGGCTAGTTTGAGTGAAGCTGTCCGTGTGCAACAGGCTGAGGCAGGTACAACTCTTCCGACACCCAGCGATGAGGAGTTAGAAAAAATTGACTACTATGAAGTTGCTCATCGTGTAAAGGAAACTGTTCATGAACAAGCTTCGATCTTAGTCGGTGGTAAGTTGAAGGAGTATCAAATAAAGGGTCTCGAATGGATGATCTCATTGGTGAATAATAATTTGAACGGTATTCTGGCAGATGAAATGGGTCTTGGTAAAACCATCCAATCTATATCATTAATCACCTACCTTCTTGACAATAAAAAGTGGCCCGGCCCATTTTTGGTGATTGTTCCTCTATCCACAATTACGAACTGGACTGTAGAGTTTGAAAAGTGGGCGCCTTCGGTAAAGACGGTTGTGTATAAAGGTACTCCCAATGCTCGAAAGGCTCAAGTTGGCAGGATTAGGTCTGGTGATTTCCAAGTACTGCTTACGACCTATGAGTACGTTATCAAAGACCGACCCCTACTATCCAAGATTAGATGGCAACACATGATCATTGATGAAGGCCACCGTATGAAGAATTCGCAGTCTAAGTTAAGTAACACACTTGTGAACCATTACTATAGTCGCCACCGTCTTATATTGACTGGTACCCCTTTACAGAACAACCTTCCAGAATTGTGGGCTTTGCTGAATTTTGTATTACCGAAAATTTTCGATTCTCAAAAGTCCTTCGATGATTGGTTCAATACTCCTTTCGCTAACACTGGCGGCCAAGATAAAATGGAGCTGACTGAAGAAGAAATGTTGCTTATCATCAGACGTTTGCACAAGGTTTTGCGTCCCTTCTTATTGCGTCGTCTGAAGAAGGATGTCGAAAAGGATTTACCCGACAAGATTGAAAAGGTTGTGAAGTGTAAAATGAGTGCTCTTCAAGAGAAGCTCTATGAGAACATGCTCAGATTCAACCTTGTATATACAGGTGATACCGTCTCTGCAAATGGTCAGAAACCAGCTAGCATTGGGATGCGAAGTTTGAATAATAAAATTATGCAGCTTCGTAAAATTTGCAATCACCCTTTTGTGTTCCAGGAGGTAGAACAGCTGGTTGACCCAACTGCTTTACAGTATAATTTATTATGGAGGACAGCAGGCAAATTTGAGCTTCTAGATCGCATCCTTCCTAAGTTTAAACGCACTGGTCATAGAACCTTGATGTTCTTCCAAATGACTCAGATCATGGATATCATGGAAGATTATTTGCGATTCAAGGGTATCATGTACTTACGTCTTGATGGTAGCACAAAGGCAGATGAGCGCTCGGAAAAACTGAAACAGTTCAATGCTCCAGATTCCCCTTATTTCTGCTTCTTGTTGAGTACACGCGCTGGTGGTCTCGGTCTGAACTTGCAGACTGCAGACACAGTCATTATTTATGATACAGACTGGAATCCATTCCAGGATCTTCAAGCTCAAGATCGTGCCCATCGTATAGGTCAAACCAAGGAAGTCAGAATTTTACGACTAATTACAGAGAACTCTGTGGAGGAGGCTATCCTTGATAGAGCTATATCTAAACTCGAAATCGATGGCAAGGTCATTCAAGCCGGTAAGTTTGATAATAAGAGTACTAATGAAGAACAGGAAGCGTTTTTGCGAAACCTCATGGAAGCTGAAGAAGTTCGTCGTGAAAATAAAGATCAGGACGATGACGATGTTGATGAAGATGAACTTAATGAGATCCTTGCCAGATCAGAAGAGGAAATGGTGCTGTTCAAGAAAATGGACGAAGAAAGAGCTCTTCAGTTATCAGAGGCGGGAATGACCCCGCTGTTTACGAAGGAAGAACTCCCGGAGATCTATAAGGAAGATCTTGCAACTAAATTGGCTGGTCCGTCCCCAGCAGAACTCGTTGGTCGCCGAGAGCGACGTAAAGTGGTTTATGATGACGGATTATCTGAACATGAATGGCTTAAGCAACAACGAGTTGATAATGACGATGATTCGGATTCAGAAGAGGGAGGTCTTGTTGAAAATGGTAATGTCCAAGGTAACGATGATGCCGATGAAGATGATGCCGATGACTTCGGAATTGAACAAGCACCAGTCAAGCGTGGGCGCGGAAGACCGAAACTATCCGGTTCTAAGCGGAACTCTCCTGGTCCTAATGGTCACATTGTTAAACGGGTTAAAATTGAAGCTATGAGTGAAGAGGAAATGAATGAGTTAAAGCAGAAATTGAGTAATCTCGTCAAATTAGTCACCGAGCATGTTGCTGATAATCCTCCACGAATAATATCCGCAGTGTTCTCAGAAATCCCTTCTCGAAAAGCTTATCCTGATTACTTTCGTCTAATTAAGAACCCAATCTCGCTGAAAGAGATTAACACCAAGATTGAGTACAATGCCTATGACTCTTTGGAGGACCTGAAAGCTGATCTATTTTTGATGTTCAATAACGCAATACTATATAACCTTGATGGCTCTGTCATCTCGAATGATGCCAAGTTATTGAAGGGATTAGTAGAGAGTCATTGAAATTTAAACAACGAACATATATTGATGCGAAATAAATTGTATAATAGCTATAATGAAAAACACCAAAATAAAGTATATCATTTTACAGTTAAATATAAATATATACACATATAAATACAATTCTTTTTTGTTTCTAATTCTCGGCACCGCGTTTTCTTCGTTTCGCCTCCCAGTCGTGCCATTCAGTTTCAGAATGCAAATTAACTCTCTTCTCTGGAGGATCTTCCTTAAAATAAGGATGTTTCAGGGCGGCAGAGGCAGACAAACGTTTTTTCGGGTTCATCTGCAGAATTTGAGATGCTAAGTCAAAACATGCAGGTGTAATTCTTTCTCCCGAAAAGATACGGTCGAGCTTATATGATGGTGTCGGTCCTGCCTGGGGAAGACTGCTAATGAGTGGGTACCATGGTAGGTCCTTTTGTTCGGGCCACACTAGATCCGAGGGTATACCCATCACCGAATATATAGCTTGAATTTGCGCGACCTCATCTTTGGCATAAAACAATGGAGTTCTTTTAAAAATTTCTACCAGCAAGCATCCAGCACCCCACATATCAACCTCGTAACTGTAATGTTGACTACCTAGAAGTAGTTCGGGAGGTCTATACCATAATGATATTACTCTATTTGTATAGCGCACTGTGGGTAAAGTATAATTCGTCTGACGAGCAAGTCCAAAATCAGCAATCTTGACACCACCATCAGCATCTACCAGTATATTCGAGCCCTTGATATCTCTGTGTAGAACTCGGTTAGTATGTAAAAACTCCAGCGCAGCCAAAATCTGTTTGAATAATGATTTAGCATTGCCCTGGGATAGACGTAGGTTGTCATTTAGTAATAATCCAGCCAAATCATGCTCGATATAATCCAATGCCATGTATATCTCCGCTTTAGAAACAATAATTTCGGACAATCGTACGATATTAGGATGTTTAAGTGTTTGTAAAAGGCGAATCTCGCGTGCTGCAGTTAAAGGGAATGTCTCAAGTTGCTGTCCTTCCAATCTTAACCTCTTAAGGGCAAATATTCGCGAGGTTTGCGTATCTATAGCCTTGTATACTTTACCATAGGTGCCTTCGCCCACTTGTGCAATAAACCGCATCGGTGCACTATCAAGATATTGAATTACACCAGGGAATGATGAATCAGGTTTTCTACTTTTATTGCTATTACTGGGGGGTCCAAATAAGTCCACATCACGATCACGATCACGGTCACGGTCACGGTCACGATCACGGTCAGATACTTTTCTTTTTATGTTAGAACGACCATCCTCAAACTTAGAAACAGTACCTGACTTCGCATTTGAAGTCAGTCGACCTCTAGATGATCGAGTTGGTCGTTTTCGAGGCCTTTGGTGGACTTGAGATTGAGCTCCACGAGTCTCTGGCATAACGCTTATAAAAAAGATGTCCAGGATACTTTTACTGAAGAATGGTTTTATAAATCCAATCTAAACAGCTTTAATTAAGTACTGCGCCAGGTTTGATTATAAAGTGGGGGTTGGGACTCTTAAATTTAACTACTAACTTTTTTTTAAGGTGTGGTCGGCGTTTGTGTGTCTGAAGATCCTCAAACTGGCAGAATACCATCACGTGACTAACACTGGTTCCCTGCCATAATAATAAGTATACTACCTGCTACTTCTAGTGAAGAAGAACCTACTTGTGTGTTTTGAACCAATCCATTGTAAGATATTTGATAACTAATCGAGTTAACAAAGTTTCATAGAAATTTTTATTTGGTTTTGATTTAAAACGCTTCAAAATGCTAGGATTATTACGTCCCCGTTTAACTACTCGTATGGCTACTATGAGTACTCGAATGTTTCCTCGTTACAATACGCCGATTAGAAGTCTCTCTACTGAAATTAAGGATGCCATTGATTCAGCTGTGAATAGCGCCCCTGTTGTTTTATTTATGAAGGGAACTCCAGAGGCTCCTGCATGTGGCTTCAGCCGTAACTCTATTCAAATTCTGGGTTATCAGGGAGTCGATCCGGCTAAGTTTGCAGCCTACAATGTTTTAGAGGATGCGGAATTACGTCAGGGTATTAAAGAGTATAGCCAGTGGCCAACCATTCCCCAACTTTATATTAACAAAGAGTTCATTGGTGGTCATGATATTATTGTTGAGATGAGCCAGGATGGTTCACTGGCAGATTTGCTGGAAAAGGAGAAGGTTCTCATAGAGGCTTAAACAAAAAAATAAGATATTACACTTAATATTATATAAATAAATGATTTCAAACTTGTGAAGAATAAATACGTGACAGTGAAACATGTCGGGAGGTCACGGAAGTTTGCATTTACGGAAGTCGGCGCTCAAAGTACCCGCTCGCTGCCATAGCTGATGTGGATGCATCTAAAACCCATTCTCCGAGCTCCAAGTATCGTCGGAGGTAATTTCTAGCATCAGGATTGTCTACAGAATTGGACCTCAATGTCAATCCTGTGCTGCGTCTAACCCCAGCTACTACAGTTGCTATCAATACAGCATCGAATGAATAATGTACTACTTTGCCCAGTAATCCCATTGGTAATCCCCAAAATAATAGCCACAGAATTTTTAATCAGTATATCAGGACCGTGTTTTGGTTGTGGCGGTGGTGACCATGGCTTGAGGAAGCGCCTATATCGACGCGCCAAGATATGGTCTAAACATATGCATCTTATCAAAACATGTTGGAGTAAAGAATGAACGATGAGGACTTATTTGGATACATGAAGAGTATATAAATGTATGAATTAAGATCTTGTTATGATCTAAAACAATAATTAAGAACCTATCGAGCGAATCGAAAGAATCAATTGAAAGAAATCGCTGAGCCAGTTCGCTTATCAAAATAAGATTTCATCGCAAAAAGAAGCATCCTTCGCCGTTATAAGTGACCGATACATCCTGCCATCCGAATCGCCGTTCCTGGTTAGGTAGCTGGCTGCGTTATTGCTAACCTGACCTGTACTACCTTACTAATGCCAATGATACAACCAACGTTACCGAAGGGTCAAGTGACTACCCAAGAACTCGAACCGGACAGATCGTTTATAGTCACTAACGACTAAGATAAACCCATTACAGGCGTGAGGATTCAAATTTGAACAAATATGTATTCACAGAATATAACCTATACAAACTCTAGAAAAAATAGTATAATATACTACACCAGCTATAAAATACACCCACAAAGATGGCTAGAAAAGCGTCAATTAGTGGGAAAAAAAGTATATCAATTAAACCAGATCGAGCACGGAAATTAATTCGTCAATTTCATGTGTATTTGAAGAATAAAGCTAGTGCTGAGGCTGCCAATGATCTTGTCACTGTTGCTCAAATGGATAGTGAAATGGAGAAGCTAGGGGGATTACCGGTATATCAATCAGCATCAATAAGTGGACAATCAAATGTTAGAGGCGGAGATTCCTCCAAGGTGCTTGTAAAATGGCTGGATCCAAAGTTCAGGGGCACTCTTCTGGAGGTCGGTTGTCTCCAGATCCAAAATGCTTGTGCAAAAAGCCCCCATTTTATCAAACATATTCGAATTGACCTTAATTCCCAACACCACAGTATTTTAAAACAGGACTTTATGACTTTACCTGAGACACAGAAATTTAATGTAATTTCGTTATCTCTTGTGGTAAATTATGTACCTGATGCAGTAACTCGGGGGAAAATGCTGCAGAGAGCTCATCAATTCCTTGAACCCGAGGGGTTTTTGTTTTTTGTCTTACCTAGAGCTTGTGTAGACAATTCAAGATATTGCAATGATGACCTCATCGGGGAGATCATGGCCAGTATTGGATTCCTTCAGCTACAAATTCACAAAACAGCTAAACAAGTATATTGGCTCTATAGGAGGGAAGGAACAGGCACTAGAATGAAAGTTGAGAAGAAAAAAATTCGTGATTCGCGAATGATGAATAACTTCAGTATTGTAATAGAGTAAAGCGTGTTTAGCTTATTTATTTATTTATCTTATTTAATCAATTATTTATGAACAAGTTTTTAAATTTCTAATTCATTTTACGATATAGTTCTATGGTTCGTTGGAGACTTTGGATACTAAGTTTAATTTATTAGTTTGGGGGAGCGGTTGTTGATACTTCTGAATCATAACAATAAGGCACACACACTCATAACGAGAATAAACGTGCGACTGAAAAGGGCATGTTAGTATGCTAAGTTTGACGGTATGATAGAGCATAAACCCTTAACCACATCAACTTCCCCGATCCGCATCATCTTCCCAACTGGTATTGTGGAAGCTAAACTAGGTAATATTAAATTTCACGGCTAATTTCTCGACATGAGTGGTCGCAACGATGGAAGTGCTCAAAAATATCAAGCAATTTACGCTAGATGGACTGAGTTACGGTCCCAGTTGGGTCCCCAGGCTAATCAAAGCCCGGAATTTGTTAATCTAACCCAAATACTCCAAGCAGCTGCCCGTATGAAGCAGCAACAGCAACAAAACGCCAGTCAATATAACCAGAATGTTGGTATGCGAAGTAATCACACGGGTGTAATGAGTCCCAGTATGTCTCAACGCGGTATGAATAGCCCTGTAATGTCTGGTAGTGGTGCTCACTCTCAGATGGGATTTTCGGGGTCTCAGAATCCCAACATTCAAAGACAACCATCCCAGAATTTGCAGAACCAAATTCCTCAACAGCAGATGAATAATGGCTCCATTAATAGAGGGCAAATGAACTCAATACCTCCCATGGGTTCTATGAATCAAGGTAACAGTAATAACAATACCGCCAACATGGGACAAATGAATCAAATGAATCCCATGGGTCAGATGCATCAAATGAATCAGATGCATCAAATGAGTCCCAAGTTAGATGTTCGAGGAAATCCTCAACATGAACATATGAATACTTTGCCTATGAATCAGATGACTGGTACACCATCAATACCTGGTGCAACATCGAGTCCGGTGAATTCAAATATTGGTGGTGTGAAAAATTCACTGGTGGGATCTCAAGGTGATGGAGTGAGTTTGAATCGTAGCCAGATGGGGGGGCGTGTAAACCAAGTGAATCAAATGAATCAAATGAATCAAATGAATCAAATGAATCAAATGAATCAAATGAATCAAATGAATCAAATGAACCAGATGAATCAAATGAACCAGATGAACCAGATGAATCAGATGAATCAAATGAATCATATGGGACAAATGAACCAAATGAATCAAAACAATGTAATGAACCAAATGAATCATATGAACCAAATGGGAACTTCTGGAACAAATTCTAATCAAGTCGGTATCTCACCCTACCAAATGTCCATGAACAATCTAAATCAGATTAATTCTAACCAAATGAACTCCAACAGAATGAGTTCCAATCAGATGTCAATGAATCCAATGTCTTCATCCGGTGGGGGAAGAGCCCCTAATTTGAACATGGGCATGAATATGGTCAACGGCCAAATGAATCCTAATATGAATCCTAATACCATGGCCATGCAAATGAATGGAATACCTACTAATGGGATGAATAATAGAATGAGAATGAACTCTAATATGAATGTAATGCCGGGAAATAATATGGGTGATATAGTACCTCAGATGGGTGATTTCAGATTTGATCCATCGACTGCACAGCCTCCCAATCAGCCAGAGCCCAAACCGGCGCCTGTATCAAGAAGGAAGTCACAAGCTAAATCTGCAAATCCTGATGCCAAGCGAAAGCCTACAAAAGCTCAACAGGCTTTACAGGCTAGACAAGCACAAGAGGCTCAACTAAAACAACAAGAGCTAGAACGCGCTAGAGCACAACAAATTCAAGCCCAACAGGCTCCAACACAGGCTCCAACACAGTCTCAGACACATCTTCAGCATCAACAGCTTCAGCGTATTCCACAGCACCAGCTTCAGCAGCAACAGCAACTTCAACAACAGCAACAGCAACAACAGCAATCCACTCTGGCCAACCTTGAGAAGGGGTCAGAAAGTGGTAAGGATCTTAACTGGTTAAATTTGGATGACGTTGAAGGCGAACTTGACAATAGTTTGTTTGACGATGGTAATAATAACGATTTCTTATATCAAGACCTTGAAGATGATAGCCAGTTTCTTGATGTCTTGAATGAGTTGCCTGGTGATTTGAATAAATCTGATGACAAGAATAATATTGTTAATAGTTCAAACTCCACTACCAATCCAACTGCAATTGATACAAATCCTAGTGCTGGTTTTTCATCTGCGTCGAACTCACAATTCCCCCATAATTCTGGAATCTCGTTTATGCAACAGAAACCATCTCTTAATGCTGCTAGTAGTATGGGTGCGATTAACAACCCTTCTGATACTGGAATGCTACAACCATCTCCAGCGCTTTCTCACAGATCGTATCAACAGACAGATATAGGAATGGAACCAAAGGCTGATACGGACCCTTCTATGTACCACCATAGAATGGTTAACAACAATATGACTACTGCTGAAACTAAATTCAAAAACTATTTGATGACTCCAGAGGAGATCAATATCATGTCGACTCAAGAAATAGCATTACGAGCTTTGAGAACTGGGCAGGAGATCCCGAATGCAGTACGTCAAGTACTTTTTAATCCCCAAGGACCCGTATCGAGATTACCCCACTTATCACAATGGAAGCAGAGGATGCGTCCAGTTGATGCCGGCGCTGTACCTCAAGGGAAGCCCTTGGTCTCAGCCACAACGGTGCCAGGCCCGATAGCACAGCAGCCTCAAGAATCATTAAAACCACAGGTACATGATCCTTCCCGAAATATCCAGATCGCTGTTCCAACTGGAATCGATGCTAATGTATCTCCAGCACAGGCTCAGACTCCGGTTGCACCAGAAACCATTAAGACTGAGGACCAGCCTCTCAAGACTGATCCAAATGTCACTGGTATCCACAATGTGAATGCTTTAAGTCCTATGAACCATCAACAAGTTACATCATCAGATCATGTAAATGACATACAAACTGGGGAATCCATCAGCCCTCAGGATGGTCGTTATCAGATTGGCCAGCCATATTTTGGACCGCCTATTCAGCAGTTTCCTATTGATGAAAGTGTCGGGGGTCAAATTTCTTGCGATGCACCTGGAGAGGTCATAGTAGACGGTCCATTAAAGCCTGCTGAGATTACTTCAAAGCATTTGGAGCAACACAATATGGACCAAGAGCTTTCCCTCAAACGTCTCAAACAACAGCGATGGCAAGATCAGGAGCGTCAGAACAGTTTTTATTCCAATCAGATAGATTCAAATGGCCCAAGTGATGTAGCTTTCGTAGTACGCGGGGGTCAAAATTTAAGTATTGGAAACCGTAGCAGACGTTTAACTGCAAGCTCGGAGGAGTCGATGGAGAACACTGTAGTAGATATGCGAAGAAGGCTTGGATTTGATCATACTGTTGACCCCTACAGCTTATTCCCATCTTCGGTCAAATTCGAGGATCTAGCTAAGCATGACGAAATGCTGATAGTTCCGAGCTTATTGCCTATTGGAGTGTGTGCTCAAGAAATGCGCGAAGAGCGTAGGAGATTTATTGCAAATTCTAACGCTCACAGACAATACAAATTAGAGGAACTTTCTCTTCAACGCAAATTAACACTTGACGAAGAAATTGAACTGAAAAGAGTCAGACTTGAGACATTCATTCTCGCTGTTAGAGGTGATCTGCTCACTAATCTCCAATACTTTAGTTCTGTTGCTATTGATAGGTCCAATAGGGTCCATTTCGCTCGTATGAAGCTATTGACTCAACATGACGCGGCTTTGGTTGAACGTTTTGTCTATGAACAGGCTCTGGAGCGCAGAAAAGCAGAAAACTATAGTCAGCATATGAGACTACACAATATTGAGAAGCATAGCCAAGCAATGCGGAAGTTTGAGGAACGTCGTTCTCAAATGAAAGCAAAATTCACAATTAAGGTTCAAGAGTACCACCAGCATGTCGAACGTGAAGAGCGCAAACGGTATGAACGCACTGCCAAACAGCGATTGCAGCTACTGCGTGCTAATGATGAGGAAGCCTATTTGAAGTTGATCGATCAAACTAAGGATGCGCGTATCACACATCTGTTGAAGCAAACTAACAAATTCTTAGCTGGTCTCGCTAAAGCTGTCAAATCACAGCAAGGAGATGACGCAGAGGGAGGAGAGGAAGAAGAGGATGCTAAAGCTGATAATGAAGAGGAGGAAGGTGTACGCGAGAAAGTGGATTATTATGAGGTCGCTCATCGCATCAAAGAGGAGGTTACAGAACAGCCATCAATTTTGGTTGGCGGAAAGCTAAAGGAATATCAAATGAAGGGTTTGCAATGGATGGTATCACTGTACAATAATAATCTGAATGGAATCTTAGCTGATGAAATGGGTCTCGGAAAAACCATTCAGTCAATCTCTTTGATAACATACTTGGTAGAAGTCAAAAAGGTAAATGGGCCCTTCCTTATCCTTGTTCCGTTATCAACTGTGACCAATTGGAATATGGAATTAGATTCTTGGGCACCGTCAATTGACAAGGTCGTATATAGGGGTGCTCCGGCCACAAGAAAGGCACTGCAACCAAAAATCCGTTCTGGTGAGTTCCAAGTTCTGCTTACTACATATGAATATGTCATAAAAGAGCGTCCTATGTTCTCTAAGATCAAATGGGAACATATGATTATTGACGAAGGACATCGAATGAAGAATGCACAGTCCAAGCTGAGTTCCACACTAGCTCAATATTACACAAGTAAATACCGTCTTATTCTGACTGGAACGCCGCTACAAAATAACCTTCCTGAGCTTTGGGCTCTGCTGAACTTTGTGCTACCGAAAATTTTTAGCTCCGTTAAGTCTTTCGAAGAGTGGTTCAACAAGCCGTTTGCTCAAGCTGGTTCATCAGATCGCATGAATCTAGGAGAAGAAGAGAAACTGCTGATTATTAGGCGTCTACACAAGGTCCTTCGACCTTTCCTTTTACGACGTTTGAAGAAAGATGTTGAAAAAGATCTTCCTGATAAAGTTGAAAAGGTCATCAAGTGTAAGAAATCGGCATTGCAAACCCAGCTTTATCGCCAACTTCTCGATCATAACTCTTTCATATTGAGTGGCTCGGGTGGTGGTATCCGATCCTTGAGTAATCGTATCATGCAACTTCGAAAGCTCTGCAACCATCCATTTGTCTTCGAGGAAGTGGAGAAGTTAGTAAACCCTGGAGGGTCTAACAACGACTTGCTCTGGAGAACAGCTGGAAAGTTTGAACTCTTGGATCGTATTCTTCCCAAGTTTAAAGCCACGAATCATCGTACTTTGATGTTTTTCCAAATGACCCAAATTATGGATATTATGGAAGATTTCTTACGTTTCAAGGGAATCCAGTACTTGCGCCTGGACGGTACGACTAAAGCAGAGACAAGAAGTGATCTTCTTAAAGCTTTCAATGAGCCGAACTCACCGTATTTCTGTTTCTTGCTTAGTACCCGTGCCGGTGGACTTGGATTGAATTTACAGACTGCCGATACTGTAATTATTTATGATACCGATTGGAATCCACACCAAGATCTTCAAGCACAAGATCGTGCTCATCGTATCGGTCAGACCAAGGAGGTGAGAATTCTGCGTTTGATTACAGAAAACTCTATCGAGGAGAATATTTTGGAACGTGCCCAAGGTAAACTGGAAATTGACGGAAAAGTTATTCAGGCAGGAAAATTCGACAACAAAAGTACTAATGAAGAGCAGGAAGCATTTTTGCGAACTTTGCTGGAGGCCGAGGAGAGCAAGACTGACAGTAAGGAAGAGAGTGAAGAGGAAGATTTAGATGACGATGAAATAAACTCTATGCTGGCCCGTAACGAAGATGAGCGTATTTTATTTAACAAGATGGATGTGGAAAGAGCTGAGGAACAGACACGACTCGAGAAGCCGCGCTTGTTTAGTGAAGCTGAGCTACCCGAACAGTACACACAAGCCTACATTGACCTTAAGGTTTCTAAAGCTGCCCAATATGCAGCGGAAATGGATGAAAGTGGACATCATCTTCGAATTAGGAAGCCGAACTGGATGGAAATGGAGGATGACTTGCCTGCTCGTAAACGCTCCAAGGTTGCTGACGATTCGCCATCTCCTGGTGTACCAACAGCGGCAGTGAGATCAAACGCAGTACCTGCACTTCCTTCCAATCATCGACCTGGCCGCAAGGGAAGACCACCTCGTGTTAAAGAAACTCTCTCTCCTGAGGCTCGTGAGCAACTTACCGAAGTTGGTAGAAAAATCATCAAGAAGATGAAGATCATCAAATCTGGTGATCGATTACAGATTGATTTGTTCCAGGAACTTCCCTCGCGGAACGTGTATCCTGACTATTATAAGATAATTGGTGTTCCCATGTGTGTTTCCACTATTACTAAAAGAATCAATTCCAAGTACTATCAAAGCTTTGATCAATTCGGCAATGATTGGCGAATTATCTTTAGAAATGCTCGCTGGTATAATGCCGAGGGTTCTATAGTTTACAATGATGCAAACGAACTTGAAGAGCATTTTGAGGCTATCTTCCGTCAGTATGTCTCGACCGTCCCACCTCCGTATGTTGATGTAGTTGGCGATCAACCCGAAAAGCTGAACTTACAAAAGGGTCTTCCCACTTCAGGCACAGTAGATCTCAGTGTTGGTGCTGACATTGTCGCTAGTGCCAAGGCAGCTCAAGGACGTGGGAACGAGGAAGAAAGAATTAGCAGCAGTGTTGGTGGCGACAGCAGCAGTACCCAATTTGGTGACAGTGGCAGTTTTTCCCAAGAATATCAACCAAGCGAATAAAACCGCAAAACAATACATGCCATATATACATATATATGTTTAAATCTTTTAATTAATCAACTAATATATTATTATTATTATTATTCTGACGAGCCGAGACCTAACATACCGCTTGGCTCATAAAAGTCATGTAAATGTTCTGGTTTGAACGGCCAATTAACAAATGCTTGGGTGATTCTATTGAATTGAGAAACATCCAACTGGTTGGGATTGAGATGCAAAATGTCCTGGAGGTGAGGGCTCAAATCATCCACTGCACCCGGACCCAAGGAATTAAGAGAAGACGATAAAGGAGTATTGTTCAACATGCACAAATTTTTGAGAACATACTCAAATTCATCAACATTAGTAACTTGTTTTTCGTGAGGTGTGAACTCAAGAAGAGAAACGTCCGTAAGCGCTCGTGAAAAGTCAGAGGTAAGGTTGACCTTCACTAAGGGCCGATCTAATACCGCAGATGACTTATAACGCGTAGTTTTAGCCCGTGGTTTGGTAGTCTGATGAACAACAACTCTTACATCAGCACAACTTTCACGCTGACAAGACAATCGATGACGACCTGACTCCGATGGACCAGCCATAATCTTTTCCGCTACCGAAGCTTTCATCCATAACAACAATCTTACACGACCATTTCTTTGCAGCCAATTCTGATTAGTTATACAATTTAAGTACTGTGTCACTAGTTGCTCACCTTGAGGATGCAATAAATTCGCAGTGAACAAAAGACTATTGTGAACCTGGCTACGAGGCAACTGTTGAGGATTGAATGATAAATTAGAAAATGATGACCACCGAAATGGATCATCTTTTATTAAATGTGTAGATTTTGTTTCTAAAGTTTCCAAAAAGGTATGATAATTGGGAAGAGGCTCCATTAAGAAATGATTCTGAGGACGAACGGCATTGTGCAGAGCGGCTGAGAATACTGCTGTTCCACTATAACCATCTACAATTGTCGTTTCTGGTTTATAAAACTTGGAGTATCCCAATTTATCTACGATCTCCGATGCAACTTCATAATTGATTAAGGATTTCCTTCCCAGTAGCTTTTTGACCAATGGTTTCCACTCATTTCTAGTATTCTGCATCCTGAAAAAAATAGCACACTTACCGCCGCCGCCCCTTGCCCAGCTGTCGTTCATCTCGAGGTTATGGGTTGTTGACAAGTTAGTCTGAATGATCAACTGAAGGCAAGCTCTTTGTGTGTGTAAATTAGCCTCGGGGATATTAGCGAAGTAAAATAATGTGGATATGCCATTAAATACTTTACTTTAAATTACTATTAGAATGGATAAATGTCGACAGCTCTTTATAGCTTTCGGAGACTAATCAGGTGATAAACCTTCCATTCCCCTCGACAATTCAAACCCATGTTTTAAATGATTCAAACCCATATTTTAAATAGCATGCTTAAGTGGACAATTTTATAGACAAAAGATGTTGAAACTCAAATTAAAAAATGATTCTCCAGAGCCTGAGTTAAAGAGACCGAGAGGGCCAGTGAGTGGATCTAGAAACAGGCTCAAGCTTAACTTGAACCTAGATAAGAAATCGACCGCTCCTTCTTCTGCTCCTGCTTCTACTTCCGCTTCTTCTAATCCTATGCGTTTAAAGTTACGAACTAATAAATTAGGCAGCGAAGGATTTGATATTGAAGCTCCTGATCGTGAAGAAGATCCTACACTTGAGGAAGGTATTGTTTTGCGCATGTTACCAAACTGCCCTGAACTCAAGGCCCTAAAAACAGCCTGCGAAACAAACAATTTCGAGAACGTTAATGTCAAATTTGAGGACCGTCGTCATGCCATTGTCTCGATAAACAAGTCAGACTTTCATGCTCAGCTTATGGATTTACCAACTATATCTGAAGTTCATAAATCAGTAGATCGTCGCAACATCTACAAAGTAATTGACATATCACAAGTTTTACTTGTAACTCATCGAGTGGGAGATTCAAAACCAGCAATGGATGATTTGACTAAGTTTACTGTAGATCCTCAGTCTTTTCCTCACGGTCTAACCCCACCTATGTATAATGTTAGAAACCGTAGATTTCAGCATCGAATGAGTGCTAAGGCTGTAGAAAGCCTGGAAGCTCAAGTTGAAGAACTATTGAAACGTGATGCAGAGGCTAAAGAAGTGACTACTGAACTTGTTCCAGCATCGGCTGTGGCTGCTCAACAAGCTCTAGCAGATGCGGCCCGTGCAGCAGCTAGGGCGCGTGCTGAGGAGTCTGATATGGAAGTAGATGACGAACTTGATGAGGAGCTAGAGCGGGCGATGCTTGATGAAGATGATGAAGACGATGATGAAGATGGTAATGACGATGATGACGATGAAGCTCATGAGAGAAGACGAAATAGACCTGCTGCTGCCGATGTAAATTCAGGAAGTGATGATGATGACGATGACGATGACGATGACGATGATGATGATGACGATGACAGACAGGTAAATGATCGTGAAGAAGCTGATGACGATACTCGATTCCATAACAAGCAGCTTCGAGAAGAAATCAAGGAGCTGCACGCAACGATAGAAGCAAAACAGAATGCTGCTAATTCCATGATTAACGAAATCATGAAGGCTCGTCAACTAGATGCTGTTGCGCGACTTCGTGCTGAGTTAGAAAAGAAGACTGGTTTGCTTAGAGATGCAGGTGGTCTGCAAACTGAAAGTTCCAATAAAAATGCTGACAACATTGTTGAGGAAGATGATATCGAGGAACCTGAGGAACCTGAGGAACCTGAAGATGAAGAAGATGAGATGGAAGATGAAGGGCCTGAATTGCCAGATGGTGCCGAGTTACCAATAATTCCTAATGATGTCAAGCTTCCCAAGAGTATTGTGCTAAGTGAAGAAGTAAATACGCCAGCCGACGATGATCTAGACATGGGACTTGGTGATCTTAATGAGACATTACCAAACGTAGAAGACATGAGACTACAAACTGAACTAATGAACCAATTTGAAACTGGAGAATTAGAGGATCAGCTGGAAGAGGGTAACGACGATATCGATGATCTGTTTTGACATCAAAAAAAATAACTTTTATTATTATATTATTTATTTATTAGTGTATTATAAGTATATTTTAGGCAGCATACCTTATTAAAGCATGGGTACTTTGAACCTGAATGGGCATGTAAAGTCTCATAGTTGAGGTTTTCGATGGACTCTCTAATGAATAAATCACTAGCTTTAAGTCAAAATAATATCGTACATCAATCATAGTAGTTGTAAAGGTTTCTACTAGTTCCACATGAATGGGTTCACTGTCTAATATTAAGTTAAGCTCGTCAATCGCCTCTTTCGCTGGTTTCCCGATATCTTTTCTCCTAAATATTGTGGTGTCATCATAGAACGTCGATGTATAAGATCGACCCAAGGGGTTCAGTATTCTAAATCCTACATCAATCCAATTAGATTGATCAATAGAAATAGTTACTTTTCGAGATAACTGAATCTCAAGGGACTTAATACCAACTTGGTCGTAATGCAGCTGGCTGGTTAGCTGAAGTGATATCTTCAGGGGAATAGGGGACTGAGCAATACCAATGTCAGGTAAGCAGACGCTAAGTAGTAAATCGTCGTATACTTTAAATTCATTTTCGCGGTGAATCATATTTTTCAAAAACCCCGACGTGGATTTCTTTGAGTTAATATATCCGGGCAAATATATCAAAGTTCTGTTTTTCACGGCATGAAGATTGCAATTTTGGCTATAACTGATCAATTGAGGATTATTTACTACCACCAATTCTTTACTGGTACTCTTGTCTCTGTTAAACATACCCTGTCTATGTATACAAGCTTTCACTTGCCAATGAATATTATTTGTTGACATGAAATCAAACGTTGGTGGGTAAGCGATAGGAATGTCGAACTGAAATGCATAACTATGTGTCCCAGAAGGTAAAGAGTAATCTGTATGATTGTTTATTACGCCATTTATCACGGTATTTTGAGGGGGAAAAACTTGTTTTACATCCATAAAATGTACACGATTACCACTGATGGTTCGTGATATTCTTCCCATGGGTGCTGCTTGGTTCATACCAACAGCAGCAGTATTTTCTATCACTTCTATTTGAGCGATCTCCTTACATCGTAAAAATACTTCAATGCGTTGAGCGGAAATAGAGGACGAGCTGTGAATAGTCAATTGCCCAGTTACTCTTTGACCAAATACGAATGGACCAGTTTCATTAATCGAAATAGATAATATCGGTGACATCCGTATTATTGAAATGGATCGAAATGTAGATCCACCGTCTCAGATAAGAATCAATGATGTCATAACCCTACCCAGATGACAATCGCCGTACAACGATCGCACTTGATGTCTGTGATTTGGTGAGGTCTTCATAACTTTAAATATCAGTATGTAAATAAATTAAATCAACGGTGATCAGCCTTACCAATTCCACGTTTTCCAGAATTCAGATGACGCGGTATGCTAGTTTCAATGCGTCTATCGCCCTCGTTTCTACGGCCCTGAGTAGACCACTGGCGCTGTTGTAACTTCTTCTCCTTGATACCACGACTTCTTCCTTTCTTACTTGTATTAACAAGTTCAGCAACGGATTCGTCAAAAGTGGGCATGCTTCCACCTTGAGTCATCTTACCACCGGCAGCACCTAATACGGCATCAGCACCACGCCCCTCTATAGGTTGTGATTGGCGCAAGAGCTCCTTTGCCTTCGAAGTGATAGGTTTGGCATCCATACCAATATCATCGAAGTGCTCTTCAAGCTCTCCAGCGGTACGTTTAGCCAGCTTACGTGGGATGACGGCAGTGCGTGCCTGTGATTTCTTAAGACGTGCATCGTTCATCATGATCTTATGACGTTTGCGAATCCATTCAGCCTTAGAACGAATATCTTCAATGTCGCTAGTTTCCATCTCCTCACTGTCATCAGAATCGTAGAATCCCTGCGCTTCAAGCTTATCCTCTTCAGCTTCAAGTGCAGCAAGCTTCGAGCCAATTTCAGGATCAATGAAATCATAAACATTTCGTCCATTAAGGACCTCGGGAATAATGTCATGTTTCCACTCCTCATCCTCAAGAAGATACTTGTCCTGGTAATCAGGCTGGTACACACCTGCGCCGCCCTGTTCGGCTTCAATTTCTTTAGAGAGCAGTCCTTCAAAAGGCTGGTCAGCATTAGCAGGAATGAATCTTGGTCTATCGACGTCGTCACGTTGCTTGGGTTGGGCAACATTGATTCTATTCATTAGATTGTTGATACGAGCAGTGCTCTTCATCTTCTGTTCAATACGAGCAGTTAATAGCTTTTCACAAGCCAAGTTACGGATCTCCATCACGTTTTCATCTGTTGCACAACTTAGGGAGTGAATCTCGACATTGTCCTGCTCGGTGACGGTCTTCAACAGAGCCTGACGTTCAGGGTCAAGGTCCTCAGGACGCATTAAATCAATCTTGTTAACTACCACCATGACGGTCTTATTAGCGAACAGAGGTTTAATCGAATGGAACAGCTTAACCTGATCTTGGACTGAGAATCCACATTGTTCACTGAGATCCATGAAGTAAAGAACGCATGACCGTAAATGGGCAATGGCGTAAATAGATTGCATTTCGATGTTGTTCATCTCATCAGTTGGTCGGTCGAGAATTCCGGGCGTATCAATTGCTTGGAAACGAAGGTATTTATAGTCGAAGTGACCAACGTATAAACTTTTAGTAGTGAATGCATATGGCTGCACGTCAACCTCGGCACGGGTCACTGATCGTAAAAAGCTAGACTTACCAACATTAGGATACCCACAGATTAACAAGGTACGAGTGTTAGGGTCAATACTAGGTAAACGGCCAAGATGTTGACGAACCTGTTCGAGATACTGCAAAGAATCCTTCAAGCGCTTGACAATTGTAGCCATTCGGCCCATGGCTGCTCGCTTAAGTTGTTTGCACTGGAACAAAGACTGACCGAATTTCAAGAGACGAACATAATCTCTACTCACTTGCTCAATAAGCGTCTTGGCTCGAGACAAAGAAGCTAAACTGACCTTGTAGTGATTCTTTTCATACAATGTATCAAGTAAATCACGGTGAAAAGGATGGACTTCATTGATACGAGGGAAACCGTCAACGATTTCTTGAAGTTTTTCCGTGAAACCATCGCCAGTGTATCTGACTTTTCGCATATAGAACTGACGGATACGCTGAATCTTGAATCCAGGACGAATTACTGTAGGGGTCTTTCTCTGGGTGCGATTGAGAATCACATCAGTAAATTCTGTGTGGTTTGGAACCACAGGAATATCTTTCCAAGTGAGCTGCATCAATTGAAATCAAATAAAATTGATCAAGGGGCTGGAAAAATACAGTGGATATTTTTATTTCACTTAGAAATCTTTTTTTCTACCCTTTACCTTTGTCCCTTACCCTCGGAGAGAATGAAGACCGCTGATGTAATATGGAGGACGATGTGATCAATTTGAGGAATATAGGTGGGAAGAGATAATGTAAGATATTAAATGAGGACTAATTGAATTGTGCGTTCTACAGTTATATGGTGTAACTTCTACGGTGTGTTTTTTTAATATTGCGTTCTATAGTGTGTGCTCTATGGTACGTTGGGTCGACGTAAGGTCTCTAGCCGTACTAATAAATTCTCAATGCTAAAATATAGTCGCTTCAGTAGAATTTTTCCTTATATATATATCTGGTAACAATTGGGCATTTTCATTGCGTATATAATGGTCATGCACCTGGCTAAGGGTAAATGGTGGAAGCTTATACAACAATCTTAAGCGCAGAATAAACTTGATAATGGAACAGCACGAGGTAGTGAGATGGCAAAGTAACGAAGTATCAATTAGGCTGAGAAGTGCAAGTGGATCCACAATTTCGTTCTCTTGTGGGAAAATTCAGCTTACCAATAAATTCATACGTATTATTGCTGAACCCAGTACCACATATAATGTGCCATTAAAGGGAGATCGCACATTCTCATCCACAAGAATCCCCATTATTCATGCACAGCCTCATAAATTTATTCAACCATGGTTCGGGCCGTACAAATGGGAATCGGTATGCAGAGTTAATGAGGGACCAGACCTAGAGGATGAAACATGGACACTTACATTAATATTCAACAATGGAGGAGCCTTCGAGTATCGGCAGATATTTAATCATATTTTTGGTGAAGTAAGGCAAGCACATGAAGTAGGGATAGAAGAAGTCCTACCTAAATATGAGGAGTAAATATATATACGTGTACAGGTGTAGAGGAATCAGCAATTAAGGAATCATTATCTTATTTATATACATATATATTAATTTAGAATTACTGAGGTACTGAACATGTGGGCCACTTAACAAGGGGTTCAAAAAGGGCCTCACGAGTTCATGTGTGTGGGGTGGGTGTGTGCCTTGATTTCGTAAGCAATTCAACACATGCCCACCATGGAGCCTAGACGGACGAAAACAGGCGTTGTACGCTTGATTTCGCAAGTAAACTTCTCGTTAGTCGGGATGATACTAGCCAGTATAGTACTGTGCAATCTTATTTGGACATCACTGAACACGCCAGTACCCACTGGTGTCGCGAGCGTGCCCGCTCTGCATGCCGATGGTAAAGTTCATATTCACGATATGAATACCCTGGCATCGACCGGAAAAGCCGAGAAAAACAAAGAAAAGGTGCTAGTTGTTACTCCTCTAGCGCGATTTTATGATGCATGGTGGCAGAACCTCGTTGGGCTCAGCTATCCTCACGATCTGATAGATGTCGGTATTATTGTACCAAACAATAAGCAGGGTGACCTTGTTCTTAATCAGTTAGAAACAGTAGTTCATACTCTTCAAAATAGTGCCAAGAAGTTCCGAAAAATCACGATCTTGCGGCAAGATACCAGTTCCCCAGAATCTCAGCTCGAAGTTGACAGACACGCTATGGCCGCGCAAAAGGAACGCCGACGTGACATGAGTCTGGCTAGAAACTCTCTTATTTTCACCACTATACAATCTGATACCAGCTGGGTACTTTGGTTGGATGGTGATATCGTGGAAACCCCCGATACTCTCATTCAAGATATGACTTCCCACAACAAGGATGTGTTAGTAGCAAACTGCTGGCAAAAATACCGAGAAGGTAGTCAAATCAAGGAAAGGGCCTATGATTTCAACTCTTGGATTGATAGTGACCGAGCTCAGGAGTTGGGTAACGAAATGGAAGAAGGTGACATTCTTTTAGAAGGTTATGCTGAAATGGCCACGTACCGCACTTTGATGGCTCATCTTCGCGATGATACTGGTGATAAGTCTGCTATCATGGAGCTTGATGGTGTTGGTGGTACTGCTCTCATGGTAAAGGCTGATGTACACCGTGATGGCGCTATGTTCCCTCCCTTTGCATTTTATCATTTGATAGAGACGGAGGGATTCGCTAAAATGGTGAAGCGCTTGGGATATAGTGTGTTTGGATTGCCTAACTATGTTGTATATCATTTCGATGAATAGTGGGTTGTTGTGTTGTGTCGTGTTTTATAATTTTGGGGAATTTCTTTACATTATTAATTACTTTTTTTTTAATTACATTTATATAAGTCGTAAATTCATTACTTAACCTCTTTTTCTATTGGTGGTTTTGTTGCATTATTGTGGAGTGGGGCATGGTAATTAATATATAGTATATGGAAGAAATACAGGAATATGAAGGGCAGATAAAAGAGCTAGAAGCAGCAATATCAACCACCACAGATAGCGATGAAAGAGCTAGTTTGATTGAGGTTAAACAAGAAATTGATGAACTGATCGATGAACTTCGCTCTAAACTTCCCAAATTCCAGATTGATGATGAAATAGCCACTAAGACAATTGTTGGGAAAGTAATACGAGTTTTGGGCAATAAAAACTATGAAATCCAGCCATACAAGAACTATAAACCGGAGGGAAGCATACAAATCGAAAATGAATCCATGATATGGAAGAAACAGCTTCCCAAAGCACCTCCAGAACCGGATAAATTTGAGATCAGTAAGAACAAATGGAAGGCATTCAAAGGTAGAGTAAATAAACAAAAAATTGGAGCTAAGAAAATTCAACAGCGACATAAATAAATTAGTATAAATAAATTATATTATTAGTTGTTCAAACCCGGATCTTCTTCAGACGTTTCTTAGTTTGTGCTTTTGCGCTGGCGAATTCTTTTTCCTTCAGTGAGGCCGACTCACGGAGTTTAGTGAGATCCTCTATAGCTGCCCATATAGACGGGTCATTATCACTAGTCAAAGGTACTTTAGGAATATCGTTAACATCAAATGAAGGACCATCATCGATCCAACGATTAGTGGGTGTAAACTCTGTATCTTCAGGAATATCATACGTTACAGGTGGTGCTGGTTGTAGCAAATCACCACCGACTTTACGAAGTGTCTCAGCTAGTTGGCTGTGGAGAGGATTGGTAGCAGCCTTCACATTTAGTGCCTGTAAAGCTGAGTTGATATCTAACCTGTGGTTACCTTTGTCGGATCCAGTACTTTTCACTTTAGACGAGCCAGATGAACTAGTGTTTCTAGTACTGGAATCTCTGGGCTCCTTAGTGCCATGATCTTTAGTACTGTGCTCTTTTATACCGGTTTCCTTGACATTAAGTTCCTTGACATTGGGCTCCTTGACATTAAGTTCCTTGACATTGGGCTCCTTGACATTGGGCTCCTTGACATTGGGCTCCTTGACATTGGGCTCCTTGACATTGGACTCCTTGACATTGGACTCCTTGACATTAGCACTCGCCACTCGAGATGGCTTCTTCTGTTGACCTGTATTCAGTTCCCTTGGCTTCGGTAGTTCAAGTTGAACAGTGACATCATTACTGGACGATTCTTAATAATAGTTAGTATCATGTTTATAAATAAAAGAAGAAATATAAAACATTCCAATGTAACGTTAATATTTACGAATACACACCTTCTGATTTCATCAATTGAGCTAAAAGTTGCTGGCTATTCTTTTTCCCATTGGGAGTACTTGACTTCTCTTTTGGCTGTTTAGACTCAAAAAAATTACTGGTCGATCTTGTATTATACTTAGGCTCAGCAGCTGGAGAGTCAATGCTAATGGGTGAAGTGCTATTAGGAGTTGTTACAGCAACAGTGTATGGCTCTAGTTTATCTAGATCTGCCACAGCCTTAGTGAACGCCTTAAGACGACGCTTTTCATCCATAGGAAGGCTGAACATCGGCGGAAGTTGCGTTGTATCATTAATCAGATCACTAACAAACTGTAATTTCCATGTAGATGATCCGAAATAACTTATGTTGCCATCTATGGCCGTAACGAAATCCCTAGATGAATTAGAAATCAAGTCCTCGGTCATCTTTGACACAATAGGTAATTGTGGGGTTACCTTCCCCCAGGCAGGCAACACTGGTGTATTGGCAGCAGTCAGTGTAGAAGCAGCAGCAGCAGCAGCGCCTGTGGCAGTGGCCGATCCAGCAGCCGGATTGGCTATGTTCACGGAACTACAACTTCCGGCACTTCCCGGAGGGATGATTGCAGCCGAGGCAGCAATTGCACTTCCACTCGATCCCATAGTAGCTGATCCAACACTGGATTCCGGAGTGGTGGTTGATGTGTGAGCAGTTTGGGGGCTCTGTGATGATGTAGCCCCACCACTACCGACAGCAGGAGGTCCTGAAGATGAATTGTTGTTCTGGTTAGGATGTCTATTGAAACTGTCAGCTTCTTCTCCAGGTTCATGTAGGAACATGCAATTCGGATTCGGGCAATGTTGTCCTCTCAAGTAGCTTGAGCAGTATTTTGTGGTACCGTATGCTGCTCGAAGGTATTTACCATCATTTATTGACCCATCTACAGCAGCAATACATCGAGCAGCATCTTCCTTTCTGGCGAATGTAACATATACTCCCACCCCTGGGTTTCCGTTGCCATTTACCCTCTTATTCACAACGATCTTCTGAATCTTACCATACTGGCCGAAAAACTCATCCTTTCGTAGCATAGATTGCATCTCATCGCTTGGAATAGATGGATTTAGACCAATCACGTAAACCAAATTCTTTTGAATGACTCTCATGCTTGCTAAATGCTTCTTATCACGCTGGTCAGGGTGGCCATGATCCTTTTGCTTTTCACGCTCCCTGAACTTCCTCTCATGTTCTTTACGCTGCTTACGTTCTTGTTCGCGTTTAAAATCTTCGGATGTAAGCTTCTTAAATTCAATACTCTCATCATCGTAAGGTCGTCGACAAGCAGGACATCGGTTGAACTGTTCAGGACCAGACCTTATGGTATTGTAACAGAACTGACAAATTTGAAACCCGCATGGACACGGTTTGAAATTGCGGTCAGTTAAGTCCATATCTTCGATACATAACGGACACTGTTCCTCATCGTCATCGCTGCTATAATCATAGGCCACCATCGTAAAGTGATGGTGATGACTAAGTCAAAAAAACCGCTTATAATTGAGAAGCTATGAAAGCATAGGGAAGAAGAAAAAGTGGATCAGTAATTTTGAATAATTTTGAATATTTAAAGAATTTAATTTAGTAAGTTAGTTTTAATAATTTTGAAACCTTGAAATGTTATATGAATTGACTCATTTTTGGAGTGCATTTAACGTAAAGTAACGAGTTCCTCAGCAGCGGTAGGATGGATGGCAACACAACTATCAAGATCTTTCTTCGTGGCACCCATTTTAACGGCCACACCAAATCCTTGCAAAATCTCGCTGGAGGCATCACCTACAAGATGAACACCTACCACCTTCTCTTCCTTGCCGGCGCATACCACCTTGTACACACTGGGATCCTTCATTTCTTGTTCCATTGGTGAGTAATACATGTTGATAAAGCGAGACTGGTAGCACTTTATCTCACTGTCACCATACTTGTTTTTAGCTGCCTGCTCACTGAGACCAACACTACCAGCCTCAGGGTGAGAGAAAATAGCTGAAGGTATATTGTTGTAATCAAGTTTAGAGTCAGGTTTGCCGCCAAACAATCGATCACTAAGTTTTCTACCAGCGGCAATCGCAGCAGGAGTAAGCTCAACATCTTCGGAAACATCTCCTAGAGAGTAAACTTTACGGCTGGTGGTATTCTGGAACTCATCAACAATAATTTTGCCCTTCCCATTAGTCTCAATACCAACCTTATTCAATGCTAAGTTATAAGAAACAGGCTGACGACCTACTGCCCAAATTACCTCTTCAACTTCAATTGACTTACTTTCACTGCCCTCATTGAATCCTAACTTGATCTTTCCCGAAGACAGCTTCTCAATAGAGGTGACACCGGCCTTGCGATGGATATTAACACCGTGCTTCTCGTAAATCTCACTCAAAGTATCACTAATTATAGGGTCAAATGATCTCAAGAACTTGTCCTGACGAATAAGCATATGAGTCTCCGATCCCAAACCATTAAATACGCCACTTAACTCCACAGCAATGTAACCACTGCCAATCAAAGCTACTGATTTAGGCTGAGATTCGAGTTCAAAGAACTCATCACTGGTGATACCGATTTTGTCAGCTCCCTCAGGAGTCGAAACACGCTGGGGTTTGCCACCAACAGCTACCAAAATATGGTCACCAGTGTAAGTAGCTGATCCACCATCACGAAGTTTAACTTCAACAGTATGGCTATCATCCTTAAAATCAGCCCAACCATATACATAAGTGACACCCTCCTTCTTCAAATTAGCTTCATAGATGCCATTGAGTCGTTTGATATACGCATCTCTTTTAGTCTTGAATGCAGACCAATTGAACTTCAAGGCCTGGGGAGCGTCAATCTCATATTGCTTGGCGTGTTTAGTGACCTTTGTGGCAATGTCACTAGCATTCCACATAACCTTTTTAGGCACACAGCCAACGTTCACACAGGTTCCACCCATACGACTTCCTTCAATAACTAACGTTTTAGCTCCATAAGAAGCAGCACGACGGGCAGAGGCGACTCCTCCTGAGCCACCTCCAATAACAACGTAATCAAAATGAGTAATTGGGGCCATCGAACTATAAGTTCTCACAACGGAATGAGCAATATTTATTCCTTTCAAGCCCTTAAGCATTTGCTGACAAATCGATATTCGCAACGCCTGCAAGTCTTGTTTGTGCGTGTATGCGTCTGTAGGAAACGGGTTATAATACTATGCAATATCGCATAAATAATATAATATTATTTAAGCTATTATTTTGTTAACTCGACATTTCAGATAATAATAATAATTTTTCTAACTCTAAAATGCTCGGCGAATCCGATGATTTGGCATCAGTTCAGGCCGTTCTAGATCGGCTGATCACTGATCTTGATCTCAACCGATCACAATTGCATGATGTATGTATAAGTGCTGACGATTTTGGCCATGACAACTTTGTTCCGGAAGATACTTCTCTACTCGCTAAACAGGTACAACAAACTCGCGAAGAATGTCGTCTACTAAAGTTAGCGGTGGAAGATTCAACTCGTGACATTTCCAAAGCAGCAAAACTAGCAAGGGATATCCGAGAAAGCTTCAGAGAACAGGAACGAAGTATTTATAGACTAGGCGAGCCGGAAGTAATTAAGATACATACTGAAGTCGAGAAGGCTGCTGAATCATGGGCAATGTGTGCATCCCAAGAGGCTAAAATTGATTTAGAATTGGCGAGAATTTATGGACGTCTTAAGCATTATGATATTTAACTTATTTATTTATTGTTGATTTACATAGAATTTCTATTTCAACGGGACAGAGCTCATCAGTATACATCAACTGAACAACATCATGTGGACCCTAATTATCTTTCACATAGCATGTTCGCTAACAAGAAATTCGTTTCTCAGAAGGAACAAGAAAGGTTTAACAACAGCATCTGGGGGAAATATCTATCACGAGTCCGATCCAACTCTTTGATATATTTCGGACTACCATGCTTTGCAATGATGCTGCTGGGCACTCATTTCATGACCCAATTTGCAAGTGTCAGGTACGAACAGCACGATAGAAGACTCCAGGAAATATCCCAGGAAGAATCTTTGAGACGAGAAGGCAAATTAAAGAGAAAAGTGGACATGAAAGAGGAATATTATCGATTGCAACATATGGATCTAGACAATTGGGAGCAGAAGCGGGTCAGACGACTGGAGGGCGAGAGCGAAAACAAGTGGTAGTAGATATTGTGTACATAATTTTATATTTATTTTTTACATTAATAGCGTCAAAAGTCCACTGGACTGACGGTAAAATCAAGCACAGTTTTAAATTGCCGCCCGGAGGAGACACTACTTTGTTTAACGGAACCAGTGTATTGCTGTAAAAGTAGCTTTCTTTGTTTCTCACCGAGCCGGCTACGAGGAATACCACCTTTATTAACAAACGACATCACATTTGGTGCAAGTTGGTGTTCTACAATAAGTTCGTTCGTTATTACTGCTGTCAAGGAGCACATAAGCCTTGCATCAGCAGTCGTTTCAACAATTATACATAAAATTCCACCACAAACTGCCACCACACAATCTACGACCATTGGGCTGGATGCTATCACGGTTCTTTCGATATCCTCCACAAAATGATGAAGCCCTTGGTAATCAATCGTGTTTCTGAGACTGCCTACCACAAAGAGAACTTGCATCTCTAGATCAGGGCCTTTAGTCACTGTGTGCAGAAAACCAAGATCCCCAGTTCTGGAATACTTGATTCCTGGCTCCCCATCTTGTATTTCCTCAGTAATTCCAGGCATGGCCCTTCCTGGCGCTTGACCCTGGTTTGCTTGAGCATGCTGATTACCCTCACTGACCACCCATATTTCACCTATTTCCCCGCTTTGACAAAGTCGACAGGTCTCAGGATTCACAATAGCAACCTGTGTATTGATAGGAACCATACCACTATCTATCAAGTGTAATGCTTGAGGGGTATTACTAGGATTTACAATACTGACAAAACCTTGTTTCAGTGCCACTGGATCCAACCAAAGGTCGATATTGTCGACAAGCATGTAACTCCGGGTAGTAGCCATGGGATTACACGTAGGGGCATAAGCCAAGTTAATAGCAAACGTCTCTAGGCCAACACCTGCAAATGTGAGTCTCATCTGTCCTACTAAATCCATGTCGGCTCGTCCAGTTTGCGGTATTACTAAATTGTGTAAATCACTTAGGCTAAAACCTTTAGGCTTCACAAGCTGGCGGGCAGCATGCTGAAGCATTTGAGGCGTAGTATAGCCATCCTTAACTTTATAGCGAGAGCTAGCCACGAAATAAATGGCTGGATTATTAGCGTAGTCGACAGGACTAACAAGCACCGTAAAAGTTCCTAAATAAACTCCCAAACAACAAGTGTAGAGAAATCCTAGACCACTAACTGAGCGTACACACCCAACAATGGGTTTTGTAGCACTCATTTGACAAGTCTCTTTTTGGATTTTACACATTCCTAGCACTTGTGCTTGGGTGAACAAACTGGCTGTATATTCATGATCAGCGGAATAGTTTAACCAAATCAATGCAGTCAAAGATTTACGAGATGCAGGCGGTTTAATACTCAAAAGAGGCTTACTATCGTCGGTAATTCTTGCTTTACTTGTGTTGTGAAGTTTAGGGAATCTTATTTGGCGACCTTTAAGATAATTCTGGAGAAGTTTATCATCCATCATACTGTGAGTTTCACTATTTCCCAGCATAAAGGTCACTTTAAATTGGGAAATCACTTTAGTTAGGCTGCCTACATCCTCGGCAACACGATCGAGGTTGATAGGGGCAACTGGAATGACAACAATACCAGCCAAGAAGCAAGCAAAAACAGCATGAACATAATCTTCTGAATGGGTATAAATAAGACATGCAACATCACCAGCCTTTTTTTCCAAATGACCCGTAATATAATGGTAAACAGCACTTATACGTTGACCTAACTGGCGCCAGCTGGTTTCTCTAGTCATATTGTTCATTCCTAAACTTAAGTATGCCAACTCATCGGGCTGTTTCTGTATTCTCCATTGCAATAACTGTGTGAGTGTATCGAAGTTATCTAGCGACGTGGACATGCGATCATCCAGAACATTAGAGCGCATATCGACACCACTATACTGCTTGTCATTACCTTGAGACTCTAGCTGCTCCGATCTTATATGACTGATAGCACGTCCCCAGATGCCTCCTTTTATGTCGTCTCCCTGAGACAGTTTTATGTCAGAAGCCTCAAGTGAAAATCTAATATGAGAGGCTTGAAGTTGACCCTTGAGAAATTGTCTTCGGGCTGCTATTTTAGCAATATCTGGTTTTCCTGATCGAATAGTTCGCGGGGCTGTTCCTGGAGCGCAAAGCAAAACTGCGTAGACTTTAAAGTCATGCTTTGAGCTCAATACTGCTACAGTCTGGCTAGCCATTTCTTCCAGTAAAGAATTACCTTTTCTTGGCTGTGCTGTAGCCTTTGGAGTTTCCAACAACACAACATTTAGAAGGGTTGCAGACTCATCAGTTGGCGTCAATTTGAGTGGCAGTTGGAATATACAAGCATCGTAAATGTTCGGTATTGATCTCATTAAAGTTTCTAAAAGTTGATGAGAATAGAAGTATCGTGGACTGGGTTGTAATTGGACTAACCTATCAACCCGGTTCCCAAGAACATAAACTTTATTATCCTTTAAAAATCCTAAGAGACCGGTGCGAACAAACTCTTGAGGGAGGGTCCCGTCAGCTGAGTAACAGCGGGCATGGAAAGTATTACTGGTGTCATCTGCATGATCCCAAAATCCCCCACTTAGTGAGGGTGAGTCAATCCAGATCTCACCAACAACATCCTTACCACTTAAAAACCGTGTATCAGGATCCACAATTGCAACTGTTGCATCCGGAATTGGGAATCCAAACGAAGAAACTCGCAGGCCATCGTCTCCGCTACTTAATTCAACTCTATTGTGAGCCAAAGCATCCAAACTAATATACACCTCTGAAATAGTACTCGAGTGTCCTGGTGTTAGTAAGTCTTTGGTAGCTATTACCATACCTCCATGTTCAGTGAGAGTCAAAGTTGGGGCCGCTACGGATTTAGGATCACGATGTCCTAAAGGCTTAAGCCACCTGTCGGTCAAGACAGCTAGAAATTCTGAATCAATAGTAGCAACATCTACCAAGCACCATCTTACATGGGCTAAGCTAGGATCATGTCTTTTCACGAAGTTTCGCGTGGCGCTTGGCTCAGATTGGTAGTTATAGCATACTCCCTTAAGAGCCGGATAATCTGACAGTAAAATGGTAGTTCGTAGCCTCGAGGCTAGGTGTGCATACAATCCCGGTGTAGCCATACTAGTAGAATTCAAAAAGAAGACCTGATTACCTGTGTATACCGTAAGTAAAACTCCTAAAATCATGCCCGTAGACCTTCGAACATCCAAGCTGCATAGAACTCGATCATTAGTTCGCTGCTGATCTGTCTGTCTGGTTTGGGTTATTGCGGTCAAACACCTCATTTGGTGTAAGATAGTTCGATGTGACATAACAACACCTCTTAGATCCCCACTACTGCTACGTAAAAATTCAATATACGCCAGATCGGGTACCTGCAAGGGAGGAAGAGTACCGCCTTTATAGCTGCCCCATTCACTGGTTTTCCAGAACACTACTGACGAAACGATTTGAGACATCATCGGCAACTTTTGCAATTTTTTGTGAAGGCTTTCGGTTGTTAATATCAATTTTGACTGTGCCATCTTTAGAATCGGTAATAAAAACATTTGCGCATGCTCAGGAGAAGCAGGAACTGCCACTAAACCAGCCAGAAAGCATCCCAATATAGCAACAACAAACTCTATGGTCTCATTATTAGCATACAAAAGCACGACACGATCACCTCTGAATAACCCTGACTGTTCACGTAGCATCTGTGCAACCTTCTCAGCCTTTGACGCTAGTTTACCCCAAGTTATTGAAGTGGATTCTTTGCCCTTATCGTCAAGGCACTGGAATGCTATCATCTCGCCATTGGTTCGACCCCTATGCCTCAGAATAGAGGGCAGGTTATCGAAGGTGCTTAACTGGACCCTTAAATTCAAGGGATCAGTATTGGCAGTATCAGGAATTCCTCGTGGAGGTATAGGAGATTGCAGATTTCCTAAGTCAGTGGGAACCTCAGCAGCCTTAACATTGGAAACAGAATCAGCCATATGGTAAGACAAAATGCTCTCATATCCACTTTGTCTTCGAGAATGCCCCGAAATTATTACCTCACTAGTATGATTGCTACTTATGGAGCCTCCAGTACCCATTCCGAATTGGGAAAGAATTTGGTCTCGGTGTTTGCGGTAACCTTTATCCGTTATATCACCCTCAAGTAACTCTTGATGTAGAGTTACTAGTCTTGCTATTGCCGTTTTAGGAAGACCATCCGGAATAGTGAAATCAGCCATCGAAATTTATATGATTTTGAAATGCTCTATCACCGTTCGAACTTGTCAAAGCTCGTTTGGAGATCACAACTGGGTAAGGATGTTTATTTAAAGTGAGTCCATAAGAAAAAATTAGCAGTAAAGACATTAAGAAGCTAATCTAATATAGAGTGAATTATAGATATATAGCGAGAGAATGTATTGTGAATTTCGGTCATTAACATTATTTAATTTTAACGTCGGTTATATACTCCATATCATTTATAGAACTGGTGAATCTGGGTAAGGCCCCACCGGCGTTTTGTTAAATGGGTTTTCGCAAATGAATAGTGTGGGGTTAGCAATTTCCAGTATCATGTACCTAGCACATTTCCATAATCATCTTGAACGGGGCCAGCACGCATATTACCCTTGACCCTACAGTAAACAAAACAAATCTAGATTGATCTGAATTTGTTAGTACATGTCTTGGTTGAACGACGAATTACCCAATGATTGGCCAACACGTCAACCACAGACTCAAAATACAACTATGGACCTCAGTACATCAGTGAGTGATGAAGGCTCTGTGAATTTCGGACCAACAGTTGCTGTTCAACCTAACGTTACACTGGCTGACGCTGCTTGGAGACAGGCTATTAAGGCACCTCAGCCACCTGAAAATGATGGTACACGACTTACTGAAATGTTTGCACCTCCTCCTAGCCTTCTAAAGAAACCCAGCGTTCAGTTCAAGTCACTTTCTAATGATGATTCAGATTCGCTTAACTTTGAATCTAGTAATGTCGAGGATTCAGTGCCACCTAAACTCCAAGAAAGACGCCTTAAAGTATTTGGTCGACCAGACACATATACCAATGAAAGATTAGGGAATTTATTATCCAGCATGGGTCAAAAATCTCGAGATCCCACTCACGAGGGCAACGAATCTGATGCTGATATCGCTCAACATCTCCAAGACGAAGGAAGATTAGTTCTTCAGGGCCTCACACCATTTAAATCAGGGTTAGATACTGTTCCAGAATCAAGCCTTGATGAATTGGAGCACCAGTTGACTAGAGACAGTACTAAAGATGGCGAGAGGTACCGCAGACGAGAACACAGTCTTCAGGAGATCTCTCGCAGAGAAGAGCTGAGCCGCAATTTGAATCTAGATACTACAAGTAGCGATATTAGTGAAACTTCGGGGACATTAGAGTCTCTTTCCGCTGGACACTCTCATTGGGATACTATGGGCCAAGTACGCCATCGTTCCCAACACCCATACAAACCTGAGAACCATCATTCACCTGCCCCAACTCTACAGGTACAACAAAACTTGAACACACGTCCTTCTATTCGCAATTTACATAGAGCTAGTTCTCAAACACTTGTTGGCTCTGGAAACCAACGGCGATCCAAATTTGAAGCTGAGACAGCGAGACTTGAGGCTGAAATAAGCTCTCTTGGAATCCAAGGACCATGGCCGCCATCGCCACATCATAGCCCCCCAGTTATTGAGCGCCAAGTATCAGTTGATGCATCACAACATAGTAGTATACCTTCCACCTCTCAGAGATCTTCGAGTGTCCAATCAGGATCATCGAATTCTGGTCAGTCATCATCAAGTGGAGCAGCCTTCTCAAGTCAGAATGGCTATCAGCACTTTCATAGAGATAGGACAGATATAACACCAGAGACAATAATTCAGCAGCAACTTCGATGGCGTCGAGCCCCTCGACCGATTCCTGATTCGCCCCTTGTACCCAATAGTAGTGAGAATAACATCAGTGAGAGTAGTAATCGGTCTATTGTGAATAAAAACCTTAGTTTCTCTGCTGGCTTTGAGAATCTAGCGGGGTTAATTAGAGAGCGAGCTGACTCAAGTAACCTGAAAGATATTGACTCCCTAGATCTCAGCAGTAGTGAATTGGAGTCTATTGTGGGTATCAGTGAATTTTTACCCGATCTCACCACTCTATTTTTGAATGACAATAACATAAGGTCTCTGGAGGGATTGCCGTACCAGCTGGTACACTTGGATATCAGTGGAAATGATTTATCTTATGTGAATACTTTTCCGGCAAGTTTTATATCCACATTAATTATGAGCCACAACAAGCTGCGGGATCTTGAACCACTTACGAAACTGAGGGCATTGGGGAGTTTAGACATCAGCGAGAATGCTCTTGAATCTCTGTCTGGTCTCCAACACCTGACCGCTTTGAGAACTCTTAACGTAAACTCCAATGAAATAAAAGCCCTGGATATCAATCTGGGAATGTTGAGTGAACTCTCGGCTTCTAATAATCAAATCACAGCTGTCAACATCAATGCCCCTAATCTTGAGGTTCTTGATCTAGAACACAACAAAATTATAAGCATCACAACTCCAATGCCAAACTTAAGAGATCTAAACTTACGATTCAATAATGCTTCAATTGATTTTGAAGGTTGGCAAAGTCTCGAGACTGTACTATTAGATGGAAACAGGGCAGTAACCAACCTCGAATCAGTAGCAGGCAATTTAGTATCTTTCAGCTGGGAGCAAGCTCGTGGTGAACCTATGGTCAGTCCCCTGAATACTTCACTACTGCGGAGCTGTCGTGATCTTAAACTAAGTGGTAGTAAAGGATGGCCATTTGCCAAAGATGTTGTTTTTAGTGCTCAACACCTTGATCTCGCTCTTTCGGGAATTCGAGAGCTTCCCGACAATTTTTCCGCGCAATTTCCGTTCTTGAAATCACTGAATCTCTCATTTAATAAACTCACTAACTCCTGCATAACTTGCATTGCAAAATGCCATAATCTTGAGCGATTGTCTCTTTACGGAAACCGTTTGAGCATAACTGGCGAAAATCTTCTACGAAGATTGAATGCTAAGTTGCGAATGCTAGATTCACGAAATCAAAGGAAGACTCAGGATCTGGTTCAACGTGGTGAGTTTGTAACCGACGTATACTCTACGATGATCCAGGCCGTATCTCACACCCAGATATCCAATGTCACTCAGAAATCACACCGTGATCTGCAATGGCTCGATGCGAAATGGGTGACACCTCGTAATTCATCGCCCAAACCTACCACCCGGCCGGGGTTCCCCAGTGCTTTATATCCCTCCGACTGGGACCCCCCCAATATGACACTTAATGATGACCAGTCATATTTCACCACTATGGTAACTGACCTCACGAGCTGGGATGTTGTGGAAGCGATGTATGTACGTCAATTTTTAGCCCAAACTAATTCTAACTAAGAATTATAATCTAATCTATATATATATTTAGTTATCAATTACAAGCTTAGCGAAGTTCGGTAGTACGAAAGCAGCCTTGTGAATTTCTGAATTATAATAGCGGCATCTCTCCTGCTCCTCTTCTGGGGTCCACTTGCGAAGAGGTTTGGTCAAGTCTGCTTTCGGGTCCTTGCTGCATACCATGAAACCAATCTGTCCCGAAGGATAAGTAGGGATGGTAGTGTAACCATAGTTTACTGTGGGGAACACCTCACGACAAGCACCAAGCACCTTTTTGATGACCGGAAGATGCAACCATATGCACTCACCTTGAGTAGTGATTACACCCTTTTCGGTAAGAGCCTCACTCAATAGCTTAAAGTAAGGCTCTTCAAATAGGACACAAGCAGGACCCTCAGGATCAGAAGAGTCAGTAATAATGACATCGAATTCGTTCTTGTGTCCACGCAAAAATTCAAATCCATCACCAATATGAACACTAACTTTAGGGTGTTGATATCCTACAGACATACTAGGTAAGAATTTCTTAGAGACAGTAATGACTTGTTCGTCAATATCAACCAAGGTGGCTTCTTCGATCTCCGGATGTTTAACAACTTCACGAAGTACACCACCATCTCCACCACCAACTACAAGCACTTTCTTGGGGTTGGGATGGCTCATCATTGCTAAATGGGTGATCATTTCCTGGTAAGCAAATTCATCACGTTCAGTGGCTTGAATAGCTCCATCAAGAACTAAAACGTTACCATAATCCGTAGATTCAAAAACCAAAATATCTTGAAACTTGGATTTAGCAACGTGAAGAATCTGATTCACACGCAGAGCCATGGCTTGGCCAGGCCACATAGTATCGCTGACTTCACGGAACCAGCCATCCTTAACGAGAGGGTGAGTAAGAGAATCCATTTAGCAAATTAAATCGATGAAGAAAATGACCGAATCTAATAAAGAAAGAAATGAACAAGGAGATCGGACTTTCTCGTTATGTAATTTTTCAGTGTGGAGAGTGCACTTACTTATTATACCTGCTTACTGGAAGAGGGAGGTTGGGTTGCTGGAAACGAGGGCGAGGTTTGCAGCTAACATGCATGTAAGGGTGGCCGTCCGGGAGATATGGGAATGGTGGGGGTCTCGACATTCAAAACACGCGGAAAGATACAGAATTCACACAAAACTATCGAAATTAGAAAAATACTTATTTACCGTTCTCCTAATTTCTAATTACTCGGGAAAGTATTGTTGAAGATACGAAAAAGTTGTCTGTCGAAGTGACATCTCTACATTGTAAAGGGGTTAGGTGGCAGTTCATCCGCGATTGTTAAACATACGAAATGTTCATTCGGGATCGAACTAATTTGTTCATTTCATATCGTCAGAGTTATACTCATCAACCAGTAAATAATGGGAATGACCTAATCAATAGTATTGATGAGCCTCTGATTGCTGGCCAATCAGAGGAGAACATTGAAATGGAAGATATGCCCCCCGAATGGCTAAATTTAACGGTACAATTAGATCGGGCGTTGGATCAGATAAGATCGGAAATAGCGACATTACAGCCACTTCATAAAAAGCATGCTTTGCCAGGATTTGATGATCGAAGTAGTGGTGATAAGGAGATTGAGATACTAACGGTTGCAATTACCAAGGCTCTCCATCGATGTCAATCATTAGTTAAAGCATTTGGAAGCATCAAAAAGCAGCAAACGGAACCGCATTTAATTAGAATGTCGTCAAATATACAAATATCCATGGCAGCTAAACTACAGGACTGTTCTACGCAATTCAGACAGATGCAAAGTAGATACCTTAAAAACCTTCAACAAGATGAGATCGGTGAACTTCCAGGCATGATAAAAAGCACAGGAGAGTCGATTGAAGATGATGTGGCGTTATCTCAGATGGCGCTGGAGAGAGAACAGCCCTCAAGCTATGAGGATGCTGAGGTGCTGCAACGAGAACAAGGAATTAATCGGGTTGCTGATACTATCCTCGAGGTTGCTGATATATTTAGAGATTTACAAACAATGGTCATTGATCAGGGAGCATTAATTGATCGTATTGATTACAATGTGGAAAACACATTAATGCATGTTAAGAACGCAGATCAACAGTTAATAGAGGGCGAGCGATACCAAAAGAGAACTCAAAAATGTAAAATCATTATTTTGCTGATATTGGTGATAATAGCATTGATTGTGATTCTCATATATAAGCCGCGGCATAGTACAAAGGTGATTTACGACACATCTCCACCTCCACCGGTACCTACTCTGACTCTTCCTACAACTACACCTACTCAGCGGTAATTATGTACTATATATATAATCTCATTTTTGTTTTACTTTTGTTTCTAGAGGATTCTTCTAATCACCCTTTCATTTGGTGCAGCATCAGTCACAACTTGAATACTCTTTTTGTTAAGTTCAGCATACTTCTGTATTCTGGAAATTATACCGACCGTTGCTGTCCAACCTAATAGTCGCAAGCTTACTTTAATGATTTGGTCCTGGCAAGTTTCATAAATTGTGTCCCGTCTAGATGTAGAATCAATGAATCCCAGTAAGCCATAAAAATCATCTACATCCACGTACGGGAGCAGAAAGTCCACCGACATCGCGGTTATGTTATCGCTAATCAATAACGGCCTCACGGATTCTAGATCTTGAGCTGATGGATTTGATCTTCTAAGCTGAGAAAGAAACACAGAGAGATCTATATTGTTAACATTCTTTATCTCGTGAAGTTGTGACAGAGCTGGTGCTATAGAGCCTGACTTAGCTTGCAATTCAAAAAGAAGGATTCGAAGTGGATCTTGTGGAGAACTTGTCTCTTCACCAATTGAGTTAAAGAAACTATCTACGAACTGTGTAAATTTGCAAAAATCAGGAATTCCCAGTTGTTCACCACCACCTTGAAATTCAGTGGTAGGATGAACCTCCAGACTTCTTAAAAGCAGCCACCTCACTTGTTCACGACTCGACCAAATAGACGGCCGTGATCCTTCTATTCCACTCTGCCAATACATCATCATGAATCTCATTAATGTCCGTAAATTGTTGGCACTAGAAGCCGAGACTAAATCAACTAGCCCAGCGTTTATTTGTTCGTCGTGATCTACACGAGTGTCATTTATGTAATAATCCTTTAGAAATCTCATCAGTTGTTTGGAAGTGACAGAGGGCTGTTTCATTAATTCAAGTGCCGCTTTTGAAGGTTCCGGAATGGCTCGTGAAGGTTCAAATAAAATATTCAATTTCTTTACCTGGATGCTATCATTGTGTCTATTGCGATGTCGAAATGCTACCTCATCTCGTGCAGCAGTTACACTTCTATTGAGCTTTTCTCCCTTAGGAAACAAGATAGAAGAAAGAATACTACGCTCCGTTTTATGTGTGAAAAGACTACCAACTGATCGGGTGAAATGCATAATAAATTTGTTAGTACGTTTTATTTGGATAAGAAAACGTAGAAAAACCTCCTGATCTCACAACTTTTTTTAAAAAATATACTCTTCACTTCTTTTCAAATTTCAGAGCTGCTTTTCTGATCTGTACGTCTCTGCCCTAATGCAGAAAGTCACGGAACCCTGGGATACTTGTATCTCGATATAATAAATGAAACGACGAGGCCATTTTGCCAAAATTACAACGAAGTTGTGAAAATATTATATTAAACTCGTTTCAATTATATAAATTAAGCTTAAATTCTATATTATGGATCTCCAAATTCACTATGACGCGGAACGGTGAACATAAAGGGTACGTTAAATTAGTCAGCATGTATAGTTGTCATACCGTCTCCATTGTATTTTAACGAGTTGAGTTAATTGGCACATATCTCGTGAAGCTGGCTTCATAAGTGCACAAAACTTTGCCACGACTCTTTTGTATATATCAAATACCAGTGCTATTAATATCTGAGCATAATCATCGTGCCAATGTCTAATAATAAGGATTTGGACCTTGGGGACACGTTAGCTCAGATTGCAGAGCGGTATGATTCGAAGCTAAGAATATACTTTCAGCTTCAGGTTTATATTTCACTAGTAAAGTATGACCCTGTCGTTTCCAAGAAAGACAAATCCTTTGAATTCAGGAAATTCGTTTCATCTAATAATTTGGATCTTTGGGAAAACTTAGAGAAACGAGCTGATACCAGAAAAGCCAAAAAGAGACTTTTAACTACTCAAAAAGACATTCAGAACCTTCAAGTTCAGCTTCAAAGGGATCAGCGGGCTCGTAAAATAGTACCAGGTACGACTGTGTCAAACAAGATATCTAAGGCTGCAGCAAGATCAAACAACAGCCAGCAACAGTATGCAAAGAAGAGATCATTAAATGACTCAGGTCTCGAGTCTACTTCAAAAGAGGCTGATCCGTGGATTATTTATCCTGATCTTGGGTTCCCCGGTGATCCTATGCCCATAAAGAGACTTAAGAAAATCCCACTAATAGCACATCCCAACAACTATGTTAAACCATCATTTGATGGTGATATTAACGCACTGATGTCGAGTTATCGAACCCTCACTGATGATAATGAACCAGTCACCGCTGATGTTTGGGAGAAACGAATAGTTTCTGATACAGAAAGCCTTCAACGAATCAACGAGGCAAAAAAATCCGGAGCTCTTGACGAGATAGAATTTTGGAGCTCACAATCACGCATCCAAAAATTCACCGATCCACCACCACAGGAACCCAGCTATGAAACTAGTTTACTGGCTCATATGATTCACTATGCCAAGCAGAAGGCAAATTTGCGCAAGTTTCATCAATCTATTGTTAAAAGGAATACTACTAGTGTCGAACAGTACTATCGCAGATTATCAGGAGCTGAGGACCGTGAACGAAAAGAACTCGATCGACAGATCAAACAAATCGCGAGAAGGACCGGTCAAGAGGTTCTCAGAAAGTGGAAACTCGCTGAGAAGATTGTTGAACAGCGACACCAGGCAGTTCTCGCTGAAGAAAAACGGGTGCAGGGTAAAGAATACTTGAATCAGATTCTTGACAAGTCTGCAAAACTCATCGAGTCACGTATCGGCGATGCTGAAGCTGAAAGTAGTACCACAGATGAAGAAGATGAAGGAGATGAAGACCAATTATCCAATTTAGAGGAACCAGAGGAAAGAATCATTGATGATTCCCGAGATGCTCAACTTAGTATTGAGGAGTTGAGGCTTAAATACGCCGATATGCCGGACTTAAGTGAGAAAGAATCTGAGAGTGAGTCAGAATCAGAGTCAGATCAGGATGGTAGTGCTGATACGCAAGTTTCTCTTGACACACTGTTGGATAAACCGACGGAAGCAGCAATTCGCTTGTATGAAGAAACTGCAGCTCCAAGTCAAGATGAAGATGATACCTCTAACAGTGATGACAGCCTGGGAGAACTCTCTGAAAGTGACTCTGACAGCGAATCTGATTCTGAAGATTCAAGACCAAACCTAGCGTCTTTGCTCACAGGGAATTTTAGGGACTCTGACAATGAATCAAGCGATGTAGGTGCTGAAGCCATGGATGTTGACTCTGACCAGGAAAGTGATGATCACAGAAGTGACAACGAAGGGGAAAACGTTGACCCCCATCTAGAGGAGTCCACAACTGCAGAAATCGTTAAGCCTTTAAATTCGAAAAAAGAGGAAGTTAATGAATTAGTAATTTCCCAAAATCAAAAAGAAGCCCATAAAATTAATACTCCCTTTTTATTAAAAGGAGTCCTAAGAGACTACCAGCGTAATGGATTGGATTGGTTGGCTGGTCTTGTCCAAACTGGCACCAATGGTATTCTTGCTGATGAAATGGGTCTCGGTAAAACTATTCAAACAATTGCTTTATTGTCTTGGTTAGCTTGTGAAAAACAAATCTGGGGACCACATCTAATTGTGGTACCTACGTCCGTTATGCTCAACTGGGAGTTAGAATTTAAAAGGTTTGCTCCTGGGTTAAAAATACTCACGTACTTTGGAACACCTCAACAACGAAAGAAGAAACGACGGGGTTGGAATAAAGAGGATACTTGGCATGTGTGCATCACTAGCTATCAGCTTGTTATCCAAGATCAAGTTGTTTTTCGAGGTAAACGCTGGCAATATATGGTCCTCGATGAGGCTCATAATATAAAAAACTTTAGAAGTCAAAGATGGCAGGCCCTCTTAAACTTCAATGCGCAACATCGCCTGTTATTGACCGGAACGCCCCTTCAAAACAATTTAGTAGAATTATGGTCACTTCTCTATTTTTTGATGCCTAGCTCTCGAGCTACTCAGATGATGCCCGCTGGCTTTGCTAGCTTAGATGACTTTCAAGAATGGTTCGCCAAGCCAGTAGATCAAATGGTCGAAGAAGGGGAAGAGGCCGACGATGAGGCTCGCGCGACAATATCCAAACTTCATCAGGTACTGCGGCCATATTTATTACGCAGATTAAAAAAGGATGTTGAAAAACAAATGCCAGGCAAATTTGAACATGTTGTGTACTGCAGATTGAGTAAACGGCAGAGGTATCTCTATGATGATTTCATGTCAAGAGCTAGCACAAAGGTGACTCTCTCATCTGGAAACTTTATGTCGATTCTCAATTGTCTTATGCAGCTTCGAAAAGTTTGTAATCATCCTAATTTGTTTGAGATTAGACCCATCGTTACTTCCTATGCATTAGACCAAGGTGTTTGGACTGATTTTGGTCAAAATATAGCTCCTAAATTCCATTTGGAACTAGATGATCTTAATCACCTTCAAATGTTCCCTGAAGTTGAATCCAAGCTACTCACTAAAATACGATCAAAACTCTCTGCCTCCAATATCCTTGAAACTGAGTTACAGCAGCTCAAAAATGACCTAGTTGATGCAGAAGGTAACCCAGATCTGAGTAAAGTTGAGGGTTGGGCCCAGTATGCTCTCTATAAAAATAGGTTGAGACGATACAATATCGCTGAACTTCAACTTGCACTCAATGAAAAGCGGTTGTCTCAAACGCCTGTATATGGGCGTGATTGTCATCGACTTCTCTACAAATTCAAACAACCTTTCAAAGGTGTAGCATCCTATAAGGAGAGAGAGTCGATGATGGGTCCAGTCTTGGAGAGATTTGCATTTGTGACCCCCGCTGTTGTGACGTTAAATTACCCTAGCACTCTATTGAAGCCATGCGCTTCACGCGTATATGCCGCGGAGAGTAATAAAATGGTTGCCAATAACTTATTCCATGAGCCTCAGGTACGACTTTCAATTGCGTTTCCTGATAAGCGACTTCTTCAGTACGACTGCGGGAAGCTTCAGAAGTTGGCTGTATTAATTCGTGACTTAGTTGCAAATGGTCATAGATGCCTAATTTTCACGCAAATGACGAAAGTTCTGGACATATTAGAGCAATTTTTGAACTTGCATGGGTGGAGATATCTTCGCCTGGATGGTGCAACCCGTATTGAACAGCGCCAAGCACTAACTGAAAGATTTAACAAGGACTCAAGTATTCCAGTGTTTATTCTTTCTACTCGCTCAGGTGGTTTGGGAATTAACTTGACCGGAGCCGATACAGTAATTTTTTATGATTCAGACTGGAATCCTGCCATGGATAAGCAATGCCAAGATCGTTGCCATCGAATCGGTCAAACTCGTGATGTACATATCTACAGACTTGTATCTGAGTATACAATCGAATCAAATATTCTACGCAAAGCCACTCAAAAAACGATCTTAGATAATGTGGTCATACAAGAAGGTGATTTTACCACCGACTACTTTACTCGAATGAGCATTCAGGATATCTTGGGGGACGACGCGGGTCGAAATATCAATGGCCCTAGTTTAGAAGAGCTAGAAGAAGGAAATCCTAAGCGAATCGAAGCAGCTATGGCAGAGGCAGAAGACCGCGATGATCAAATGGCTGCTAATCAAGCTATGAATGAAGCAAGAATGGACCAGGAAGAATTTGGTGATATTAAACAAGCACAGTCCACTATCAAGGCATCAACCGCTAGTGACTCTAATAATATGTCCGTTGTCAACTCACCAGTTACAACTTATGCATCTAAAGATTCCACTCCAAATGAAATCCTGCCAGAAATCACACCGACGTCCATCGAGGAGGTGCCAACTGGAAATGAAATTGGCCACATCGACGATTGGATGATCCTAGCTATTGAGAGGGGCCTCTTTTCAACGTAATTTTCTTCCAGACATTTATAAGATTAATATTATTTATTTAAATAAGAACAGTGAGGAATTTTCAATCAAGACTCTATGCTCTAACGAAACTTCAAGATGCTGACGCCTTCCCTCGTATTTAATTTGACACCTATAATTGTTTTTTGTTATCATAAAAAAACATTAAAAAACACCGCTTTATATATTCTCCAATCTAAGATGGGTCTACAGAAAGTTACAAATTATAGTCGCGTTATAATCAATTCGCTCAAACATATAAATAGAATTAGGATAAATTTAGCAGTGTTCGGCTCAGCCGTACTCAATACGGTACTCCCTTCCGATGCGGTTTCTGTGGGATTAGGAAATAATAGTCATGCCGTTAGAGACGGTCAAGGCAAGGGAATCATATATCTGATTCTTTTGTGGTCTGCATTTGGGTGAGGGTTTCTTAGTCACGTAAAATTTAGAAGACATACTCAATGATGACAATACAATCAGTGGCTTGCCCGATCGGAACTACAGCAAAGTTGTACCGCAATTAATTAGCTCTAAAAACATCTCATCACAATTCATGAAAGGATATTCATTCAGCTCAGTATTTGGGCAAAATAGGTGATACCGGGTGCTTATGTCATCATGTCTAGAGCAACTGGGCTTGATGGAAGACTCTGATCGTCCTCTCAAGTTTATATGCACGTTAAGTAAAGTTATTTCTAACGTATACCCTAACCTGAATACAACGGCTTTTTATCTCTATCCCTTACATCATCAATCAATTCCAAAGCTCAGTTTGGAGCGATCTCTCATCACAACTTGAGCCTTTTTTTCTTCTTAAAACCTTGTTTCATTATAAAAAGTTGTTAAATATATTCCTTCACTGAAGAAATTATAGAGCCTAACTGTGATTCCTTTGTGCAGTCATCATTAACATATGTCTACTAATAAGAACTTCGTCGTCGTTTCTTGTATCCCCTCAGAGTGTGCCAATGAGCTAACTAAGAAAATCATATTGGCGTATCCGCATCTGAAACCAGACCAACTATTAAACATCAATGTAGTCGAAGGATGCTCACCTGAGTGTTTTCGAGCAGCGAAGTTTTTTAGTAGCTTGTCACCTTATATCATGATCAACCAGGATGAAGAATACTTGTCATCCCTAGTATCCAGAAAAGCTCTGTTAAAGTGCCTTAAAGACTGGCTCACTTCCCATGGACTGAACGACCCATTTGCCGATGGTTTCCGGCTTCCGTCATTTCTAAATATTGCATTGTCTGATGTGGGCTTGTCAGATAAAAGAATAGCGGAACTCGAAAACATCGCACGATCTCCCTTCCTCAATACCCATCAATTAGGACCGAGTGACCAACTCTGTATTTTATTTATTCTCCTGAGAGATCTTATCTCCAGCCCCGACCTTCCTGAGAATTTGAGAATTAGCGACTCTCAGCTTCTGTACATTCTCTGTGTATGTAGATTGTTCTACAGAAAGGACGTTCCATTTCATTCTTACTGGCACTCTGTTGATGTGACCCAATTTGCTGTTCTTATTATGCATCGTAATTCTTCGCAGTTCCAGTTGAGTGCGCCTCAAAAGCTTTCTCTGGCTCTGGCATGCATAGGTCATGACACATTACACCCCGGGTTAACTTATCGAGTTTTGAAGGACATCAATGCCAAAGGTGTTGAAAATTGGAAGACGTTGGAAGAATTCCATTTGGCAATGTTTGAAAATATTTTGAATCAGGTTTGGCCCGATATCACGGCTCATTGGTGCGAAGTCTTGCGGGATGCTATACATGCCACAGATTTACAGAAACACAAATCATATCTTAGTGACACCTCTACGCTACGATTCCAGCATATTATCAAGGTCTCTGATCTTGCCTCTTGTTGCCGTGGCTCTGATGATGCATACGATTGTTCGGCGTCCACAATTTGTAACGAGTTTCGCCTGCAGGCAAACGTTGCGAAACTGTTCGGTGTGAGTAACGAACAATTATTCAACCTTAATGATAATCCTTTAGACGCGTTTTTAAACCTGCAGAAGGTATTTTTTGATAACCTTATGATTCCATACCTAACTTGGCTTGCTGACCATCTTCCAAATTTTGATATGTTTCACAAGCTCGCTGCTTCTCAAAGTGAGCGAATTCATAGTATGACAGCCGACAGCATGCCTCGATCGTTAGTCGAACAAATTTGGTTTGATATCTAATCATCTAAGCAATTTTTCTATTTTTTGTTGCATTACAGAGATTTTCATGTTTTTTTAAAAGTCAATTTTTCAAAATTATCAAAATTATCAAAATGTACATATATTTAGCTGGTATATATATATTTCTATCTATAACGTATCGCAAACCCCGTAACGGTCGATTCAGCGATTAGCCTCCTGTGCTTCGCGAATCTCTTCAAACATTTTCAACAACTTTCTTCGAGCTCCAAGAGCATTAACCCCGCGATCCTCTAAATCTTGATCAGTCAAATGAACTACATCCTGCCATTTCATCCCACTCAGGTTTCCAGTGTATTTATGTAAACGCATTGAGCGCAACCACGCACCAATGTCATTCAGCAAATGAACATCTACTGGGCTTCCTGCCGATGAAGAAATAGATGTGGTAGTTCCCGATGATACCACCGCAGATCCTGTCGGTGGCCCAGCTTGTACTCGACGTGATGTATTCTTGAGGTTAGAAGATGTAGTATTAGTTCCAGCTCCTATTTTCGATGCAGTCGGAAGAGCAGTTAGCTTGGCATTCCCATTTGGAGGGCTTGAGTCAGGGGCGCTCCCAGAACGAGTATAAGTAGATTGTGATTGTACAGATTGTATTGGGAACCTGAGTCGGATAGACTCATTCTCAGGATCGGGAACCTGCCCGACCCCGCCACCAACTGACACTTTGCTGGACCCCGCTCCGTTTGTACTCACTTCTATACCATTCTGCTTTGGTTCCATTTGGTTAGCGGTTGACGATTGTTGGCTAGGTGCAAAGTTTCTCCAGGGTTTCGAAGGATGATGGCCAATTGGGGAACTAGTTTGTTGCTGCGACTGTTGCTGTTGCTGTTGCTGCGACGGTGACGGTGACTGAGCCTGTTGGGATTGTTGTCCAAATGATGGCTTTGGAGTGTCCAAACTTAAATTTGAAACATTTGAATCCATTGTAGATGCTAAGTTAGAAGGACCAGCGTCAGCACCAACGGAAGACGTAGTTGGAGATCCTCTATCAGACCATGCATCTGCTGTATTTGGCCTTCGAATTTCTGGACCCCAAGGCGAGAAGGCATTACCTCGTGATAAAGGGAAAAACGCCTGAGAATAGAGATCTGAACTATGTGAGGACGAACCTGAAGAGAACGGACTTATATACGATGCTGGCGCAGTGGTGGGTTCCTGTAAAGTTGATGGGAGTCCGGAGCTAGTGGGTCCAGTCCTTCCAAGATTCGAGCCAATTGACCCCATTCCCGACATTGTAGTAACACCACTACCATTACCAGAAACGTACCTAAATGATGGCGGGACATTACCTGCTGAAGAAGGAGCCTTCTGGGAAAATCTATTAAGCATTGACGACGAAGGTGTAGATGCTCCTCCTGTTGTTGCCGAGCCCAGCTCGGCTTTATTAGATGAAGGTGAGGGAGCAGAACTTGATCCATTCTGGTTCTGAGGAACATCCAAGGATTGTTTAGGCTTATTATCCGAGCTAGTCAGTTGTTCGGCTAGATCTGACTCTCCGTGATAAGATGTACGAGCATGATCAATAAGAGAGCCAAACTGAGTCAGTTGGTGTTGACTAGATCGGCTTACTAGTGATGCAAATAAAGCTACCCGTTCAGAGGGGTCCAATCCATCGTACCACCTCTCAATACCTTTCAGTTCCAGCCAGAAGGTATTAGGGGGACTAAGGGACCCCATATGAGGTGTTTGGTTCCCCGGTAGTGGAGATGTCATCGATCCAATCGACCCAAGTGGATGATGAAGGCCGGATACAGAGTTAAGTGGAGCGGGGCGGCGCCCTGCCAGCGGGCTGTCTCCCCTTTCCAGAGTCATTGATCAAGACACGTTTTGGCTATATCCAGAAACGAATTTGAATAAATAAATAATAAATAAAAATAGAAAGGAAGCAATATGCAAGTTTTTAGGTTGGATTGCACAGCTTCTTTTCGGACTCTGTTTCTCACTCACTGATAGGGAATGGGAGGTTGGGAGACGAAACAGTGCGCATCTCTACATGTGCTGATGAGTAAGCGATAAACCTCCCGGTCGTAACCACCCACACGCAGATAGAGAAGGAAGAGTCATGTAAATATAAGATACAAGAATATAAATAGTTTAGACTGAATGAAGTAAGAATGGAGAAGTAATTCTACAGCTGATGCGTCAAGTTGTTTGGTGAGTTTCAAAACTTGTTGAGTGTTGCCTTTCACACTTTTATCAGTCAATACTTCTCCCCCCCGCACCAGAAACGATCTTTTAATAGAAAAAACAATTTGCTCAAACCAATACCCAGTCCACTCTATTTCAAAATACAATTGCAAAATCCTCACAGTGGTTTTCTGGTTGTTATTTTTTCTTGTGAGACCTTGGCTGTTGATCCGTGATACTGTGACCATACCCTGCTGTGAATCACATCACTAATCGGGCGCCCCTTCGCAAACACGACGTCTATACTTCAGGTTGCACTATCCCATTCCACAGATAAACTTTATCCAGTAAATGGCGGATTCTCGCGAAGCGGACTTGGATTCGATCATCGACCGTCTCCTTGAAGTTCGTGGGTCTAGACCAGGCAAAAATGTACATCTCCAGGAAAGCGAAATTCGTTGGCTTTGCACGAAGGCCCGTGAGATTTTTATTCAGCAACCGATTCTTTTAGAATTAGAAGCGCCAATTAAGATCTGTGGTGATATCCACGGCCAATATTACGACCTGCTGCGTCTTTTTGAATACGGTGGATTCCCTCCCGAAGCCAATTACCTCTTTTTGGGAGACTACGTTGATCGTGGCAAACAGAGTCTTGAAACAATTTGTTTGTTGTTGGCTTATAAAATAAAGTACCCGGAAAATTTTTTCATTTTACGCGGTAATCATGAGAGCGCCAGTGTTAACCGCATCTACGGTTTTTACGACGAATGCAAACGCAGATATAATATAAAGCTGTGGCGCACTTTCACGGACTGTTTTAACTGCTTACCTATCGCTGCTATTATTGATGAAAAAATCCTTACAATGCACGGTGGTCTTAGCCCTGATCTGAAAGCTATGGACCAAATTAGAAGAGTTATGCGACCCACTGATATTCCCGAAGTTGGATTGCTGTGTGACCTATTATGGTCTGATCCCGATAAGGGATTAGTTGGTTGGGGTGAAAATGATCGAGGCATCAGTTATACCTTCGGCCCAGACGTTGTGAACCGCTTTTTGGAGAAACACGATCTTGATTTGATTTGCCGAGCTCACCAGGTGGTAGAAGATGGCTACGAGTTCTTTGCTAAGCGCCAACTAGTAACTTTATTCAGTGCACCCAATTATTGTGGTGATTTTGATAACGCTGGTGCTATGATGTCTGTAGACGACACATTACTTTGCTCATTCCAAATTTTGAAACCTACGGAGAAGAAACGGAAACCGAAGCGTTGAAGTGAGTTATTCACAACATATCAGAAAATTTGAACTGCTCTGGTCCGGAACCATCATGTCTTTCTTTTTCTGTGTGTTTAAATTGTACGGAATTCTTGTTGTTAGACTCGCCTTAATAATACCGCACAACATTAGTTTCGTTTATTCTAGGGTGGATTTGTATCAACGTCGTATTTTTTCCCCGGAGAATAATTTTGGCGCTGTAGACAAGAAAAAAAAAGAAATTATATATTTGCATTTTTTTTTTTGACCTTTCATTATATATATTAAGTACTCGATAATGACTTCGTAAGGGCCGAAAGGCACTACTAAACGCCTGCTAACACATTTCAATGGGTTAAATCGATTAGAATGTTTGTACAATTGACCACAATCTGTTTTCAAATTATAAATAATCTAAATAGTAGTCACCACTTATTATGAGCTTGTGTACATAAAAAGTTGACTCGGTGTTTATTACCGTAATTAAAATAATAAAAACTTGTGAAAATTAATAGAATTCACTGAGTTATCTATTTGCAATTTTTCAGTTGTTCTGTTTCACTAATCTAATCTATCTATTTCACTAACTATTACTTACCCTTGTTTCCATGTCAATTTGGGATTCTGCCCCGATCGGGCTCAGAGAGAAAGCACTGAAGCTCTTGTCAGAGTCTTCCGAAGCATCAGATGTTATTCAATTCCTATTAAATACTTTAGAAGGTAAATCATCCGCCAAAGTCGCGACCAATGAAAAGCTAGTCGCGTACACTCATGAATTTCCCGTTTCTCAAGTACTTCCTATCCGTAAATCAGTAAATCTCTGCTTTAATAAACAAGAAATTGCAACAAAGTTCACGAAAACAGGCGAAATTTTGGTTTCGGCACCTTGGGATCAATTTAATGTGTTCCTTCAGCTTCCTGTTCCTAACAAGGCTAAACCTCAGTATAACTTGCTCATAACGCGTTTGGGAGACGCAAAACTTCAAAATGCCACCCCTTTGGTGCTCAACAGCCAGAATCCACCACCCGATCTAGTTAAGGAATTATCCCAACGTTGCAAGTATAGTGACACAAAGGTAGACATAAATCAAGTGATACCCGTGTATATTGGAGCCCAAGAGGGCCTATTATATCTTTTGAGCGACTTTATATTCTTCGGATTTAAGCGTCCATTAAACCTGATTCTACTCGCAGAAATCGAAAGTATCAGCTTTACCACTGTAACTAGACTAACATTTGATGTTGTAGTACAATTGCTCGATGATACACAATTTGTTTACGAGAAAATCGATCATATATATCACAGTCAAATCAATGATTTTATTATCAAAAATAATCTCAACGATGAGAGTTTAGCTGAAGAACGGAAGGCAAAAAGACAAAGAACAGAGGCATCAGAATTAGAAACCGCACTTGCAGAGAAAGGACCTGGTGATGTTGATGATGAGGAAGAACTAGATGCTGATTTTGAGGACTCCGACTAATTGCCTTAGTTAATCTATTTATTATTCTTTTAACCTTTATTGGGGGGGGGTAACACTTATGAGGTACTTATGAGTTTCTCTACTGTCTTCGCTTCAGTAAGAACATCTTCAATTGAGTCCCCTGTGACTTCTAGCTTTTCGGATTTGCATTGTTCCCATGCTTTTGTAGAGTATACTGAGTCATTTACGTCGGTAGTACTTGCTGAAACCAAAGCCACCGCCCTTCGCGCAATAGAAAGGTCTAATGGTTTATTTGACAGTAGAACAGCTCGTATTCTTCCCGTGACTTGGGATAATTGTTTTGCAGCTTGTGTCTCACTTTTTATTGAATCACTAGCACCTCTGACACGCTCAGGAACCTGTAATTCACCATCAAAATCCGCATCCCATGACTCGTCCATAACAAATACCCTCGCCCACTGTTGATCGATAAATAGCTATCGAAATAGATATTTATATAGAATTGAGACTAATTGTAACGACAAATTTCAAAATTTACCGGGAAACTTCGGTAATTACACATGCCAGTTCTAATGCTAAGTTGGTTGTCGTGAAAATCTACGATCTTGGAAAGTCAATTCAATACTAACTGGCACATTTTATTAATTATAATTATTTCTAAATCGATTAGGTATCTAGGTAAACTTAGGAGTAGTCTAGACAGTTGCAAAAAGCAGATATATATGTATTGGTTCTGTTGACCCTCTCTTTTATATATATACCCTTCGATATCACCACAACTTACACCTTTACTATGGACTACCTCAGCGACTTCAAACTAAAGGAAGTTCTCAACGCTGATGCTTCTACAAAGATGCAGGTTCTACTCGGTGAAATCCGAGATAAACCTTGTCTTATCAAACTTAGTCGACTAGCTTTGCCAGAATTCGATGTAATAAAACCACTGCCCATTAATTCACTTCACAAATTAGAGATGAACGGTTGTTACTCATGGGGTACTGGTAGTTTAGTTGAATCCTCTAGCTGTTATTTCGACGTGGTATATCCCGCCACTGAAACCCATATTTCCAAATATAGAAAGGCTCCTAAACATGTTATTTCCGAAACCCCAGAAATGTATATCACAAAAGTGAAGCCATATATAGACACAATGAGGGGAAGTCGACTGGATTGGGTGCGAGCTATCTTGCATAATGGTGCTGAAGCTGATCGTGTTGAGTTCCGAGACAATAAGTTTCTGCTACTTCCTAACTCGAAATGGGATAGGAAGACATTGGATTCCCTGTATTTATTGGCTCTCGTTACCGATGATTCCCTATGTAGTGTTCGCGACCTTACTGCTGAACATATTCCGTTGTTGGAACATATTCGTGATACTAGTATTGAGGTCGTTCATGCTAAATGGCAGCTGCCTAAATCGCAAATCAAGACTTACTTTCACTACCAGCCCTCTTACTACCACTTACATGTTCATGTTACCAATGCTAATCTTGATCAAAATGATTTCGGTAAAAGCTTGCTGCTAGATAATGTCATTGATATGCTTAAAACTCGACCAATAAGTGAAAGTACGTTGACCTACATGATCTCTGAGTCTCACGAAGTTTATAAACAGTTACAAAAGAGCGGATTATAAGGCATTTAAATTCTGAATAGAATAAATAATTATATAATAAATACTGATAATGCTTTTAGTATACTACTTCCCCTTTCAGGCGGATGCTCGGAAAATTGGTGCTAAAGACGTGAATTTTGCCTTCCCATCATTCCTTGGCATTCCCAAGAGCATTGGTGGCGGCACCAGCAGCTCAAGATTTACCTGTCGCTGAGTAAAGGCATCAATAAGTTCAGCATTAGTTTCTATGATTTTATTGCGCTGCACATATTTCACACGAACTACTGTAGACGAGGGAATTGAGAAAGACTTGCGAGCGTTATCTATAATTTCACTAATAGTAGGGGGGGTACCCTTCAATGGAGAATAAGTCATTTCTAAAACTTTATCGTTGTACTGGATGGTAACTAGTCTGTCGGAATTTCCCAATTGTAAAGTGCCAGAGTTGGGGCTGCCGGCTTCGGCAGCGATGACAACAGGGGTCTTTTCACCAGTTTGAGTAACAGCAATTCCAGGATTTTGTGCTGTATTAGGCATAATCAAAGGTGGGGTAGGAGTGGGAGGCATAGGTGGAGCATTTGGAGGTGCAGCGATGGGCATATATGAAGCTGTAGACATCATATGGAGTGGCAACGGCTGAGGAAGCATCATCGCATGTTGTGGCATCACATGTACATGCTGAACAGGGTGCAGTTGAGGATGAACCTGAGGGGAGATAAATGGTTGACCCTGTTGTTGCTGTACATGGCTCGGTACAGCACTTGAAGTATGACGGGGAATCTGTTCAACGTGGGTTGGAGAGTGACCCGGAGAGGATAGAGGCACTGACGACGTTTTCAACAGCGTCTGATCACGCTCAGGAAAGGAGTGCGATGGTTCAACTGGCGGTGGTGCAGTAACATTATTACTGCTGTCTTTCACCGTATCACTTACAGTAGAGTATAGAGCACTTTTTTGACCACGAATATCATTAAGAGCTAAAGGCTTAAGAACAAATCGCATATTGTCTATTGAGCCATGTGCTGCCTGAGCCAAGCTTACAAATAATGCTTGAAGAGCAGAGAGCAAGTTAGGACCGTGGACCAACGACGCAGCCAGAGCACCTATGCGCTCTAAAAGTTTGGCATGAGTGAGACGAGGGTCTAATGCGAGTCTCAGAGACTCAAGAAGCAATCCATCGGTCATGCTCTCTTGCATTTTGGTGCTGTCAGCTGGTGTGAGCTTGGAATGCACAGCAGCTGCTGCTACTGCTGCCGACAAAATACCTTTTGCACTCATTTGAGCTAGCAGAGGTGCAGAACTCTCAATCCATGTAGCAGAGGCTGCTTTAATCATGCCACGGAGAACATCTAATCTTACAATCAGAGATTGGGTCATTGGCGCTTCGTATTGTTGCAACGATCCATCTGGTGTATATACGAATTGTGGCTGCCCACCAACTTCTGAGTTCGTATTACCAGAAGTGATATTGCTCATAGTTCCACCAGAGTGGGAGGCAGCAGAATGGTCGTAAATAGAACTTGAGCTGTTACGTGGTGTCTGGTGATCACTTCCACTATGTGGCACATGTTGCATCGATACAGAGTTTTGGTGATGATTATGAGTCCCCAATGGAGTAAGTGGTCCGCCACTTATACTTGAATTGGGAGAAAGTGTTTGAGTGATTGAGCCCACTGATCCCGAGTGAGAATACAGAGACCCCAATGATCCGGAATGGGAATAAATGGATCCTAATGAACCTGAAGCTCGTGAATTTTGGCTCGGATTGTGGTCAAATTCGTAACCTGGAGCATCATGAATACCATGTACTCCCTGTACCCCATGACCATTGAGGGTTGCCAACGATGGCGGTGGTTGGCCATTGGGATTTCTACTTGATCGTTTTTGATTTCTTCGTACTGACTGAATGCCAGCAATTAAAAGTTTTTCAAAATCGCTCTGTGCGCTAGCATTGAAACCGTATTCGGCACAGAGTTCAGCAGCAAGAACACGGACCTGCTCATCTTGTTCACTAGCTTTTCGTAGATTAAGACTCAACGTATGAATAAGATGTAAGCGGCGAGCACAAAATTGCTTCCATTGTGTCACCTCATTAAATCCCAAGCGCTTTCTGAGCGCCAAAGTAGTTTCCATAATGATTACTATTCCTAGAGCTAGTTAATGGCAAACTGCGTTAATAGTATAATGCGATCCAAATTTTTGATCTCTACTTGTGAGAATAAGCTGATATATTTCTTGCACCAACAAATAGAGGAATGGAAAAGGGTCGGTTTGATCCACACAGACGGGTCTTATTATTTGGAAGTCGATGATCAGAATATCTATCGCTTCGAAGATGGCTAAAAAGCAAATGATGTAGGTGTGTGTATGCGCGTGTACGCTTGTGATCCGCTATCCACCGATGATGTCTAACTGCTTCACCGGGCGTGAAATGTATGATAAAGTTTTACACTAACCTTAAGGTGGATAGATATTTGAAAGACCAGATCACAACGGCTGACAGAGATCTAGAGGAGTAATTTTAAATCCAAGACCCGGTACAGTTAGCCGCACGAGAGGTCTTGTTTCAGTTCACTTTAGGGCCAAAAATGCCTAAATCAACAATTTTAATTAATCTTTAAATATTTGACTTCGCGCCTTTAAGAGCCTTGATATTTTTATCTTATCCCACTTCACTAACCCCAAATTTAGAAAAGAAGCCTCGATGGCATACATTCTCCCAAGAGACCCTTACCCTCTTGAGGTTGACATTCTCTTAATGGACGGCTTCTCTGCCCTAATATGATATTGTTGTCTGCACCATCTACAGGGCGGGCGCATAAATATGCAGGAAAAACTGGGCTAGTCTGCAGGGTTGATAAAAATTAACATGATATTGCTAATATGTTTCAGTTATGTGTGCCGCACAGTTCCAACCCTTATCGCTGATAGGTGGAGATGCTTTGAAAACAGCTGATTATGAAGCGAAGAAAACCACAGGACACTTGTGTCATATGCTTGCATGCGTCTTAGGTTTTGCTGATGCGTCGATATGTGCTCAATTATGTGTCGCTTATGCACTCTGAGTAATAAGAAATAATGGTAATGCAAGAGAATAAGGCGGTTTGTGATAAGCATATATGCTATGCTAAGCCCCACTGATAAATCTGACATGGAAATATTGGAGGTGAATTGTTTATCAGGGATCGCTGCAGCTGTCTATCTTCCAAACCTGTACATATCATGCCATACATTTTATTATGTTTATTTCAAGTTTATTAAATAATTATTAATTAATATCGTATATTGTTAAGTGGTTCGCCCCATTTGAACTTCAAATGTTTTCGGATGCTGCTATTGGTTACTAGTAGTCATCAAACTTATCACATGCTCTCTATTGGTTCTTCCCCTCAGTTAATTTTGACATGCCTACAACATCAATTCCGTTTCAAGGGTTTCGATATCACGATGCTGCATTGCGTTGCTATAGAGATACTGATTGAGAACGCCGCATTCGTCCAAATATTAATATATGGTCTTTGAGAAAATCACTATCGGCTTATATACTAATATTTTTATGTATCAACCAGCAAAAATACTGTTAAGAGATAATACATAAAAACGCATGTTTCGCAAAGACAATGTACCAATGTGGCTGTACTTTTTTTGACTCTTCATCTGGATGGATTATAGAACACCTGTATTGGGCGTATAGCGCCAGGATGTACACGTTAGCCCTAAGATGGCTAGCCCTATGATCACTACAGATCTCCACACTGCATGCCTAGACTTGCATGAAACATGGGCTCTACCCCATAGTGACTTGCGTTGATCCAACCCTCAAAAATTTTGCAATAATCCATAATTCTTTGGTTAAGAGTCTGATGTGATCATTCTGCTCCATTACTTTAGTTTTACAGTCCACTATGAAGGGGAAGACATTTCAGTTTCAGCAGCTAGCCTTTAGATTATATTAAAAAGCAGGGATTTCACCTACTGCAGAATTTGCATAATATAGAGCTGCATTACCAGATCAAACTAGAATAGCTTGTAACAGCATCGTTGTACAGCACCTTGCCTTGAAGGTGCATGATGACAAATTCTACATATGCATATCTTGATCTCACTCTTACACACACAATATCAGGACTCATGAGAAAGCGAGGCACTAAATGATCATTCTCAGTCATACGGTATATTATGAATAAAACCAAATGTTCTTTTGATACTTCATTTTTTTAAATTAATTTTTCTAAGCATATTACATTTATGAGATCGCTAATAAGTTTTAGTCATTCTTGAGTTCGCTTGAAAGAAATTCTGAAGTTCAACATGACTCAGATCGGTACGATGGGACATCTCGCCAATATTTTTTTTTTGGAAAATTTCCCGCAGCATCAGATTCGGTGTTGTCAGGTCGAGGATAGCATCTTGAACGAAAAACTAGTTGTTAGTATTAAATTTCTATATAAAAAAAATGCCACGAATGATTTTAATTAAATTGTTCAGTGAAGTGTAGGATTACGATAATCATACTCGCCCCTTGCTTTGTAGTCTAGGGCTCCATGCTGAATACTAAAAGGCTCCGTCGTACGCTCCAAATGAGGGTAGGGCAATACCTCTGGGCATACCTACAATGCAGACAGTGGAAGGTAAGTTTATATACTACTTTTCAGCATAACAGCTAGATAGAATTCCTTAACAAGATATTATCACTTATTTCAGAGCTATATCATTATATAACATACTATCTCAACTTCCTGATAAATAAAGAGGAGTAAGTACCAGAAGTTAACACGTGATGTACTCTGGAGAACCGATGATAACTATGCGCTCGCGTAATAAACAGTCACCAGCAGGCTAAGGGTTGATGAATAACAAGAATGTCTTTGTTCACACCCTACGTGTGTTTCTTAATACCTTCTACAATATACAAGACCTTCCCCACGAGATCGAGGAAATCTGAGACGTGGTCTCATTTTAAGATATCAAGCTAAGCGAGCCGCTGTGTACGATAAGAGATTTACGATCGGCCTAATTTTGAATTTTTATTTTCTCTGCTCATTTAATAAGAATAAAAGCAATTGTGAATAGGAATCGAAAAAAAATATATTTGAGATCTGAATAAAATAAAAATGAGTATATATGCATGATAAAGGTGAGATCTCTGAACAAAGTCCGCTAGAAAATCTTATAGGTTCGCGGACTTCAATATTAAGCGAAGCGAGTGGAGAATTCAGTATTCTCGATGCCTTTCCAATACCTGACTACGCCAAACATATGAAGTCGGCCACCCCGGATTCGCCTACTAGTCCACCAAGTCCGCCAACCACGCTGTCCGATCTCGATCGAGACGGAATTATTGATAAAAATGAACTTAATGAAAACCTTGTAGAAGGTGAAAATAAATCAAAGGATCAAATTTCCCGAGGTTTTGCCGAAACATTCGATAATTTCCCAAAACCACCGGCTCTTAAGCCTAGCGCTGCGCAGCTTAGATTTCAACGCTATGGACACCTTTATGGATCCTCCTACTCAAGTGTTGGCGGTGAATATTTTACAAATTCATCCATTGAAGGTCCACAGTCTGCTGGAATGTCGCACACTTATAATGAATCACTACTGCATAATAATCTCCCACTTCCAAATATGAAGCGGATGCATTCAATTTCACGATCTTGGGATGCTGGTGATCATTTTACTTTTCCAGCGCCATCTTCATTACCAAGAATTCAATTATTCAACTCTCCCAACGCTCATATTCAAGAGGGGTGTTCGGCATTACTTAACAATCAATTTGCCGTTGCCCATCAACATTGGTTGCGAGCAGCTTCTCAGCCCTTCGCACATTCAGTAGCTAAACTTCTCATTACTTTAGGACAGTCAGAGCAATGGTTTGATCCTAGATTTATAATGTTTTCAGAATTGCCTGATCCATGCCAATTCGCCGAGCTTACATCGCCAATATTGCCTCGCCTGTGTACCGCATTGGCCAACTACGCTTCAATATTAATAGCCCGATTATTAGATCGTGAAGCTCTAGAAATATACGAGTTTGCTGGTCGACTCGGCTCCGAGGACGCGATTATTACGGCCGCCCAGATGTATTCGAAGGGTAGTAGACGAATCAAAAAGGATTTAGGACGCGCTCAACGTCTTTATCTACGAGCTAATCGACTATAATTATATACTTGTAATAGTAATGAACTTAATGAACTTAATAAATAAAATTTGTAGTGAAATGTTTTACTTCTTTCCCCATTATGATTTCCCTCCACAGCATCCGGATTGTGATGAGGAGAAAGAGCCCAACTGCGAGGTGGATTGGAATCGGGAATCATTGTCACCGAGTTCTGAGTCTCTATGAAGGCCCAATTTATAATTTCCAGTATCGTTCCGCACTCCCTGTACAACATTATGACGCAAAAGATGGGCCACGTCTCTGGCCATCTGGAGTTTCTTCATCATCTCTGAATTATCAGTAACGGGTTTAGTGTACTCGGATCTGATTCTTTCTCTACTACTATTTAATGCTACCTCATCATTTCTAAAAGCGAGGCGAGCAGCTCTTACAATAAGACGGTAAGACTTGATAGATTTAGCCGCTTCCATGAAAAGTTATTATGGTAAAGATACAGGGTAAGGGTATACATAATGGTATAGAAATATCTAATTTAGTATTCAAGAAAATTATGAAAAATTAAATAACTTAAATATAATATATTAAGAAAATATTAGAGAAGCGCTAATTGACCGTCCTTAGTTACTATCAGTTGCTTCATGAGATCTGACTTGCTCAATTTATGATCTTTTCTTAATTTTTTCAAAGTTTTCCTAAGAGACTGTTGTTTCGTGATCTTAATGGGCTTGACAGATGTATTTTTCTTGTCGATTTTCTGCGTACTTAGTTCCACCTTTGGTTCTTCCTTTTTAGTTTCCATGGGTGTTTTCACAGGGGTCTTCGGTTTGTATAATTTACCTTGGTACTTCTGGTCTTCAGTTATGCATTGGTTATGCTGTTTAAACGAGTCACCCGGGAAGGTTTGGCTACAATCAATACAAGTTACTGCTGATCGGCACCAATTGACATGTGGTGCAACCTTCTTTTTGGCCATTGTCTCATTACATCCCTCACACGAAAAGCTAACCATTTTAAATAGTAATTACTTGTTTCGATGGAATAAATTTATTTTCATCAGGGTTGGGTCGTACTCATCCTGTATGAGAACATGCGGGCGTGATCCATAATTGCCCTGGCAGCACAATTAGCATTTGGTCTTACGGTGGTGATGAATGGATGACCATGATCAACACTTCTTTCAAAACTATATAGTCTTAAAAAATATGAATTATTATTAATACAAATAATTTATTGTAAGGTGTCTCTTGCTCAAATGCTTCCATTCACATTCTTTCTAGCATCAGAATGGGGTTATTAGCAATATCCAGTATCCACGACTTTCCAGAACTGCGAAAAAAGAACCCCTCGAACAAACTAAGAGGTTCTGCATAATACTAGGTTTCCTTGAGTTTCAAGGTACTTAATAAAAATGGCAAAAGCCAACCAGGATAATTCTCATGCTAGAAGAGCAACACCATATGCTCGACCTGTATCAACTCCTCACAAGCAAGTTATTGGCGAGAATCGACGAGATTCAGCATTCCATTCCATGACAAGATCCATATCAAAGGCCTTTTCAAGAATAGTGAGAAGCTCCCAAAGACTTGATGATGATTCTGAGAATGTTACTGATACTGTATTGGATAATTCCGCCGACAAATCAGCATCATTGGTGGATGCGGCTGCCACTGTGCCTGACATGCCTCGGCGCGTTAATTACGTTGCGAAACCTCGCATTAACTTGAGCTTATTGCGAAACTATCCTGATCTCAAACTACCTGCTCATGTAATTGTTGAGGCGTACAGGGATGCATTGAGAAAGCGATCCGATATTGGCCCGGCCCCGAAAAGTAAACCGTCCTTTATACAAACCAATAAAACTGTAGATGACTCTCTCTACAATCCCCCTAGTATTATCGACTCAACACAGTTGACGAATGATACCTCAGCGATGAATCTCCCAAGGCAAAGATCCTCGATGCCGGCACCACGTAGTGAATCCATCCAGCTTAAGACCTCTCGGATTCATAAAAGACCAAGACAAGTAAAGTCTCGCATTCAGTTAATAACAAAGCCTTTAGTGGACATCAGTAAACTGAGTGAGGAGCGAAAACAACGACCTGGATTCTATTCTGCTAATTTTGACGTCAGTGACGATAGTGACGACGAGGCTGGACAGACTCCTGCCAAAACTACAGTTCTAGATCTCCCTCGTCGTCCAGTACAAGATAGCGGTAAGTTCAAATCCCAGTCAGAACTAGTAGCGGAAAAGCCTAAATCCGTAACTTTCAGTGAGATTCCTAAGGATGATCTGTTTTCTTCAAAGCCTTCTGGTAGAGATTCTTTCAATAATACTAATACACAAAAGAAAAATTATAAAGACAAGCCGTTATTCAGTTTCGACTCTAAGCCTACTGAGAACAATGTACCAACTGAGCCATCTGATAAGCCACTCTTTGGCTCAACGACTAACGATCCACTGCCGCTAGGATCTGATGCACCCAAAACTCTCATCGGTGGTGGGTTTTCTTTCGGCAAGCCAGCGGAGAAGCCAGCTAATTCTGCGATCTCATTCGGGGGTAGCTCATCTACCCCAACATTTAATTTCGGTACTTCAGTCAAAACAACGGAATCTGCTAGTTCTGAACCTACCATGGTAAGTAGCGTTTTTGGCTCCTCCACCGATAAACCTACAACACCGACATTCTCATTCGGCACCAAACCAGAAGGTATGAAGCCATCGGAACCGGCACCAACTTTCACATTTGGGCAATCTAAAAGTTCCACTGATACCAGTAATGGATTTACGTCAAAGTCGGCAGTCGAGCCTACTAAAGACACAACTATTCAACCAGAGGCTCCAAAATCTGCATCAACACCAGTATTTTCATTTGGTAGCAAACCTACTGAGGCCACAACAACGGTTAAGGCTCCCGCTTTTTCGTTTGGAACCTCTTCCACACAGAAACCAAAAGCTTCCTCTAATGGTGAGGTAACTAAACCAGAGCCTACCAAGACCTTCACGTTTGGAGGTAGCTCTGGCGCAACTGGCAGCGGAACATCGTTATTTGGTACTAGTTCTACTACTTCCAATGATTCTGTTGGTGCCTCCAGTAGTACCACAACACCTAAACCAGCCTTTGCCTTTGGTGGATTCAACAATGGCACTGTAGCCCCCGCCACGGTTTCTACAGAGTCCAAAGCTGCGACACCTTTTGTGTTCGGATCAAATCCTGAATCATTACCTGCTCCAGCTGCTGCGTCCCCTTCAACATTTACCTTTGGTGCCATCTCAAACCCCCAGACAACTAGTAACTCTACCCCCACACCATTTGGACAGGCTTCAGCTTCAGAAGGACTTGCAAAATCCAGTACTCCTGCTTTCTCTTTTGGAAGTGCCAGCACAGGATCTACTCCATTCGGTCAATCCATGCAACCTGCTGCCGGCGGTTCGGTCAGTGGATTTCATTTTGGTCCATCCAACCATTCGACACTGGGTACCACCAACTCTGCCTTTGGCATGAATAGTAGCAGTATTAATAACAACACCAACAATCAGTCTGCATTCAATTCAGTTAGTTCTCGCGAAAGTACTCCAGGAGGTGGCTCCACTCAGGGAAGGAAGATTGCTCAAGTTAAAAGGAGATTACGGAAGTAGTAAAACAGAAAAAAAAGAATATTTATAATACTAGCTGTATAATTAGTAGAAAGTGCTCATATAATTATTTGTAACCATATTGCTATGATATATACATATATCTACAGAAGGTTTACTTGGCCCCGTACTTTTCCTTGTAAGCCTGCATAGCATTGAGCTGTTCAGTAGTCAATGAAGGTTTAACAACCTCAATTATATCACTAAATGTTACAATACTGAACACTGGAATTCCTAATTTAGCAGAGACCTGTTGCAAAGCTGAGGAATTTGAATCAGGAAGTCTTTCCTGACGGTCAACAGCGACAACAATGCCAGCAATTTTACCACCAGCAGCAGATATAAGGTCAGCAGCCTCAGAAATAGCCGTTCCAGCAGTAATGATGTCATCAATAATCAACACCTTACGATTCTTTAAGGGAGCACCAACCAATTGTCCACCCTCTCCATGATCCTTAGCTTCTTTACGATTATAAGCATACTCTAAATGTCCAATTTCAGGTCTGAGCTCAGCAAGTTTAGCTACTGTCAGCGCAGCGAGACTGATTCCCTTATATGCAGGTCCAAACAAGACATCAAACTCTACACCTTTATCGAGAATTGCTTGTGCATAAGCTGTAGCTAAAGCAGAGAGAACTCTTCCACTGCAAAACTTACCGAGGTTGAAGAAATAAGGTGATTTACGGCCACTCTTTAAAGTAAACTCTCCAAATCCGAGAGCTTGAGATTCAACAGCTGATTTAATAAATATTTCTTGACGAGACGACATGATTTGTAATCGGAATATTTCACCAGGATAAAAAGTACCTTTTTTAGAAAATATAAATATAATAAGATAGGAAAGGAGCTATTCAGCTAGCCTTAAAAATATATTAAGAGTTTATTATTATTATTGTTATAATTATTTGTTACGTAAATGACTGAAGTCTTTATGCAAATGCAGCACTTGGCTGATTGTTAGTATGTGTAATATTTCTCTTGCAAGTTTGTTCGAAACAAGTTTGTTTGAGGGGGCTAACTTGGATTATTCCTGGCCAAATCCAACGGTCTCTTCTATGGCCATTCCTAGCTTTTTCACCAAAGTATCGAAATCTTTATACTGTGGTAGATCAACTCGGTTGAAACATGTATGTGACTTGGGTAGGTACCGTTGATCTCCGGCCTTTTCAATTGTAAATCTTCGTGGTCCATCAGATCCCTGAAGATCCTTAAAACCGTTGACAGGAATACGACTAGTTCCTGTGGTGAACTGTAATAATCGACTCTTCTGTTCTCCATCATAGCTCTTAATGGCTTGCCAGAACCATTGAATAACTTCATCGCTCTCGGAATATCCACGATAATCAGTATGCTTCTTCCAATCATCAACATCAATGTCGCTAATACCACCAATAAGCAATTCAAGTTCACGTTCATCAAAAACATTTACCAGATCCTCAGGAACAAGTTCGTTAAAACCAGTTTTGAATGCTTTAAATTGCTCGGAAACACGTGTCTCAATCTTCCATTCTGTTACCAGTTCCACATACTCCAGCTTATTTTCGTTAGTTACCTCTATCTTACTTCCACCAGGCTTTAACTCTAGCTCCTTCTTGTCGCCGAAATTATCATCTTCAACACTGAAGGTTAAGTCCAGTATATCAGTGATATCATTATCCAGCATCCATTCAAGATTACGATGGAATTCTGCGTCAACGCCTTCCATATCTTCCACAACGACCTTCTTACTGAGAATCATCTTGTAAAAGGCACCAATGAAGAATGCATCAAGGAATCGGCGATGGAAGACACTGAGTCCTACAACGCGACCAATAAACCTGAAGTAGTTGAGATGCTCTGGGTTAATGTCACTATGAGGGTTGATTTGTAGAGTGTAATTATCATGAGCAGAGTATTCAAAGAGACCGTAGAAAGGATTGAACATCTCATGTGATAAAGCAAAGAAATACTCACGAGACACTCCACCGTAATCCAAACCCTCCTCTCCATCAAACTTAATCATCAAGCGCTGTTTGAGGTCCTGAGGTGTTTGGCGCATAATTTCTTGGTAAGAATCTTCGAAAATATGATCACGTCGTACCTTGATATGACATTGTCCTGGTAAGATACGCAATGCCGGTTGGCTACGGAAATAGATGAGCTTACGACGGAAATCACGTTTGTATTGAGGCACGTTCTGGTCCAAAGAGGATGGCAAACGAGGATCATCCCAAGTCGTGGTCTTGGTATTATGGTCAACGAAGTAAACTCGCGCAGTTTGAGTGAGTCGCATTTCCCAGCCACTGGGAAGTGGACCTAGCTGACTGACAGGCTGCTGTTGAATAGTGGAACCCTGAGAGTTAGGACCATACAGACGAATGTATTGCTGACGTCGTGGATCTACCCAAGTGGTGGTTCTAGTGTTGTGGTCAACATAGTATGGACGTCCCTCAGGGGTTAAGCGCTGTTCCCATCCTGGGGGTAATTCACCAAGGCCAGCAGTTGTGGCTCCAGTATTCATGACTGAAGTTGAGTTAGAGCTAGAAGAGTTCCCATTGGTAGTAGATGAGGCAGTATTACTACTTGTGCTGGTGCCAGTATTGTTTGCTGTAACAGAGGCTGGAAGTGTGCGAGACTCTTGATTTCTTCGCTCGGCTTCGATGTCCGTACGGTTGCGAGCTGCACGCTCGCTGGCATCACTCGCAGGCCGGATCCAAGTCGTGGTTCTAGTAGAGTGATCAACATAATAAGTTCGTCCCAGATTATCAGTTCTTCTCTCCCAACCCATCGGCAGAGATCCGTACTGATCCTCAAAAGGAGATAAGGCATTACTGGACGAAGGACTAGTGGCACCATTCACTGCCGCCTGAGTTGTCGTAGGAGGAGGCCCAGCCGGTGAAGAGGCCACAGCAGCACCACCGCCATTAGTTGATGCATTGGTAGCCGGAGTAGAGTTGCCATTTACAGCAGATGTGTTGTTTACGGTGCTAGGTGCGCTGGCACTTGCAGTTCCAGAAATCTCTCGCTTTATGTTCATAAGAAGTCGTCCGCTCACTGGTTGGCTATCATTGCTGCTACGTTTAAGGTCCCTGGTTACCATATTCTCGCCATTTTGATCAAGATTGAGCAACTCACTGACTGTGACATTGATAACACCTAGAAAGCCCTGATCCTTCTTCTTAAACTTTTTATGATCAAAAACTTGAAGTGCAAGTTTAGAACTTTGATTAGCGTCGACTGTGAAAGTTTCGTTCCAATACGGATTCAGAGTCTTCTTAATCACACCAGTAGTTTTTGTTTGACCTCCGTCTACCGTAAGTACCACAAACGGATCAGGAGATCGTAACAAGTCTCGTTTGTAGAGAGCATCAGCAGCAATAACTGTGATTTTTATCTGCACCATGGGGTTGACGATGGTGTGATGGCGATAATTAACTTAGGAAATAAAAACGCCTCTTTGAATGGTCAGTTAAAAAGATAATTGGTATTTAGTCAGTGGCAATCTTCCAAAGAACCCCTTGTTATATGTGCAAAATATAATTCCGATGTGTAGAGTGAATTTTCACGAACGGATTTTAACAAATTGCTAATTCTACAAAAGTGTATGTGTGTGTCTATGTGTGTTTAAGCGGCTCCGACCCTGGATGAAGTAAGAAGTCACCTGATAATAATCAACTCTCATTAAGTAGCGGCTGGAGAGAGAACGGACTTCTTAATCGCATCAGCGAGCCAGATCTCAGCCGGATGTAAGGGTTATTCTAAGAGTTAGGGTAAGTGTTCAATCAGGGGTGGTGTCACCAACCTTGTAGTAGTCATCTTGCACAGCAGCTGAACAACTGGTAGTCATAATCTCAAACAACAGCAATATCGAAAGCAAGCAAGTATATACATATATAAAAGGGTTATAATAATGCAAAGAATAAGAAATAAATAAAAAATAATAAATAAATGAAAGGAGTGAGGAAGTCTTTTATTTAGCTCGAAGCCATCATCATAGTCTCCTCTAGGTCACTCACCACTATTTCACTGTCGCTAGCTTGAGAGCTGAAATCTGAAGTTTCATTTACACTAACATTCACCGGTACCTCTTTGGAGACCACGTTAGGTGTAGTGGGAGCATCAGTTTTCATCAAACGATCATCATACAATGATGAAGATTTCTTAATAACCTCAACTAACTCTTCTGTAGAATGGTGTTGATCCATGACACTAAGAAGTCGTACTAGCATCTCCACTAAGGGTTTAGTACTTTTACGCTTATGAAGAAGACATGCACCAAGTAATAGAACCGAGTTCGCTGCTCGCTTACTGTGAGGTGCACCTTCTCCAGCATGGAACCTGTGAATCGATTGAATATAATCAATAGCATCATCCATAAAAGCGAAATTCTCTAATCTGAGTGGAGCGATCTCGGCATTACCGTCATTATTGCCAGTATTTGATGCAAAGTCATAGAGCCAAACCACAATTGTCGACACATACATCATCGCTGATAAGAATGAGTGGTTTCCAGTAAAGAAACTGCTAGTAATAGCGTGGGCCCAGGCCAGATAGAGCATACAAGAGCCAACGAGTCCTTGAGCCTCCTCCGTCTTGACCCAATTTGTATATAACGGCATATACAGATAGTCCAACAACATATCTAGTGACTTCTGAGGATTCGACTTAGAATAGTTGGACTCCAACCAGTCGTTGAGATTAGCTGTTACTTGGAGCACAACAGGGAGGTCTTCATGAACAAATATGAAACTCGAATAATGGCACATTATGACAATCAAAGCATATTTAGACATTTTTTCGTCGTTGGGGTCGTTGTAGTTAAGTTCATCCCGTAACTTGTGGGACATAGACCCATTAACACGAAGAATCTGATCGGTGATGTCACCGTAGGCTGCACTGAAGTAGCTGTACCAGATGTCAAGACCACGATAGAGTCGTGACATAAGTTGACGATCAAACTTCGAGAATACAGATGTGCTGAAATCTTCATGAAGACCACGATGAGAATTCTCAGAAGACTCATCTTTACTAAGCTTCCTAACATTTCGCTTTGACTGCATTACTGCCTCCAACATTTCATCTCCATGAGGAACCAATCCACTGAGCTTTCCTAAAATCACAATGAGGCCATGAGCTACCGCCTTCAATGCAAAAATACTCCACGGGGTGTCCCCTCTTATCTGCTTTGTCGATTCAAATACAGTCTGTCTTGGAAATCTAACCAGCGATTTAATGAGTCCTAGATACGGCACATTTGCCACCATCTTACGCTCACCAAATATGTAGAAAAACTCTGTAGGTGTCCGCGCATGCCACACAGGACTAGGACAAACCATATGAATATCCATGTTAAAAATCGAAACCAGATTGGGTTTAGTTGATAGCATGTTACTGATGTTATCACAATACAAAGCAAAATGTAAGGTTCGCTTGCATGATTCAATCAATGCCCATTCCTGCCATTGTGCCTGTGGATCAGCACCTTGGTGAAACATGTATCCCTCGTTGCTGATAGTAGCCCAAATAGGTTGTTGGGTTAGCGTAGGGCTAAACTCACCAGAGTGAGGTACAGCAGTCAATGCTTTACAAAGGAAAAGATCCAAAGCATACCTCCCAGATGAGCTACGTATGAAATTGACCTGGTCGTAATCACCCATCAAGATCAAGCGCTCGTATCTAAACAGTAAACAGAAAGCTTGTAGTGTGTTCACGGTGGTGATATCTAGTCGACTGGGTTGAATATCATTCGGAACGTGCACCAATGCATTGTAGGTATACAGGAACACAGATGCATAGGCACGACGGGCAGTGAGAGCAACTTGTCGGTCTTCACTCAATGCCATGCCAATCAGAGACAACACAGCTAGCAATGGCAAATGAGCTGCATTCGGATCAAAAGAGGCTGCATGTAAAATAAATTTGACTGCAACAGCTTGACTCCACGATGTTTGAATCCAGTGATCGATCACACTCAGCGAGTTTAGTTCAGGGGGGACTTCAGTAAGAATCGTTAAGACGGCATTTGCACGCTCGGCTGTTAAAGGACGAAATACGTTCGGGTACATATCGAGCTTGAGGTGGTCGAATCCAGGTCTGTTGCTATCAATAGTACGCTCAATACGAGATTTTTTAGCAAACTCAATACTTCGAGCTTCATATGACTCAACAGCATCTGTATACCAACGATCATAACCAAACTTGGCCTTGTCAGTATCGAAGATATCATCAAAAAACCAAGCATAGCGATTATCATCTACGATAGCCCTTACTGCATCAGCTGGAGTTCTCGGTTCACTATCCTCAGACCGACTTTTCTTCTGCTTATCCCCGATGGTTAGCTCGGCTTCCACAACAGAAAGATCCTTGGGACTAGCTGTATTAGGGTCACTAATAAAACCCAGCTGTTTATGTTTGGGAGGGGCTTCTCGTAAGTCGGGGAATGGCAATTTATTGAATTGCATATCTCTCTCAAGTTTATTCGAAATGACAGATGCAATAGTTGAGTGGTCTGGGGTTTTAGACTCATCGATGCTGGACACATCTGATCTTGAACTTGTTGATTCGGTCCCACTACCAAGTCCTAATGATAATCCGTACGTACTAAATCTCCCACTATGACTGGATTGTGAAGATGTATCCGTGTGCATCAGGCTACCGTGATTATGCGCACCAATGGACGGTAAACGGGTATCCCATGCCGGTACTGAGGGGGGAAGTTGGTTTGATCCCTGAATATACTCATTATTCGATCCAGAATGTGGTTCTCCGTAGAAGTTGATCAACTGGTCTTCCGCTCTCGCCATGAGCCTTCCATTATAGGAAGATGTATAATTTCGTTGTGGTAAAGAGCTCCCCATTTCAGCAGGAGGTAAGTACCCCGATGGAACGCTTGATCTTCCTGAATATCCAGGCCCTGGTCCACTCAAATGCTGAGGATATCTTATTGGAGGTGCATATATTGGTAGACCCGGCTGTTCATACTCTTCGAATTGACGTCGCGAAGCGACCTCGGCAGCAAAGTCTTGAGACTTTGAGTTTCCCAATACTGAAGGAGATCCACTAGCTAATGCGTCATGATAGTAACCAAACTCAATTCCGTGTGGCTTGTCAACATAATTTAATGGTCGAGCACCACCAACTTCGGCCCCGGAAATCCCATTAAGGGTTCGTTCTCTAGCATGTATGGGCTCAAGAATTGCTTTCTCTTGGTTTAATCTCGAAGTCACGGCTTCGCTTTCGTTGATAGATTGTTCAATCTCGAGTATAACCTTGGCATGTCTCTTTGTCGTTAAATGATTGTCATAAAGGTCCTTCCTGCTAAAGTGGCGGTTACATTGTGCACAGAAATATGGTTTGACACTTAAATGGTTAGTGGCGTGCCTTTCCAAATAATCTCTCCTATTAAAAACTTTATCACACCCAGGGTGTGTGCAAAAGAATTGTTTGATTTCGGTTCCCTTCATGATGGAATGTATGTTTCAGTACAGTGTCCAAAATATCTTAATATCTCAATCAGTGAACTTAGAATGACAGGAACTTGCAACAATTCTTTCCGTTATTAAGTAGTTGTTGTGTAAATTAGTTCTTATGTGAGTTTAGTTAGTTATATAAACCGGGTCTGATTTTAATGTAACATCTGACAGCTGACAAATATCTGAACCCTCCCGCCCCATGCATGTCAAAAAAATAGCTAGTGAAGTGAAATCTAGGGTAAACTGTGGGCTCGGAAAACAGTAGAATGTAGGAGCATGTCACGGATAAGATAGCCGATGATGAATATCGACAAGAACAGGCTCAAATACTAGATTATTTAAAATTTAAAAGAGTTAACAATGAAAAATATCATGTTTATTTGTTTCTAACAAATTCCTAATCTTATCCGTTTTTTATTGCTCCCTGTCAAAATTAATGCCGATTATCACGCAAGTTCTATTTCCCGTAATTTAGATCTTCTAAAACGCGGTATGCAGCACGAGAGAGCAAATGTACTAGCAGTATGTAGTGTCTTCAACGTCCTGCATCTGTCAGATCTCCACACGGACTAGAGAGTCACGCCCAGTAGAAACACCTTGCCAAAAAACTATAAAGCATGGTATGTAGCTGAGGTCACAGACTGATTGTAGTAAAGTAATTCAGGTAAATTCTGAGTCCATCATATTGTAGTTATCAGATATAGTAAGTTTATTATCTTGGACCCATTATTTTTCATACAATTACACCCTCTCATTGATGGAATAGGGTTCAATGGAAATGTAGAAGTTTGAAACCGAAACCTAAAATAACTATAGAACTGCAGGAAGCTGGTAGTGCCCACTTTTCTTAGACATTATAGCTGCACTATTTTTTGGGACTTGTATTTACATATAGTATAGTGGGTATTCTATATTAATTTTTGAAAAACTTTCAAGAGAAGAGAAAAAAGAATTGCGGAATTTTTTGGAAGATGTCATGCCTAGAAGGGTCTACATGACTTTGCGGCAAAAACTCTTATGTAGCACTTGATGCGAGGGCTAGGGTAAGTTGTCTTACCATGGGCCACAGAGATAGCAGCCAAACAGCCACCTGTACCGGTGCCCACTAAAATTGCATCATTGTCATCAATAAATTAATCCTCACATTATAGCATGATGATTCTAGTCACAACCATGTGTTGTCACTAATGAGGATTAAGTGATGATCGTTATTTCGAGCTTCTAATTTCAACTTGCATCAATGCGGGATTTTAATGATGGTGACAGCTGTCAAATTCACTTTTGGCTGCGCATGCGATCCATAACCCTGCAGCTCGCATATGAATACGTTTCAACGAATGACTAATCATAGAATATTGCCACAGCGGGTCCAGCGATATCCAGAGGAGAGGCTTTGCATATGGGTAGGGGTAGTTAGCGCTTGGTACCTGGGGCGCCATAGCGATTGTACCAGCCAAGTTAGTTCAGTGCATGCGGCTTGGAAATCTTCGCGTGCGGCTCGATCCAACCGTTTGAGAGGTGAAAGCTTCGCGAATCCATTTCCAGGAACCAGACAGGCTCCGGGGTATGATGTAAATTTTATCGGTTCACTTTTATTGATATTTCGTCCCTCAAGAAGCCACTGGGCCATCTTTGAGTACATACTCTAAAAACACCGCAACGCTGAAAGATATGCATGTATCAAGAAAAGCGTGAAGAAAAAACTGTTATTGTAAATAGATAAATTTGGGATATTTTATACGGTGGTTTACTATCAGTTTAAGGGTTGACAAGATCTCCACAGTAAGGGTATTTTCCGGAGAAGAAGACAACCCATTGTTCTAGTGAGTCTTTCTCGCTGGACGTAAGGTCAGATAGAGTATCAACTTGCTGATCAATTGGTGTTAACATGTCATCTTCAAAACTGTGCTTGGCAAGACCACGGCTAGCATCACGGCCAGCAAATTGTGCATAAGAGCCCCCGGGACCATAATGAGCTCGGCCCTTGGTAACATCGTAAACTTTTCCCTTAACAGCTATGAGGATTCTCTTGTCGTCGGTTCCATTATACTTGTGCAGAGATAAAGGTGTAAAGTTTTGAATTTCAATTGCTTCGGGCTCCTTCAAATCGGGCTCACTACTATGATCAACGAAAACTCTATAAGCTAGGGAAAGTACAATCACTAGAATAATCCAACCCCACATTTTTTGAATGACCTGTCAAAATCTGAAATCTGCTTTAACAGTAGATCCCTGTCTACGCCACAAAGCCATATGATGACTAAGCTTCGGGATTTTGCAAGATGCATGTGCTCTCTCAGCCGAATTCAGAAAGTGTGGGGTTTGTCGCATGTGTGTGAGTGGCTTGGAATATACTGCAAATAGAAGAAATCAAGGTAGAAAACAATGTCATAAAGTAAAATAGATTTAAAAAGGTATGTACAAAAATATTTAGAATCTCATTTCTAGAAGTTGTTCCGAAACTTGTTCAATGTGTGAGGAGGCATCCTTCAATGCTTCCAGAAGGCCGTCACGATTCATATCGTCTATAGCATCTTGAATACCTGGAAATGTACCCGAAAAAGGATCATCAAAATATTGTTTCTTACTTGGCCCGAATAAATGATTTTTGAACCAATTGCGAGATTGAATACCGTTAATGTCATTAAGAGCCTTATTAGCTATATTGGCCATTTCATTCCAATAGTTACGAAGACGAGCAATTGGCAACGTTTCGGGAAGATCACCAGTTTGCGGATCTTTTTCATTTTTTCTATATTCCTCCCAGTCCTGTTGAGCTTGAACGTAAATATCACTAGAGCTCACAACCGAAGCGCCAGCTTCCTCTAAGCGTTCGAAGGCCGAGAATATCTCCTGATCATTCTCAGCATTCTGGAATACTCTAATATACTTATTCTTCACGTACAAAGTAGCTTCTTTCGCGAATTTTCCCAATCGATCAAATTTGAAAGGAAGCATTGGCTCGTCACCAAGTCTGAGAGCTAGCTCCGCGACTACTTGTGCCAGTATTTCGTGTCTACTCCAATCAGGATCACCATATTGATTCATCCACTCAATGTTATCATAGCACGAGTCAATAGGTACTGGCCTACTGGAGTCAACAAACCCAAGTTGAATAGATGGAACTCCAGTATGGGCTTCAAACGCAAGACTATTACCAAAATTGGTAAGCGGCATCAAGCTTCCCGCACACAGGTCATCATAGAGATTTTTACCATTATTCTCTGTGGCCAGTGCAGGAAGGACATCAATCACAGGATTTCCTTGTACAAGCAACTGAGGGCCACTTATCCCTATATCTAAGTCGATGTATGCGATTCCTTCTGTTCTCAGACTATTTGCAGTACCCTCAACCCATTCAGTAGATCCAGCATAGTTATGGGCTGATCCATCCCATAATGCAAAATAAATGGATCTCAATGGTTCCCATCGCTGCTGGTGTCGTAGATCATTTAAAACACGGGCTACTTCAAGCATAACATTTAGCCCAGCTAGTTGTGATGTACCGTAACACATGGTATCTAAACGAGCACCTATTACAACGACTCTATCAGGTGTTTCCCGTCCTTGTATATGCCCGAATATATTTCTGATCTGATGTCGCCTTTCTGCGATAGGGTGCGCATTCAGGTGTATATGATTCACAGTATTTGGTCCGGTCCACCATTCCTGAACTGGTACTCCATAATTATTATCGCCAGTTAATGTATCCACACGCTCTCCATACCCAACCAGGCTTTCCAACAATGGTTTAGCATCATTCCAAGACATTGCTGCAACGGGAATTGTAGCAATGTATGCAGAATCCAAATTGACCGTCATCTCATCACTAGAAGGCCAACCAGGACTCAAAATATCTCCAGGATATTCAACATAAGAACCCAGGCTGCCCTGTTGAATACTATCCATAGGATAGTCGCGACCAGCCGGCCACAAAGATTCACTCGTCAATTTAGAGCTTATGAAAAGTAGACCCTTGACACCATAGTTTTGAGCTCTTAAAGCGACATCTCCTGGGGGTTCTGCGCCATATTTCACTATAGCTATGCAATCGTGACAATTAATACGACGAAAGTCATCTGAAGACCCGAAATTGGCAAAAACCAGTGGACCACGAGCTTCACCTGGGCTGACCAGCGCCATTTGAGTAATAGGTTGTTGTTGGCTAGGCTCGTTGGAGTTTAATGCATTAGGTTCTGTCAGATTTGACGAGAATAAAATATCGCCTGAACTAGTTTCTATGAGTTCAAGGAGGGTGCTATTGCCATGAGAAAGAAAGATATTATGACGGTCGTATAAAACACCCATACCTAGGCTGGCAAATGTATCATGGACATATGCGCTAGTGGCTGCATCACCTTGAGATCCTGCAAAATGCGGCATTTTAGCAAGAAATTGGCTTGTTTGTCTAATGTTATCCCTGCTGATCTGACCTTTTATGACTTGCAGAAGTCGTGAATGGTCCTTATGATCGGAAGGAGAACCGAGTTTTGAAAAGTATGCATAGTTAAAAACGAAAATGCCACAGGCAACGACAGCCATCACTATGATGCGATAAAAAATGAACGGATTACAGTGATCGGCAATATATGAATCAATTGTAGTAGTAACAAGTATCCATAGCTTTAGAACCGGATCTATAGCTTTAAAGACAGGACGGCTAATTCTATGGGAACCGAACTGTTTCACAGATTGAAACCATGTAGGTGGATCATCATTGATTGGTTCTTCCACGTTAAATTCAAAACGGGGACGACTAATTTCATTAGAGCTCCTTAATGAATCTGATTCAGGGATCTGATATTCAGGTGGTGAGTCTCGTAACAGCCGAGATGCTGCTTCTTCGTCTATATCAATAGGCATTCAATGCCAATTCCAAAAGATTATGGATATAAGTACTGGCCGTTATCTCGATCTCTGGTAGTAGTCAAGATAACGATTATTAGACCATGACGGGGCGTCTAGATTGAGACACGTGATCATCACTAATGTAACTTCGGAAACAATTTAAGTCTGATGACTACGTGCATAATATATTGTTCGCGTGACCCTAAGATATTGAATTGAAACATGACACTTGACTGGCATCGAAAGTAGTAGGTAGAGAAAAATGAAAATTTATTAAATAAACTGTATAAAGTCTGTATTCAATTACAACATATTTAATTACATCTCTATTAGTTGGTATCTTTTTACAATTAAATAATAGAATCAATATTTAGATTCCAAGCTCAACTACTGGAACTCCTTAACGTATATATATTTTTTTACTCTGAGATGCCGAGTTTTCCCCTCATCGTACATTGGTGGTAAGGAGATTTGCCTTGGCGGTTTTAAGTTCACTTCAAATAACTCTCATTACTTAGCTAGCCCAAGTAGCAATACACGGTATGTATAATACGAACGTAATTATAAAGATTATGATAGTGTACACTTACTGTAAAATATGAAAAAGTAGCTTCAAGCAATGAATAAGTCCCAGCACACATCTAACGAGGGGATCTCAAGTAGATCATCGATCGGATCTCTGACAGTCACGAGAGTTTCCCAAAAGAGATATTTAAATTAAAGTTTGACAGCGGATCGATTTCATGTCCCGCAGACAGTATAAAAGCACATCTCTGAACATATCTGTTCACCACCTAGGTATCAATTTTCTAAAAGTTTTTTCGTTTTACCACTGCTTTATCATTCTCCACAAACAAGAAATACGTTGAACTTCAAGACCAAAAACTTTGAAAATGGTAGGAAAGTCACTTTCATTAGGATTTCTTCTTGGCATTCAAGGACTAGCTAACGCAGCTGCTGTGGCAGCTGCTGTCCAGAAGAATTCTTCCCCCAACCTTTCTGTTAATCCGAGTATAGGTAATCAACTCTCTGTTGCCCAGGATGTTCAGAGCAATGATGATCCTAAAGACACTGGTGATGATATTGTATATGTGACAAGATATAGTCAATCATCTGTCACCTTGCCTATTCCTGTAGTTACAGTATACACAACCAATCCTGGTTCTAGCGCTACTATAACTACAACTGCTACAAATGTTCTTACCCAAACAGTTACGGCCCCAGGATCTGACATAAGTATCGTACAAACTGTCTACTACCCGAGTTATGTCCCCACCCCAGTCACAGTCTCGATTCCAGAATACCAAGTTGTCACTCAATTAGAGTACATTACAGTTACTCCCGCAGTTAGCTATCCAACTCTTACTCCATCAACTGTGACTGTTTACGCCACAGGAACTTTGTCAGTAGTTCCCACAACTGTTACTGTTACTGTCCCTCAGAATCTTGGAGATAGCCAGAGTATCTATAACTCAGGATATACATATGGGTATGAGCTTGGTTACGCTAATGCCGAATCTACCTGCACTCCATTGCAGCAAGAAGCATATCAATATGGCTATGCTGATGGTGCTCGATGGGGTTATTCTGCAGGATACTACGATGGTCAGCATGGATACCAATTTGAAGTCCCCGCATTTAAGACAGGTGCCGCTGAGTCGGGAGCTCCTTTTCCTACTAGTGCCATTATAACTGCACCTCAGCAAGTTACTGTAACTACAACGGTTTGTACACCAACTACTCGAAGTCAGCAGTATACTACCATCAGCTACTACGTCCCCTATGGCTATCCCAATCCCTTCGGGCCACGTCTTGCCAACATAGATGATCGTACTGAAGGCGAAACAACTCCCGTTTCAGAAACTGATGTACAACTTTCCTCCAACTTGAACATCTTCGATTCCCCAAACTGATATGTAACATTAAACACAAGCTTATATAGCAATATTTTTGGTCAAATAATTAAATAAACAAAAATCAATAGAGATATATTGTCCTCTAGTTTGCCTTTGTCAGTTTTGCAAATAAAAGGTTATACGTATCGGGTACTCAATAGCGTGGCACTGCTAGCCCCGGCTAAATCTTCTAATTCCATACAGTGTTCATCTAATTGAGCGCTCAATAACAAATTTTCCAATCGCGACGGTTCCTCAGGCAACGAGAAATGCTTGCGCCACTCATCAGCCGAACCTGATTCATCTCCATTCTCTTGCTTCTTCTTCAGTTGCCAATGAGAAATCTTCTGACGTTCTCTCGCAAGCTGACGTTGGTAGTAATTGTACGTACCTTGTTCATAATTCAAATCATCAACAGTATCCATAGCCGAGTCTCCACGGGTTTCCAAAAGGGTTTGGTCGGGTACACGAAGAACCTGATTAGTGTCGGACACAACGTCGGGATGTTTACGGACATAATTCTGTAGAAATCTGTGAACTAACGAGGGATGGCAAACCTCAACATCAAGTTCAACGAGTAAGTTACGGTAATTCAAATAAGATTCCAATAGTTTCTGTGTACTAACCTTACCAGTACCAACAGATCGCTTCATTGCTAAGAACTCATCACTAAGTCGGAATGCTCTTAATCCCCAACTTCCTGTAGCTCGGCTAAAAGCCACGTCATTGACTAGCAGAACAACATCAGGATTTGTGGTCTGTAATGCGTACAATCCATCAAATACCTGTGTATTGTAAATAGCACCGACGGCGCTACTAAGGTACCAGCCCTCGACATGTTTGTCGGCATCTACCTGCTCTAAACTTGACACCATATCATTTATGTACTGCTTAGCATCCTTGCTACCAATATTAGCGCTCCCAGATTCAATGTATTGCTGAGGAAGAGCAAAACTTTCAGTAATGCAAACTTGGTTGTTATTTCCACGCTCTTCCGGACCAGTTCCTAGTAAAATCCCTCCAGCTGGAGCAGGAAACGTACTGTTGAGATGACCAGTTATTTGGAATGCTACGGGCGATTCGACTTTAATGCTCATATGTAGGCAAACTTTAGTTTATCTCGTTAGTTTCCGTGGTTCAGGATACAAAAAATGTTAAAAGATGTCAGGAAAATTTCAGGTACATGTTGCGGTTAAGTGCTCGTGACCCAGTGGTTCATCAACGGTGGTGATGATAATAAATAATCTAATGGTCCTGTGATTGATATAGATAAAAAAGTTAGAAAAAGAAAAGAAATTTGTTAAACTAAATAGATACAATAGTTAATTCACGCATTTGCATCAATGCCTGTTCTACATATGAGTCTAGCTGTCCACTTGCATATTCGTCACGTACTTGCGGTTCAAGATACTGCTGGACTTCAGCTAACCTCGTATAAGATTCTGTACAAAATCGTAATTGAACCTTCACCAATGCTTCAAAACTAGGGTCAAGGTAAGGTACACGCATATCAATAAGTTGAGGGAGCTCTCCTGTCAATTGATCATTGATTTGATTGTAAACATCACGGCCAGCAGCTTCCTCATGTTCAGCTTGGGGAAGCTTGGATGAATCCTTAGATGGCTTATCTACTAACTTCTGGGTCTTGGCTCGAAGTCGGTCATAATCCAAAAGTTTATGTTCACGTTTCTTTATAGCTTCGTTGATGTCAACAAAGTATGAGCAAAATCTCATCACAGGATCAAGAACCGCTTCTCTAAATGGTTCATCCATCCCCTTAACGGTTTGTTGATCTAGTTCTTGTACTGCCGTCAGGAAGTGTTTGCTAACGTTATCTCTAACACCAGCATCTCCATAAAAGATATCAATCGTCTCAGCTATTTTAATTTGTGCTGAATTTATAGCTCTAAGTGCATCAAGGTACCCTTTAGCTTGGGTTTCTAGTTGTAAAGAGGTCTGTTCCATTTGTCTAAATCTTCGCACCTCAAGTTCATACTCTCGGTCAATTGAATGCTCAACCTGACCGGTCTTTTGCATAACCTGGGTCCCAGCACGGTTTACAGCTTTCTTGAATCCCTCCCAACCCATTTCGAATCGTGATTACTGTTGTATATTGAGTAGGTTTGAAGTAGAAACCGTGGTGAGGTTTACTGGGATAATTACTTATTCAGCCGCGATGTAAGGGTTCAAATATATATCGGAACCAACACAGGTTAGACGTTATCTGCTGTGGTGGCTATGAGTGAATTCCATTAGTTATAGATTATCGGTACGTACATTTATATAATACAAGAGAATATAAGCTATTATAAGATAGAAGAAAGGAGGAAACTAATTGGATAAAGTAAACTAAGCACATGGCCAATGAAAGCTCAAGGTCTGGACGCGAATTGTAACAAAAAGCTTTCATTATCTGAAGAAAAAAATGAATCCTATCTATAATTTCCCCAGAAATATATTTCAGTTCATTTGTGTACACTAAGTGGTATCTACATGGATCAACGATAACGCTATCTGGTCTCTACCCTACCCTCTGAAAATAAATTTATTTTAATTCCTGCCATTAATATCCTTCTCTGACTTATTTTGAAGAATTAAGTAATAGAATAAAATGGTGGCTCAAGTTGAGGTCGGCGATGTGTTCGATACAATTCTCATATTGGATTTTGGTTCCCAATATTCTCACTTGATCACTCGTCGTTTACGCGAGTGTCACATCTACGCTGAGATGCTCCCCTGCACCCAAAAGATCAAGGACCTTCACTGGAAACCTAAGGGTGTAATTCTAAGTGGATCTCCTTTCAGTGTATATGCTGAAGGATCTCCACATGTTGATCCTGCTGTCTTTGACCTTGGTGTTCCTATTTTGGGTATTTGCTATGGTCTCCAAGAGATCGCTTGGACCCACGATAAGAAGGCTGTTACTGCTAGTTCTGAGCGAGAGTATGGCCATGCAGAAATTGAGGTTCTTGATAAGCAGAATCTATTGTTTAGCGGCATTAATCACTTCCAGGTGTGGATGTCCCACGGAGATAAGTTAAGTGCTCTTCCCGCAGACTTTGAAATTACTGCCAAGACCGGAAACTCCCCCTTTGCTGCTATCCACTCAACGAAACAGCAGATTTGGGGTATTCAATTCCATCCCGAGGTCACACATACTACTAAAGGTACCCAGCTTTTGGAAAATTTCGCGGCGAAAATTTGCCGAGCTACTCAGAACTGGAATATGAAGAACTTTATCGAAACCGAAATTGAGCGTATTAGATCTCTAGTTGGTCCCCATGGTGAGGTTATTGGTGCTGTCAGTGGTGGTGTTGACTCCACTGTTGCTGCTAAGCTAATGAAAGAGGCTATTGGTGAGCGCTTCCACGCGATTCTGGTTGACAATGGTGTCATGCGCCTTAATGAGGTAGAAACCGTAAAGGCTACTCTTCAGGAGGGTCTTGGTATTAATCTCAATGTTGTGGATGCTAGTGAGGAGTTCCTTGGTCTTTTAAAGGGGGTTACGGACCCGGAAAAGAAACGAAAAATTATTGGAAACACTTTCATTCATGTCTTCGAGCGTGAAGCAGCTAAAATCAAACCTGAGCAGGGTGATGGTGAAATTGAATTCTTGTTGCAGGGAACTCTGTATCCTGATGTTATTGAGTCCATTTCTTTCAAGGGACCATCACAGACCATCAAGACTCATCACAACGTTGGCGGTTTATTAGAAAACATGAAATTGAAGCTCATTGAACCTCTTCGAGAGCTATTCAAAGATGAAGTACGTGAATTAGGTGAACTAATGGGTATCCCGCACGACTTGGTGTGGAGGCATCCCTTCCCAGGTCCTGGTATTGCCATTCGTATTCTTGGTGAGGTGACGCCGGCTCAAATAGAGATCGCTCGTAAGGCGGACTATATTTTCATTGAGGAAATCAAGAAGGCTGGTATCTACAATGAGATTAGCCAAGCATTCGCTGCTTTGTTGCCGGTAAAATCAGTTGGCGTAATGGGTGACCAAAGAACTTACGAACAGGTCATTGCTTTGCGTGCCATTGAGACTAAGGATTTTATGACTGCTGACTGGTACGAATTCGAGTTCTCTTTCTTGAAGGCTGTAAGTCGCCGAATTGTTAATGAAGTCGAGGGTGTTGCGCGCGTAGTTTATGATGTCACCAGTAAACCACCTGCCACTGTTGAATGGGAGTAAGCTGACAGTCAGCTTGTAGTCAAATATAGCTTCATCTTTATATATATGTTATGTCATACTGATACTTTAAGTTGCCTTATGGCATATGCAATAGTGTAGTCTCCATCATGGCTCAAACTAATAATTATTTCATCACTACGTGGCCAATTACATCTCAGCTCCTGACCTCGCGGTCCAAAGATCCTTCGCCATTGATTAAAAATACATCTCTCCTGATCCTCACTACTTAAGCTTTTATACATAGCTTCTTTAGCGGCCCATGAGGAAGCTAACTGTCGTACGATTTCAGCATTTGAATGGGTTGCAGGAGAAAGTGCAGATTCTAATGGATGGAGGATACGCTGCTGCAATCGTGTAATGCGATGGGGATGTTTCGCCAAAATCTCGGCAAACCTCGCGGTGCGTACAATATCTACACCCACACCTAGAATCATACTCAAAAAAAACTATGCAATTTAAAAATTAGTTCCTATCGATATCCTCTCAATTATATATCTAACAAGTTCACTAATGTCAACTTTACTAACCACTGAAATAAATAAACCTGTGGAGTGTGCGTGTGTGTGTGGAATCGGGACGGAGAGGACAGTTGTTCAGGGCAGCGGTGAGGGTTCTTTCTGAAATTTCCAACTGATCCGAGCTTCTAAACAGGCACATTGAAAGTTCTTATAAATTAAATATGGGTCAAGAAATACCCGCTAGCAGGTATAACCTCGACACTTATTCTGGAAGAGTCAAACACTTCATTTCAGCATGCTCTCCACTAACATTATTTCATTCAAATGATGAAATTAGGCAATCTCAACAATTAGTTAAAGATTATGCAGAACACTATAAACCTTTAGATGATAGATTTTGGAAAGCCAAGCAACTTGTTGACTCAAGTGTTCACCCTGATACCGGAGAGATCATTTTTCTGCCCTTTCGAATGAGCTGTAATGTTCTCAGTAATTTGGCAATAACTGGGGGAATGTTGACCCCAAATTTGGGCCTTAGTGGTACTGTATTCTGGCAATGGGCTAACCAAAGTCTCAATGTTGCCGTAAATTATGCAAATGCTAATAAAAGTGCACCTATTTCCACATCAGATCTATTGATGTCTTATGGGATTGCTGTGGTGTCCAGTGTATCAATTGCATTAGGATTGAAACCCTTAGTTGGTAAATTAAAGGTAAGCCCTTCAACTAAAGCTATTATTTCGCGCCTTATACCCTTTGCTGCCGTAGTTAGTGCCGGATTGGTCAATGTCGGAGTCATGCGGAGCCAGGAGATCTTCCAAGGGATTACTATCCGTGACGTGAGTACAAATGCAGACCTTGGGAAGAGCAAGAAGGCTGCTGTTAGAGCTGTTGCTGAAACTGCAGCGAGCAGAGCTATCAATGCCACCCCAATTATGGTTGTGCCAGCCTTGATTTTACTCAAATTGCAGCAAACTGTTTTGAAGAACAAACGATCCGGGGTTGTAAATGCTGTCAACTTGGGCCTTCTCGCAACTACATCGTTTGCTGTTCTGCCTTTTGCGCTTGCGGTTTTCCCTCAGCGAACTGTGATAGCAGGTGATAAGCTTGAACCCAAATTTGCAGGTAGACAGGTGTGGTTCAATAGAGGAGTGTAATTTACTTAATGGCTAAAAATAGTAATTATTAGAATCTCTTTCTGGAGTATGAGCTCTCATCATTGGGGGTGAGGTTAATCACAAGATGACCGCTGCGAAAACTCCCGCCAATGCCAATGCATTGGGTAAAAGTGTGGCTGCAGAGTTAGCGAGCTCAGGAACAGAAGGAACTGATGATGTAGCAGCAATGGAAATAACCGGGTTGGATGCTGTGCTGGGGGTATGAGGGGTAGGGGGGGTAGATGTTGTCAAAGTACTGTGTCCGCTGTTGGTGTTAACGGATTCAGTCCCACTAGTTGTGCAGGTAGAAGTCACTACAGTGGAAAACCATTTAGTAATAGTAACTGGTACAGGATTTGAAGATGCACCGTAGCTTGTAGATACTATCACAGTGTGGTTGGCAATGATAGGAGGAGGAATACTAGAAGAAGAGGGCAACTGAGAAGTACTTGCAACATGAGTGCAACCACTAGGCATATACGTCACAGTAAACTGAGTTGAGCTGTAAGCTGTCACGGTTGTGCCAAATGTGGTGATGGTGGTAGGTCCAGTGACGGGAATTGTTGTGGTAATTGGAGTTCCCGAACAAGGTGGTGGTGTCGAGACACTTTCAACTACCGATGTGCTGGGAGTACCAGAACTGGCAGCAGAATGAGTGCAACCACTTGGCATATAAGTCACAGTAAGCGGAGTTGAGCTGTAAGCTGTCACGGTTGTGCCAAATGTGGTGATGGTGGTAGGTCCAGTGACGGGAATTGTTGTGGTAATTGGAGTTCCCGAACAAGGTGGTGGTGTCGAGACACTTTCAACTACCGATGTGCTGGGAGTACCAGAACTGGCAGCAGAATGAGTGCAACCACTTGGCATATAAGTCACAGTAAGCGGAGTTGAGCTGTAAGCTGTCACGGTTGTGCCAAATGTGGTGATGGTGGTAGGTCCAGTAACGGGAATTGTTGTGGTGATTGGAGTTCCCGAACAAGGTGGTGGTCTTGTACTGACTACGGTCGAGACACTTTCAATAGTAGATGATCCAACTGCAGATGTACTGGGGTTCGTCGAGACACTAGATGGAGAAGAGGAGCTGTACTGCGATGAGAGTGAGGACACAGTAGATGAAAGGACAACTGAACTACCCGGAGTGGAAGAGGTACTTGCAACAATAGAGCTCGGTGAAGTAGAAGAACTTGCTGCAGTGGAACTAGATTGTGCTGAAGATGAGGGTTGAGAGGTGGTTGTCGGCTGAGTAGTAGTAGTAGTAGTTGACGTGGTTGTCGGCTGAGTAGTAGTAGTAGTTGACGTACTACTTGATGAGGAGGACGGACCTCCGAAAATCATAATATCTGTGCTTACAGAAGTAGACACGAATACATATTGCGTCGCCTTGGTCAGAGTTTGAACCTCTTCAGTTGTGAAAACACTATCTGGTAATGTTGATGTCCAGTAGACCGTGGTGTACGGAACCTCGCCATTATCAGCACGCTTCAAGTCTTTGACTGCTGTCACAATTGACAAGTTTACTAACAAAAGAAACAAATATGAAAACATTTTATGAGTTGATGTGCTTCCTTAATGCTTTAAATATGGTAAAATCTTCCCTATTTATAGACTCTCTTCCCGATTCATCTTCTGCTTCAGCTTTTATCGATATAGGGTTATGGCTGCATATTTTAGCTGCCAATATTTGTTAATTGAAATCAAGTATTTGTTTACAACAAATATGTTCAAGAAGCGTAAAACTTTACTTGGTTCACATAACGGTAGAGAAAAAATCAGAGAATAATTCTGTTTTTGAAATGATGAAATTATCGAACTATTTACATTTTCAAAGTCCTCTTAAAGTCAACACTAGTGAACTAAAAAGGTATACAAACCTAACCTCGTAAACATATCCCGGGACGCCCGCCATATCCCCACCTGCCCATTGAGGTAAAAAATGTTACGGGTGGTGCAAGGGTGTAAAACCGCAGTTTTAACCGTTCTTGGCCGGAAAAAACACAGCATATCTGTAGTTAATTTTTTTATTGAACTATTTCAAAATTTTAAATCTTAAATAAAAAAAATAGCTAACCTTCTATAGATTTTGGTGGTACATAGCAATCCAAAAAATGAGATCCTCCATGTACAAAAACGGAATTTTTCTTTTGGATTTATGCAGGGTTGTTAACTGTATTATTAATATGTGTGTCTGATAGAACTGTCTTGCATGCCATCAGTTCTAGTATCGCTTATTGTTACCCTATTCTATTGCTTGAGCATCTACACACATGCAAGGTGAGTACCGTACCTTAGTCAAACCCATCTTAAATTGGCGAGCGATAAGGGCGATGAAAGCAAATGGTGAATGGCACATAAACTTTATTATTTACATTAGCAAGGATATGATGGGATTGATTGAGATTAGATTTCTATAATACTTCAAATAAGATAGGTCATAAGTAAACTGAAACTGAATTTATTTCGGTCCGTCCTGACGTCGGGATACAGTTGAGGGATACCATCTAGGCTCTTGTAATTGCTTTTCCTCCCTATTAGACAAGACTTGCTGATGGTCCTCTGTTACGGCCATATTCGGGTTGTACAAGCTAGTTTCTGTGACTGCTTCCCCAGAGAACTGTGTGCTAATGGGTGGTACTGGTTCCGACCAAGTGGGAATATTCTGGCGATTCCCAAACGCTATTTGCATGTTAGATGGTCCGCAAGGAAAACTGTGTTGGGATAATAAAGGACGCATACTTTGTGAGCTTATAATATTTTCATATGGCACGTACAATTGATGAGCCAAGTATGGTGCAAGTTGTGGTGCACCACTGATGTTTCCAGTATGTACAGGTAGGTGATTAAACTGGTGGAACATAGGAGTTCGATGAGCATGTAGAAACGCAGAATGAGGTGTAAGGGATTGCGGTTCCATTACACGCCCCTGTGTTTGTAACACCTGGGGTAAGCTTAGAGGAGGCTCGGAGCTGTATTTAGGAGGATATGATGTTCTATATGGCTCGCTTTTGTTATCATGAGTTGAAATTGACGCGAAACTAAGTTCGTCCTTGGGTGTATCACTCTTGCTAGTCCTATCACTCGTCTCTTGTGAATTTATAACTACCAAGTCAAAGCTGGATTCAGCTTTTAATGCAACATGATTCTCTTCGGGAATATGATTTCGCTCGTTAATATTCTGTTCAGGTTCAGTAGAATTCCTTGGCAATGTGTGTGTTTCTGGATGGAACATACTTACAGTCAACTTTTCACTAGTAGAAGCTTTTCTCTTATGAGGCTTTCGCATACTAGTTTTATTCACTTTCTTTCTGTCGGTATTACCTCCACACTTGTCATGGCTAGTAGTTGTCTGCGTGTCATTGATTACTTCTGGTTTTGAATGCCTTTCTTGAATATTGTTATCCGGAAGTACCCAACGTAACTTATTATGGCACCCATCTTTCGACTGCTGAAATTCGCTCTCCGAATCCTGAGTTTTGGGATAATCTACTTCATTGTAGACTTCGTCGAGTCGTAAACGTTGAATTGTCTTTCTTAGCTCTTTGACTCCAGCAATTCTCACGCCGTGAACTTTTCTCATGTGTCGTACCAGTACATCACCTCTGAAGAATGCTGAGATACAGATTGGGCATTCATAACTGCGGGTGCCTGAATGTTTTGCTTCGTGGCGTCGAAGGTGCTCCAGTCTGCGGAATGAACAGCAACATTGACCGCACTTTAAACGATTTTCACCGGTACGAAGTGGTTTTCCCTGTTCTGATGAATCCGATGAATCGGAAGGCGTAGCAACGGGTACTTCGGAATTAACAATATCTTCAGAGGGTCCAATATCGTCCTCTTCTTTTAAAGCATCTGTAACTACATTGTTGTTTTCACTTGCTGTTACATCTTCATCGAATAATTTATCTGATTTGGTGAATTTTTCCGTTGATGGATCACAATTAGAGGTCTGATTTGAGCCCTCACTTAATGTTTCTACCTTTCTTCGAGCATCTCTATAATTGCCATAAGCGTCATTTAATTTTTCTTTTGACATGAAACATATCCTTTCGTAAGATATGAGATGAACGGCCAATGTATAAAGAAAAGGATTTAGAAAAAAAGAAGGTGAGCTGTGGTAACAGAAACGATTAATCAGAACCTTTGTGGAGATTCTTCTTTTTCGAATACCGAAGATTACGCAATTTCTTGAGTGTTTCTATATAGATTGACTAACAACACTGATTTGAACTAATGAAGGTTCTTCTCGCTAATTAAGCTTTTGTAAAAATTGCTTTATTGTTTTATTTAATAATATTAACTGTTTGTACTGCATATCGGTTCTACCACTCCATGCCAGTGTAAATCACCTCACACCCCAACCCTTGCATTGAATCTACGTTTCACGCGCATATGTGCTGTAAACTTATCAAAAAATAAATCATATGATCACGGAGGTGGGGTTATGCATAGAGGCTTAACACAGTTCAAAACGGTACCATTATTATTATATTATAATAAGGCTCTTATTTATTTCTGGTTGTAATCAAAATTTTATCCCCGTTTTCTCTAAATGTTGAATACGAATATCTGAGTTCATGTATCAACAAGCTATGATATCGCTTGATCATTTTCGCATACAGATAAGATAGATTTATGATAGTTACGCGCGTATGAAGCAACTTTATCGAGTGGTCTGCTTCATGTAACTAGAGGGCCTCTCTTTGTCCATAGATCTTGCATTGTAAGGTAAGGGCTCGCTCACATCATATTTGAAAATGGTCAGATCTTATGTCAGAGATATGTCGGTTAATACTCTTACTCCCCTCTCTCGGCACTATCTGATCACACTATAAACTTTGTTATAAGTAGCAGAATGTCACTTAATGTAGTAAAATCACTCAAAATATGAATCCCTTAGTCTATAGTATAGACTGTTTCAAACCATATGACTCACATGTATTATCAGATGAGAAGACCGCTGCCAAGTTGCATCTAACAAAAGGTGAATACCCTAGCCGCAGATTATGATTTAAACCCATTCAACTGGTTTATTGCAAGAAAAGGAACAGGAAAAGCATATTACTTTGATAATATACATGATACATATTGTCGAAGAAGTTAACTGGGTTATTAGGAAAAATGAAAGTCTATTTGCCAGACCCGACACCAGCTTTAGATATGTTCGCACATGGTGCTAGGGTATCGCAATACTGCATGGATAGAGAACGTTATGCCGATGAATAATACTAATCGCCAAGATGGTTCTTAGTTTCTCAAGTTAAAACCCCAGCACCGCTCGTACTTCAATAAATGAGGAGTACGGAGTACACCATAAGAGTTTTTCTGCCCACTCTTGCTTTATCCGCCCCGTTCGCTTAATTTGACCTAAAACTAAAAGCCAAGTAACCCTAGTTCCGGTGAGTCCATCCCGGAAAATAATTAATTATCAGGGCATACTCCTGACAATGGTAGACTTGCGCTAGACCTAGCCCTAGGAGAAGTGGCGTGATTTACTCAACATGACTGATGTTAAACTAGACATACGTATGTATTCATTAATAAATATAGTTCAGGGTTGTGTATAACATTTAGTGTGTAGAGTAAGGAGGTGGTAGCGACGTTTCGGGGTACTCCGGGCACTGTCCTGAGTGCCCGGCCGTGTTCCGCCTTCCCGCATCTGTACTGCAGGTAACTGGATACTGTGAATGCGGTGCGCCGCCGGCATATGCAGCTGATAAGGTAGTATCAAAACATCCTGGTGCTGACGCTGACGAGTCGGCATTCCAATTCTGTATCACGCCAGGCAAAACCAAAATCGGGGCCTTTATTACTAACCATTTAGACATATTAGCCAAATTCATAGACCTTAATTTTAGTATCACCTGAAGTTCATATTTCAATTCTAAATATCTGGTCGTTGCTGTTTCACTGATTGTAGGAAGCTCAAATTCTCTAAGTTCTCGAGATAAATCTGACGTACCATTGGGAAGTATTACCTCAGGACTGCTTTCCCAACATATAATTTCTGACTCTGATCTTTCATTGGTTTCAAGTTGTCTCATATGTGTTCTTAATTTAACTATAATATCGCTGAGAACGACATAACTGTCCGTGCCTGAATGGATGTGTAATCCAAGGGGGGTTTTATGAGGACTTTGCAGAAATCCATTACTAGGGAGATCTAAGCTAGCACGAATTGTCACCTCGCCCATTTCATTTGCAGAAGGATGCCGATATTTTTGGCCAATTAAAACCGCTAGTACTTTAGATCGAGGCTTTATAGGTGCCGCATTCCCATTTCTTGAAGTGATCATCCGTGTTTGAGTCTCTATCGTGGAATAATGATCTAAATTCTCGTATGTTTGTTCGTCAAGGGCACGCATTGGAAAAACATCAATATTGAAGGGCTTGGAATATGAAGTGTCACCCAACATCAACTGGATACTCCAGTAAACACCAATTGAGTCTGAATAGTCAATGGTGGCTGGCCAACTACTCAGCTCTGCAGGAATATCGAAATTAACATCAATTATATAATGACTCTTAGATGATGCTTTATTAAGTTCTACCGGTACTTTGTGTACAATTGAGGAGTTCCACACTGAAGAATTTCCAGTAGATTGCTTGCAAATCAGTGCCAGGTAGAAATCTCGATGATGATGGGCTTTGATGTCCCTTACAACGACTTTTCCTTTGACGACAGACAAATTAGTGTACATCTCTACCGGCTCCAATTCGAATTTAACAGAATCAATTTTCATTTTCTGTACCTAGAGGAGGAAATCTCATAGATCTGAAGCATTTGTAATAGATTCTCTTTCGTGCTCATTTATGTGAGGTACACTTCCTCTGACAGGATCTCACAGGTAGGGGTTTCTGATCCAATCTATTTCCCCTCAACCCCGAAAACTGTGCATAATACTTGAATGACCACTAGCAAGATCTTAAATTCAATCGAAAAAGCTGCATAAACAGCTATGCCATACTTATCCTTAATTAATGGAAAGGAAAATCTTCAACTGCTGATAATTTCAGCGAACGCATCTACATATTTTACTTAATTAGAGCTAAATATATTTCTGTTAACCTGTGGCACTAGTGGTTTCATTATCTTTGAATTGTCCAGTGCCAGTATCATAGCTTTTAGACGATCTCCGTGAGGTTATTCGACTGCTAGTGCGACTGCTAGTGCGGTTATTCAGCCTGGTATGCGGAACTCTTAAAGAGCCATCGGCAGTCTGCTCTCCTTCAGATCCCTCATCAGTCTCAGTTGCATCATATTCAGACCCATCAGAGTCATTGTCGGCATCAGAATCGTAATCATCTTCAGCAAAAGTAGCATTGAGGTTGGTTTCCCAATCGAGGCCGCGCTGTGTTCCAGTCAAAGTAGAAGTAGTGGTATTAAATTTACTGTCAGAATTTTCATCAACATCATCATCGGACAATTCAGGTAATGGTGATTTCCAGAAGTTCGTGTCACTAAATCCGACCGAATTGAGTTGATGAAGTTTTTGCTGTTCCGGAAGAACTGGTGGAAACAACTGGTCAACTAAATCTGTGATTAGCAAGTACGAGCTTTTGATTCCAGTTAGCTCGAGGAGCTCAAGTCGCACCTCAGAATCTGTGTTGATAGTGAAGATTTTAGTAGATGGAACACCAACTGACCGATAGCTAAGACCATCAGTAATTCTATTGCCAAATCCGGCATAAAATGGGGTCATTTCTTCATCATTATTATACTCGTACAACTGAGCAATATCTCTCAAACAAGCCATCTTGAAAATTTCCGGCTTTCTCATTATAACTTCCCGACGTAGAGCAGCCATTGTTCGGTCCGGACTTAAAATTACGGGGCCCGGAGGTAGTGTATAATCACCTTGTCGAATGCTTTTAAGGTATCCACGAGTTGTATCAGCCAAGCCGACTGATCGAGACGTTAGATACATGATGTTATAGCCATTTTGGGAAATATCTGAAAATAATTTAGCAACACCAGCATGAGTCCAGTCGCGGCCAACGAGAGTCATGATATGACCCATAGCATCACTGCGAGTAATCGTTCCATCAATGTCACTAATAACTACCGGTGTTACTGAGTCCCAAAGAAATATGTTTGCAGTAATTGTGGCACCGTTGCTGCGCACCACAAATTTCATATCGTTTTTACCTGGTTTGAGGCCCAATCCTTTTAGAGTCTCACTATTAAGACGAAGTGTCTTAACAAAATGCAATGGGGATTCCCCATCACCCTGAAGTTGTGTTGGAGGTTGGCGAGCTTCTGGAGCTGACCGTGCAGTATTTTCAGGAGACCCCGGTGGGCTGGGTACAGGGGAACGAGGTGGCGATTCACTATCACTGGAAAGAAGATTAGTTACAACCTTTTCCAACTCTTGGGTATTCTTACCACCAGCCTTATATCCCGTCATGTCCATAATTACTGAACCATCTACATCCTGAGTCGAAGGAATATTTACCTTGCGTAACCGTTGAATGATTTTATCTATATTTTCAGGTTGTTGTCCTCTAAGACGAGGTTCGAGTGTATCTTCTTCTTCGTCTTCTTCAGGCTCTTCAGGCTCTTCATGGTGCTGAGACTCATCAGAGGTAGGCTTAGCAGGATCTGAACTTGAGATATCAAGAAATTCAACATCAGCATTTTCATTGTCATTCTCGCCAGTGTGAGACATTGGACTGGAAACCGGACTCACGACTGGAGATGTTAGCAAACTTTCCGGGACTTCAGCAGTGGTGCCAAACACAAAAAATGCCTCGCCACCTTCGCCCAGTTTCATCTTCAGATCAATTTTCTCATCATTTATATAGAAGTCTACCCCCTTTTGAGACGGTCTTAGCAATGAAATTTTACCGAATCTGATATGAAATGCCGAACAATGGTAGTCACCATTAGATTGCTTCACAACTACAACATCTATTGCACCAGAAAGAGTAGAAGGGTTTAAACTATTCCATGTGCGGGAAACACTGCCAATTGCACGTCCAAAATACTGCATCCTCAGAATATTTTGGAATTGTCAGTCTCTATGCTTTTCCACACACAGAATCGATTTGAGATTAGTTACTTACGATGAGCGTGGGGTTGAGGAAGTCAAGGGCTGTTACCGTACCCTTTGCCCCAAGATGAGAAACCGACCGGGATTGGCACTACGGAGTCTGCGTCTATGTATACATATTCTTACTAGTAATGTTTAAGCGAAAAAGGCAGCGGAAATGTTCCTTGAAAAGAAGAGATGACATGAATAAGATTGAAGTTTTGTGAGTGAGTTCCTTTTGGTTTATTATTATCTAGATTGCTAAAGAAGAAATGCAGAACAAAAAGATGTTACCAAAAATCACAAATTAAGCATTTTAAATTCCTCGTGTCCATTAATCATTTAATTTTCTTGTCCTAGTTACTTTACTGTGCTTCATTTAGTTTCATTTGTGCCGGGAAACGTCTGACTACATGGGGGTAGGGGCATTGTCCTTATATAAGAAAAATTATCATAATGGCTGAAGGTGTGCACGCCTTATCCTCACCATAATTTTTTTTAATTATATTTTTTCACGTAGCCAGAGAGGCAATCAAAACAAATCATTCAAATGAAATGATGGCTATATCAGCAACAACAGTGCCCTCTAATTCTATAAAAAAATCTGACGATGATAAATCGCATTACAATTCCAACATAGATACAAATACAAGTAGTAATAGTGTTCCCCCTGTGGAATCCCAGTCCATATATGCACAATTCATCCGTGAACAGTTAGAGTTTGCGTCTAAATCTAATAATGTTTCCCAATTCCTCACTATGTTGGCTCAGATAGTGCCGGTTGCTACTCCTGAGACCTCTACTAAGCCACCATCTATAAAGGAGGACAAGTTATTTTCTCTATTGCGAACTCTGGCATCCGAGCTTGACAAGCTCAACGTTAAAGTTCTCACGCCCATTATAATGCAGATTATGGCTGTTCCAACCTGGAACAGCATCTCCACACGTGTCACTGAATCATATCTTCACCTATTCAGTGTATTGGTCAGTAGTGACCCACGTTGGTGGACAATAGTTTCCAAGAAACTGGTGGCTCAATTCACCGAGAAGAATCTGGATCTTACTCCAAACCATACCATGATACGTAAGATTATCCAAATTGTGCCGACTTCTAGTACATCGATGAGTGACATCTTCGGTAGCGAGTTCCCTCATAAGTACAGTAGTGCGGACGAGATTTCTAGCTACGTCTCAAACTTACTGCTGGCAGCTGAGTATGCTCCTGAGCAACTTACCGCTATCTGGGAGCTCATAGTTCAACGTCTAATTGAACTAGATGGTGAGTATGATGACTCTGATGAGCTATTAAAGAGTCAGCTAGAAGATGATCAGTCGGATTTTGATTCTTCTGATGACACAGATTTATCTTCTGATATTGATAGTGATATGGATGATAGTCTGGATGACAGTGATATTGAAAGTGATTCCAGCGATGAAATTAGCGAAAATAACGATGAGACGCCTACTTCATTAAAGCGTGGGCTCCCCGATAGTGATAGTGATTTGACTATTGTAGAAGGCCCAATGGTAAAGCGTAATAAGATGGAACACATCGCCGAAGGAGATGAGGTCACTGGCTTGGAGCTGGGTATGGCTGCCTTAGAACAAGAATCTATGGCGGTAAAGGTCGATGCTGTAATGTCACTTTTGTTAGACCATCTCTCTGTAAAGTTTGCTAAATCTGCCGTGCAGACTGGAGCGGCTACCCCCCTATTTAAGGTTCTCTTGCATGTGTTTCGACAAATAGTTCTTCCCACCTCCCATCTACAAGCAGTTCAATTCCTCTGGTTCTACATTACCCACTCTCACCCTGACCTACTTGCATCCTATTTATCAGTCTTGTTAGAGACATCGATGTCAAGTAGTGTATCATATGACCAGAGATCGCGGGCCATGCAATACGTAGCATCCTATGTTGCTCGTGCTAAAGGAATGACTCGTAAACAAGTTGTGTTCGTAGTGAACTTTCTCGCGGACTGGGTTAAACAGTTCATTAAGGAACGTGAGATCGAAGTTGATGAGTCGAATTCCATGGCCCGCTTCCGTATGTTCTATGCCGCGGTCCAGGCTTTGTTTTACATTTTTGTGTTCCGCTACAATATGTTACGTACTACGTATGAAGATGATGATGATACTTATGATGATGCTGACCGTCGAGAAAAGATGACAAAAGGGTTATGGGAAGCTAATCTAGATAAACTCCTTCAACAAGCCATCAACACAAAGTTTAACCCTCTACAGTACTGTCAACCCGAAGTGGTAGCAATGTTTGCTCGCATTGCCCAGAATGAGGAAGTAGCGTCCTGTTACTCCATCATTGAGCGTAACCGTTGGGGTAAATTCCGAAGTACCTCCCGACAAGAAGAGAAGTCATCTCGAGGCATAAACGCTAGCAATGGACTATTCTCTAATAACCGAGACTTCAAGCTATATGACGACTTTTTCCCCTTTCAGCCATTGAATTTGCCACGAGCGAAGTCTTATTTTACCAGTATTTACGAAAAGTGGGAAGAGCACGATTTCAGTGATTCTGATACTGATCGAGAACGTGATACTGGGAGATACGATGACGATGATGAGTACTGAAATTTATTTATTCTTACATATTTTATAAAACATTATATTACTTTTGTATCCTGAGCCTCCCTTTCCTTCTTACTTAAGTTGTGTTCTGCCCGCTGGTGGTGTTGCTCTGTAGTCACATGATATAAGCTTACTCGATACCGAAATCCTCCCCCACCAATTGGCAGTCAACTACATTAAATAGCTATCGTACATCGAAATATAAGCTGTTGACGATGCTATCTTTGGCAAAATCTCAATTTCAGAGATCTACAAAGCTTCAACAGCACTTAATTAGGAGATCACGGTTCTCCACTAGTCCCTTAAGAAAAGCAGTTGACCCTCCCGTGGCCCCTCTGCCTAAAAAGCGACACCCCATCCGCAACTTTTTCCTTACTACTGCTCTTCTTTTTGGAGGTGGGTTCGCGGGTTGTATTTGGTATTCTCTGCAGAATGATGACTTCTATTATTACTTTACCACTTACGTTCCTCTGGCCGGGTTCGCCGTTGATGCTGTTGATGACTTCATGTTTAAGCAGCGTTTAAGTGGTAATGGCAGTAAGCTATCGCCATTTGTTCGACCTAGCGAGAGAAAGGAATCTAAAATTCTGAATGTTGATGGAAGCATTAAGGCTAATGCTGCACCAACTTCATCATCTGCTCCTGAGACTGCTAAGACATCCGTAAAAAAGGTAAAGCAAGATGTTAAACAAGCAGTAAAACCCGTTACTGATGCTGCCTCTAAAGCGGCTTCTACTGTTGCCTCTTCCACCTCTAGTAATGCTACCGGTAACAAGGATGAGATTAAGCTTAAAAATGTTACCCCTGCTGTTGCTCGTAAAGTCGGTAAAGAATCGGTTATTCCCGGATCCAAGAATGTTCCCGCTTCTATGGATGTCACTGGAATTGATCCGCTCTTGACTGATGTGTCTAACACTATTAATGCTTGTCTGAAGGCCCACAATATTGACCTAAACAGTAGTACGTTTTTCTCTTCTCTCGTGGCTGCGGTAGAAAAGGCATCGGAAAATTTGAACATTGAGCGTAAGAACCTTAAGAAGCAATATGACGAGAATGTTGCAAAGAAGTCTAGTGCTGCTATTGATGAAGCTGAAAAGGAGTATGTCAAATCTAAGCTTAATCTGGTTGATTCTTATAACCAGCGTTTGCAACTTGTTCTTAACGCTGTTTCCGAAAAGTCCGTTGCATCTGCCAATAATAAAATATCAGCTCAGTACAATGAATTGATCAAAAAATTCACCCATGATGTGAACTCTAAGGTAGAGTCTGAGCGTGAGGGACGCTTGAGCAAGCTTGATGAGCTCCAGAAGGATGTGGATATTTTGCAAGAAGCTATGCTTAGTAGTGGGCAAATATTGGAGTCAGAGGATGGTATTGTGTCTTTCTTTGTTGAGTTAGCTAACCTTCAACGTGCCCTCGCTTTCCAACAGACCGTTCCCTTGAAACCCTTCATTGATTCCCTTACCAAATCTCTTCCCAGTGATCCCTTGGTGAAGGCTGTAGCTGACTCTATCTCTCCCAGTGTGAAGGAACATGGCGTACTGAGTCATAGTCAATTAGCTGCTCGTTTCAGTCTGATTGAGTCCGATATCCGCAAGGCCAGTCTGGTTGCCCCAGATGCAGGTATTGCCGGACATATTGGTTCCCTTGCTGCTAGCCAATTCTTGGTAAAGAAAGAAGGTCTACCAGAGGGAAACGATATTGAGAGTATCTTAGCACGTACTCAAACTTATTTACAGCAGGGTGATGTTATCAAAGCTGTTGCTGAGGTTAACTCTCTTCAAGGATGGCCTAAAAAAATTGCTGCTGATTGGTTAGATGAGGGTCGCAAGCGCAGTGAGGTCGAATTCTTGGTCAATGTGCTGTCTGATGAGGGACGTCTTTGGAGTATCTCTAAATAAATAAGGATGGATTACTAGAGAACAGTAATGATATAACTTAAAATATTATGATAGTATATTATATATTACAATTAAATACTTGTCTCGTCAGAATTAATGCCCTTGAGGATATCCACATCACCAGTATGTAAAGCACGGACTTCGATTATATTTTTAGCAAGAATGTTGGTCGCATTAACCTCCCGAGAATTGGGAGAAGAAGCTGCGATGATATTATATAATTCATTCTGGATGAATTGCCATTCTTCATGGGTGCATGGCAATTGAGCAAGTTCTAAGGATCGTGGTTTGTTCTCAATAGATGCTCTAGCGATGTCTATTAGATACTGGGAATTTTCATGTTCACGGGCGATAATCAAGACTTCAGCAAACTTTCCTCGTAGCACTAATGACTTAACAAGTTCTTTAGTAAATGTATTTGGAAGTCCTCGCGCTGCCATATAAGGAACTACCAGCCCTGGTCGATGGTCAGCTAATGATTCTACTATATAGTTATGCAGGTTATCAGCTCCTGCCAAATCCCAATCATTTCCTAAAAATTCCAGGCAATCGTCAACGTTTCCATGGTCTATGGACCATAAACCCTTTATTAGTTGCTGTTCGGACTCGCCCATCCACATTTGTGAGGCGTAATAGTCAGCTATAGTCTGTTCCGACCGCGAAGGAGAGACGTCTAAAAAGATATAATAAAGAGCTCTACTCTGATATAGACGAGACGAATTTCCACTTTCAATGGCAACTACAAGCTTCAATAATGCATCACGGCTTTGAGGTGGGTATTGACTGCTGGTTTCTTGAACATCAGCATACTTTAGAAGTCTATCGATGGCCAAGCCATCTTGTAGCCGGCCTCTCCTCCACTTAAGTTCATTGGAATATGATTTAGTATATGGTATATCGGAAACAGTTTTAATAAGGCTTTGTGCAAAAGACATTTCTGATTATTATGTCTTCACTAGCGTTTATTTGTTGGGCCACTTATGGATTGATGAGAGAGGATACACTATATGTTTAATGGGATGTTTCTGGCTCTTACAATAAATATTCAGAAATGTCTACACCTGAACATGGTGACCATTTTATTAGGAATTTCTCTTTTTTGTGTAAATTTGCTATGGAATCACTAAACATTAGCCACGACATTTTATCTGAAGGACTTTAATTTTTCTCTACTATATATATATACACAGCCCGGCGTTATTACAGATTCTTAATAACTAAAGCATTTTCGAACATAAATTTAATAATTGTATACTTTTTCAATTATTTCTTGATTACAAGTATAAATTTTATATGAATTTAATGAATGCGTATGTGCATGTTAATCATGATTCATACCTGTTACTAGATCTGGGGAATTTTCACTAGGGTTTCAGCTAGATGATGGCCTTGTAGTACTCTATGTAGTTTATAAAAAATACATATCGCCCAAATTTTGTCTAAAATAAGGTACAGGTAGATACTACGTAGAAAATAACCCATAAGTATCAGACAGATAGAAGCTGTAAAAAATGTGGAGTTCAATAGGGAAGATGGTAGAGACCTTAGGAGTGCTTAAAACTATAAAGGACCACTGAGGAGGAAAATTTTAATATAAAAATAAAATAAATGCTATAGAATACTCATAAATCCTCGAGGTTCTATGTAATGTTATGGACCGGGACCATAAAACCGCGTATCTATTTCATGCAATCAACTGTAACGCGTAGTTAATTCTATACCAACAACAGCTCCAGCGACAATTTTTAAATTATATAGTTAATTGTGAAATATATTTATTACACTAATATTAGAAAGCGTATTGATTTGTTATTCGGGGATCCTTGAATCTGCATTCAACGATCATTCTATCAGTATAATGCAACCAGGTGTGTCATCAATGAATGGATCTAATGTACCTTAAACTAATGGCCTTTATCGCCAAAACACTAACCCTGATAACTTCGATAGCTGGCCACCAACTGTCACGAATAATAGTAGGGGTATCATTTACCCCGCACCCTAATCGACCTCCTGACCCAACACAAATAATTTTATCCTAGCCACTAATCAGCGGGAACCAGTGGGTGGTAACAATAAAAAGAAGACTCCCATATTTCTAAAGCGATTGATCTTTAAAGGTAATAAGAATTACATCTTCAACAAAAAAATTCTGGATCCAGAAACTACCAGATACTCCTAGATACGAATTGAATAGAATTATTCCACAGGGTTTACATATAGAATCTCATATTATCTGATTATTATGTCCAAACCCAGTGTAAATACGACAGAGCAGGATTCCAATAGTAAAAATGATAAATTTATAAGAAGACAGTCAAAAGTTGCAGAGTTCAACCAATTAAGTAAAGCACCAGCCTCATTTGAAAGGCATAGAAGGGTCTCGTCTTCGGGGAAAAAAGGCATAGAGAATCCGATACTCAATGAAATAGCGCATCATAGAGACCCTCAATCTGCAGAAAGTCCGGTCGTAACTCCAGATGCTGGTCTATCAAGGGCAACATCTCAGATTTCTCTTAGTTCAATGGTAAGGTCTCAAGCTATTACCAACAATAGTTTGACCAGTGTTCCGTTTCCTGGGAAGAGTGCTTCATCATCATCATCATCGTCATCATCTCTTCACTCCTTGTCGTCTTCTTCTGCTCTTAGAAATAAAACCAATGTTTCATTTGATGCCAGTGTCCATGACGCCAAAGATGCTCAATTAAAACGAATTCCATCTTCTAAGAGACTAAGAGCTACTACACTTGATGTTCCAGGACTAACGAGGTCAAAAATTAGTCCGGATGGTCGGATTGCCCGTGATGATATTGGTGCTAAGCTTGTGGTGGTGATGGTGGGCCTTCCTGCACGCGGAAAGAGTTACATTACAAAAAAACTAGCTAGGTTCCTTAACTGGCAACAACATGATTGTCGCATATTTAATGTGGGTAACACCCGCCGTCGTGCAAGCAAAAATGTTGGCCCATCAATGGAGCCGCTCCCTGACGAGAAACAAGCTACAACTGAACATGAGGGTGACTTTTTTTCTCCAGATAATCCAAAAACTGTGGAGATGAGAGAGAAATGGGCAGAAGAGACCCTTGAAGAACTTCTAGACTATGTAATAGAAGGTGATGGAAGTGTGGGAATTTTGGACGCTACTAATACGACTATGGGAAGAAGAAAGCGAGTCATGAAAATTATTGACGAGAGATCTGGTGGGCAACTAAAAGTTTTATTTTTAGAGTCAATTTGCACACATCGCCATATAATTGAGTCAAATGTCAGACTTAAGCTAAGTGGTCCTGACTATCGCCATATGGACCAGAAGAAAGCAATTGATGATTTTTTGCTAAGATTGAAAAATTACGAGAAAGCGTATGAACCCATAAGTACACAGGAGGAAGCTGATCGTTCATTTCAATATGTTAAGTTCATCAACGTTGGCCAAAAGTTTGAGTGTGGTAATATTAAAGGATTTCTTGCTGGCCAAGTTGTCTTTTTCCTCCTCAATTTTAACTTGCAACCTCGTCAAATTTGGATTACAAGACATGGAGAGTCTACTGATAACCAATTCGGTAAGATTGGTGGTGACGCTGGGCTTACTGGACGTGGTAAGAAGTACTCGGCTGCTTTAGCAGAATTCATGAAATTCAAGAAGAACGAATTCAATGCACGTCTAATAAAGGAATCGGCAGAACGACTGCAAATTCTAAAAAAGACCGGATCTCGACCCCCTACTCCGGATAATGAGCCACAAGACCAGAACTTTTGTGTTTGGACCTCTATGTTACGGCGGACAATAGAAACTGCAGAGCATTTTAACGATAGTGAGTTTGATGTGAAGGAGATGAGAATGCTTAACGAATTAGACCCCGGAATTTGTAATGGAATGACTTATAGCGAGATAAAATCACAATACCCGAGTGAGTACGAGGCTCGAATGCTTGATAAAATCCGGTACCGTTATCCTGGGATTGGTGGCGAGTCATATCTTGACGTGATCAATCGATTGAGGCCTGTTATTGTTGAGATTGAAAGAATGGAAGATAACTGTTTAGTCATTTGTCACCGAGTTGTTGCCCGAGTCTTATTATCTTATTTCATGAATCTTGGTCGGGATGCTATAGGAGATCTTGAAGTCCCCTTGCATACATTGTACGTCCTTGAGCCAAAACCTTACGGCGTTGATTGGGCTTTATACAAGTACAATGAGAGATTCAATTGGTTCTATGAAGTCTCACCAGAAGATGCAAGAGTTCAATCTCAACTCAATGATCACAAGCGTCGTTACACTGTTGTTGCAACCGCAGGACTCAAGCTTGGTGACACAGATCAACTAAGACGTGAGTCCAAGGGAGCAAACTTTGACTCGAATGCAATAGCTGACTCCTCAGATGAAGATGAAAATACAGAACATCAAATCAGCTCGTCATGCAAAGGTCACCAGCAGGATGGTGCTAATAATAATGATGATCAATTAACATTCCAAGTTGATCCGAAAGTAAGCAGCCGAAAGTCACGAAGGGAGTCTAATAGACAGCTAAATGCCTCACTTAAAGAAGCTGTTGAGCGTCAGCTTAATATTTGATAAACCACCGATATTGCGTTAGAGGGTAAGGGCATATGTAAACATCCACTACCACCAGTCTAAACAAAAAAAGTTTCCGACTACTAATTCTTATTTATTCCTTTGTCACTTAAAGCTATACAGATCTATAATATTTAGAAAGCTTTGTCTTCAGTGATATTTTTATACCGCGGACATGCATTCGGTGTCTCTTCTAACCATAAGTTTATTGTATTCCATCTCATCTGTAGAGACTAAAGATGATGCCCTCCCAAGTTGGCTTGTTGAGAAGACCGGGCTAAATGCTTGGCCGACGGAAAATGCGCCATATATCTGGGAAAGTCAACATGATTTCGGTAGTATTCCATCCTGTCCTGTACACCAACAGGGAGAGTGTATTGTTGAGAATTCGAATACATGCTCGTTTGATTGTGAGCACTGTATTGCTGATTCAGATGCTGTTTCATGTGATCCAATTAGCCAAACGTTTGATGATGGACCGAGCATCTACACTCCCATGTTGCTGGAACACCTCCGGAAGCATAGGACCAAGACAACCTTCTTTTTAATTGGAGTAAATGTTGTACAACATCCTGATATTGTAAGGCAAGAACTCAGTGAAGGACATCTTATTGCAGTTCATGGCTGGAGCCATAAATTCCTTCCTTCACTGACTAACGACGAGGTTTTCGCGGAGCTTCAATGGTGCATCTGGGCAATTAATGCCACTGCAGGAGTAGTTCCTAGGTACTTCAGGCCACCATATGGTGGACTTGATAACCGAATTCGATCAATTGCTAATCAGCTAGGTTTGGTCACAGTTCTATGGGATCATGATACCGATGACTGGCGGCTCGGCGATGGCTCTATTGGTACAAAAGACATAATGAAATCTGTGAATAGCTGGACTAATATCCCGTCTCGACCCAGAAAATGGTATGAATGGTCCAAACCAAAGGCGCAGGGTCTGATACTTGAACATGATATACATATCGAAAACATTGAGCTGGCGTTCCAAGTTAGATCCAAATTAAGACATAAGCAGAAAACGGTTGCACAATGTGTAAAAAGCAACAACTACCATTAATTTAAAATAAGCTAATATTTAATATTTTATAGAATGGATATTTGATCTCATCATCATGACGGCCGGCGGTACTAGTATCGTCCACGTGAAAGGGTTAGGAAGAATATCGATAAATCTGATTTATCATTCGGAGATCCACCAGATCAAACTATATATAAATGATATCGAGTATATTGCGCCGACCCTGTAATCCAAATTACCTTTTATTTACCTCTAGAGGTTGCGGAATTCACGGAAAGTTAAATTCGTTTCCGCGAAACGAATATTTTCAACTGAGTAAAAGATCAATAGTGCTGAGAAGTAATTGGGATGAATCTAAATCTAGAACCAGACAGAAAACTACATTAGGAGCTAAAGTATTTTTTGGGCTTCTTGTTCTTATGCCGATAGTTTCATTTGGTTTGGGGACTTGGCAAGTGAAGCGTTTACAATGGAAGTTGAATTTGATATCTCAGGCTGAAGACCGATTACTACTTCCCCCCCTTGAATTACCCCCTCTAGTCAATGTTGATGCTGTCAATGAATTTGATTATCGCAAAATTACTGTTCGGGGAACATTTGATCATAGCCAGGAGAAATTAGTGGGGCCTCGTTTATATCGAGACCATCGCGGATACTTTGTGGTAACTCCGTTAAAAAGAAAAAATGGTAGTACATTGTTGGTGTTTAGAGGCTGGATTGATGATTCACACAAGGAACAAAGTACCAGACCCCAGAGTTTGGTGACTGGGGAAGTAACTTTGAACTGTTTGTTGCATAAGAAACCCGAGAAAAATATGTTCACCCCAGGTAGAGAAACAAATGGCGTGGAATATCATTTTATGGATATAGATGCTATGGCTAAAGATACTGGTGCGCAATCTATCTATATTGAGGAGCTTTTAGATGATTCAGAGGGCTCTTCAATGCCTGAACAACTGGCCATGCAAGGAGTGCCGATAGGTGGTACTCCCAAAGTTACTTATCGAAACTCCCATTTCCAATATATTTTAACCTGGTATGGTTTGTCATTATTCACATCTATCATGTTATTATCTGTCCTTAAGCAAAGAAGAACACCACGAGTGGACCCCATGGCTCGTAAAATCGCACATGCACGCAAATGGCAATAATATTAATTAAGGAAAAGTTTATACATATAGCAATATCTTAAGATAAATTATATCTTAGAAAAAACAGTACGAACATAGTATATTTTAGGAATTCATTCATCATATTGTATAGCTAATCCATTGCACCAATTCTCGAACCATCCTTTCAGTCCAATGATGCGACATCCGTCGGGGGCAATTAAATCCACAGCTCCACCGCCATCTCCACCCCAAATGGGTGACCTTGACTTTCTCGTGATGACACCTGCAGCGTCAACCCAAGCGCCGCATCTCAATGAAATTCCTAGAAATTCATCATCGCGATCAATTATCACATCTTTAGGAGATCCCCCCTGAGTTCCAAAGAGCAACCTAGTCCCGTTATCATAATGGAATTCCACCCCATCTAATGCTAGCCCGGAAAATATTCGAACCATACGAATCCGCCCCTGAGGTAATGAACACTCGATAATACGCCCATTTTCTTGTCCCATCGTTACTGAGTACTTTCTCTCATGACTACTTTGAGCTATATGCAGTACTTGCTGAACATTTTCGATATCGACTTGCTCCATAGGAGCAGCATGAATGTGAGCATCAATACGTTTGTTTTGATACTCACTTGGGATTGCCTTTTTCAGTTCACCCAACGTTATCAGTCCTTTGGAGGGAGACTTGAACTCGATATGACCACGGGATTCACCATCAACATGAACATCAACCATATAAATTCCCTGAGGACACTGAAAGCTAAGTCCTTGAGAGGTTGGATACACGACAGGCTTTGATATTGTCCTTAATTTCTCGCGTTCCCCTGGAAGAGCAAAAGACGGGTGGTATAAGAACCGCATAATATCAAGTCGATGCCAACAATCTTCATGTTTGGCTTCAGGGAATTGCTCACAACAACGATTTTCCCGAGTACTGTATCCCTCAATTGCACAGAATGATCGAGTCCAAAACAAATAACCTCGCAACATAACACCATGCGGTTCGTGGGGACAGCCTAACAAGTGCCCAATTTCGTGTTGAAATGCACCCATTCCAATACATAGTGCTTCCCACGCACTTCCTGACTGATTAGCATCATTGGCGACATATCGAGGGTCAGATGGTGTGGTATCCAGGCAAGATGCAGGCAAATCCTCAATGCAAGTAGGCCAGCTCCACATTGAATGACTGCCAAAAATCGCCAACCTGAAATTATTTATGTTTCCACCTAATGCAGCATGTGCCAAGATTAGATTCTGTTGGCGATCCCAGTGTCCATCCAAATAGACACAAGCTGCTTGGACAAATTCATCAGTGTTGAATGGCCCACCATATTTCTTTAAAGCGTCATGAGCAATCCCGAAGAGGCCACCGGTGTTGTTTCCGCTACTATTCTGTTGAGCCAAATTAGCATCTCTGATCTCTTGAGTAGTTTGTTGAAGTCGAACAATATGTATATGTGCAGTGATGCGAGGAGTGGGATCACGACAACTCAAAGTATCCTGTTCTAACTCTGAGTATGGGGTATAAGATCGAAATCCACAGCCATTCCTATTCATCTGTTCCATAGTAAATGCAGATGTCATATATGCTGCCATTCGCATTTTCTTAACTGCGGTCCCCAGATTATTACCACCTTCTCTGGAGACACGATCAGGAATAGCATCAAATTGCTCCGGAGAATCCTTTGCCACTAACAAACAGAAGTGAATTGGTGGATTCTCTTCAATAGGGGCATAACGTAGTGATAATGACTTCTTCTGTTTAGGTTGTCCAGGAACATCGGTTTCAAAGGTGATTTTGTTATTACCCGGTTGAAGTGGAACAAATGCTCGGAAAAATCCATTGCCAAGAGGAAATCTTTGTGCGGGGAACCGGTAGCTGTCAAACCACACAATTACTGAACCATGGCCAGACCCCACACTTCTGGATTTACCATGAACGATAACACATCGTTGCATTACGGCTGCATTCTCCCAAATATTAGTAAATTCAATATCTGACATTGGTTATGGATCTCTACTGTTCGATTAAATTATTTTATGAAATTGACTTTAAATAGCAATTCCAGCCTTTTTTAAAGTTGTTCTCCCGCTTGAAACAGGTAGGACTGGGTCAATTTCCCTACCCTCGACTAAGGAAGCTTTAAATTCTGCGTATGCATCAAAGAACAGCACAGCCCGAAAAAGAGAGGACGCTCGAGCGGCAGATCCAATTATGAGCATATATATGAATATATATGTATGTATAATTTTTTAACACAGATTGACTAGCCCTCCCTTACGCATTTCCTAATGAAACTTAAGAGAGATAAACGTTAATAAATAAAACGTATTTAATTCTCGTATAAAAAAGGTTTATTATTCCCACAGACTTGTGTTTCCCTCTCCCCACCCAGTAAAGTGCATCGAAATGGAATGAGAAGATTAGATTGTGTCACGTGAAACATATCTCGAGGCCACGTAAACTTGTGGTTTGGTGACTACATTGGCTTTTTCATCAAAACAAAAAGAACCCAACATTTTGCATAACTTATTACTAGTTAGCTTTAGTTGTGCTGAAATAACAGCAGAATGAGTGGTCATAGAAGAAGACAGTATGCTTCTCAGCAGATATCTGCTTATGAAGTCTCCCACAAACCAGCACAGCCTGAATTCTCTGGCCAGTTCCAGAATACTGAGGGCGGTTTTATTAATGGCCATGCGCCCATGACTGCTCCTATGGGTGGACCACCTACGTCTCAGATGGCGCAGATGAATGTAAGAGGATTCGCCTCCCAAGCTTATAATAACTACGCGGGCAATAATGCTAGTGGTGGGGAACCTCCTTCTGAACAAAGCAATGTTTCTATTCCTATGAACGAGCTGTACAGTGTGGATTTATTGAAGGAACTGCCTCCTCCGGTTAACGATCTCGATTTCCCCCCACCGCCATTAACAACACCAACGGATATTACTGTCACTCAGAACGAATACTCGAATACCAGTTCTGAGTTCATTCGCTCTACCTTGAATGTCATTCCTAGTAATAGTGCCCTCTTGAAAAAGTCCAAGCTTCCCCTGGCTCTTGTAGTTAGACCGTTTAATAACCTTCTAGAAGCTGATGATCAAGTTCCGGTCGTATCGGATGGAATTATTGAGCGATGCCGTAGGTGCCGTTCCTATATCAATCCTTACGTTACGTTGTATGACCAGAATACTCGTTGGAAATGTAATGTGTGTACAATGACTAACATGATTCCTCAGGCATTTGAATATGATTCTGCTAACTCTAGAGCTGTGAATATGTTAGATCGTGCCGAATTGAATTACGCTGTTGTTGATTATATGGCTACCCAAAGCTATGTTACCAAGGCACCAGCCCCTCCTACGTACGTCTTCTTAATCGATGTTAGTGTCAACTCAGTTAGCATTGGTGCATTAGAAAACGTCTGCTCTATAATTTCCGGGTCATTAGATTCACTTCCGAACTCTGATGGTCGTACGCGCGTGGCATTTATTGGTCTAGATAGTGCTATCACCTTCTTCCAAATCCCTCATGCTGATATTCCGCTCGATGGAACTGATGCCTATGATCAGGGAAAAGATGAGGCATTACGTGAGCCGAGACTACTGGTAGTTAGTGATTTAGAGGATCCATTTTTGCCCTGTACCACTGGTCTCTTGTTGGATTTGAAGGATAACCGTAAGCATATCGATAACCTCTTAGTTAAGATCCCTCAACTATTTGCAACAACCTCGAAATCTAACTGTGCTTTGGGAAGTGGTCTAAAGGCTGCATATAAGTTGATTTCTATCTCTGGTGGTAAAATTGTTTGTACCACATCCTCATTACCTACCATAGGTGCTGCTAAGTTGGAAGTTCGAGATGAGGGTAAGTTAGCAGGAACCAAGAATGAACATCAATTATACCAACCCTCTAATAGCTTTTACCGAAGTTTTGCTGTTGACTGTAGTCGTTGCTTGATTTCAGTTGATATGTTCCTCATCTGTAGTAATTATCAGGATGTTGCTTCCTTGTCTAACTTGCCAAAGTTCACTGGTGGCTCAACTTATTTCTACCCTGGTTGGAGTGGCGCGCGTATAGATGATGTTGATAAACTGACCGCTGAGATGAGCAGCCATTTGAGTCAAGACTTTGGTCAGGATGGTATGCTCAGAGTACGTGGAGGCTCTTCGATTCGTACGGTTGGATTCACAGGTCACTTCTTTGTGCGTTCAAGTGATTTGATGTCGTTCGCTAATGTAAGCCACGATCAAACTTATGTTGTTACTCTTCAGCTAGAAGATAACATTAAGGACACACATGTATCTCTTCAGGCCGCAATGTTGTATACTTCTGCTCTTGGAGAACGCAAGATCCGTGTAGTAAATGTAGCTATCCCTGTGTCCGAAAATCTCACTGATATCTATGCAAGTGCCGACCAACAGGCCATCACGTGCTGGTATGCTCACCAAGCAAACGAGAAGGCTATCAGCTCAGGTGTTTCATCTACCCAGGATTGGCTAAATGCGCGAATTACCGAGTTGTTTAAAACTTATCGAACCGATGTGCTTAATACAAATACTGGTTCATCTGGGTCTCTTTCACTAAGTAGGAACCTGGCTCTGCTTCCATTATTGCTGTATGCACTCAAGAAGTCGGTTGCATTGCGTCCTACTAAGCAGATTCTATCTGACATTCGAGTGCATGCTTTGGATTTGCTTCTTACCTTACCCATTCCTTATCTGATGAAATATCTGTATCCAGAGCTGTATGCGCTCCATGAGTTGCCAGAGGAGGCTGGGTTACCGGACGAGAATGGAAGCATAGTGCTGCCGAGCCGACTTAATCTTTCAGGAGAAGCTCTGCAAACTCATGGTCTATATCTAATTGATGATGGCCATACTTTATTCCTCTTGGTTCGCCAAAATGTTGTGCCTCAGCTTCTGTTAGATGTCTTTGGCACTTCTAACATCGATGAGATCCCTCATGGAAAGGGTTTTATTCCAGTCATTGAATCTAGCGAGTTGAATACCCGTATCAACAATATTATTAGTGCATCTCGATCTAGAAACGATTCTGTTTACTACCCAACACTGTATATTGTGACAGAAAGAAGTGATCCATCTCTTCGGGTTTGGGCGAATTCTAGGCTTGTTGAGGACCGAAGTGATGTTGAGCCTACATACAACCAATATCTCAACACCATTCGCTCAAAGCTGGTTGCATGAAGGCACACTATGTAGTGATCAAAAAAAATAATGTAAGATCTGGCGCCCAAATAACAAACAGTCTCGCAAAATAAATACATCCAAATACCTTTATGTATAATTATAAATTTTATCAATGTTAATATTTAAATTAGTTAACTAGATTCCCCAGACTTTGTTACTATTGAGTTGTCTGTTCATTCTATGATCGCGCTCAAGCTTTTCCAACAAGGAACTGGATGTTTGAATATCTCTCGGTACCGTTTTCCATGGGTTCGATTCACTTTGCTCTTTTCCTAGTTGCTGTGCCATAGCAAAAGGGCTGTCAAATTGGCGTGAACCTTTGGACTGAAATTGAGGGCGAGATGATCTGCTAGAAGATTTAGAACGCGACTTTGAGGCCGCAGCTGGTAAGGGCTGTCCAAGTTTCGGCAGCTCAGGAAGATCGATTTTAGATCCTAGCGCAGTAACGCCAATGCTTTTTATATTAGTAGCTGACGGTGACCCGGTGTGGGTAACAGATTTGTGAAGGGGTACTGGTGAAGAATTGATAGGAGACACTGACAAAGGTGAGCTGAGCGATTGGGAACTCGAATTGGTTTTATCAATTGGAGTTTGCGTTGCCATTCTAGGTTTACCCTTGGCCATTATCCATCCTTGGGATACTGGCGTCTGTATGCTAGCGTCATTAGCAATGCTTGAAACTTGTAGCGATGGCGCGGATGAATTTGAAGTCATACTCATGTTTGACGGTGATGTTTTTAAGGTTGCAACTGGTTGTACTGTAGGATCAGGATCAAGAGATGTTGCAGTTGACAGGGAGGCTGCCTTAGACTTTCTTCTGAGAGTAATCGGCGATTGGGATTGCAGAATTTGAAGTTTCAAAGCTTCATATGAAGTAGCAAGATCTTGATCAGCAGGTTCAGTACCCGCTACACTCTGATATTTTTTTTCTATAAGGTCTACAAATTCAGAGTTTATATCTTTGAGTGATGAGATGAAGAACGGCATGTGGAGAGTAATAACATTAACAAGTGTTTCTTGAAGTCTTGAAAACAAAGGAACCTGGGATTTGGTGATAGCTTCTAAAAAAGGAATTACTAAGTCAAGGTCTAAAAGTTGAAAGATAGCATATTCACATTTGTCACTCAACCCATCGATTAAAAGCCTATCAGCAATCCTCCATAACTGAAAGAGGTTTTCTGCTCGTTCGACTGAATTTGAGGTCTTTGAATTCATCTCGATGTTGTGCGTGTATGCATAATAAAGAACATCGATCAGGATTGAATTGGGGATATTATCATTTAAGGAACAATCCCAGCGGTACCATCTCTCAATTTGCGCAGCAAGAACTGGAGAGCATGACATTAGAACCTCAGAATGAGCTTTCAAGCCATGGCTAAAGTCAATATCACATGCTATATTTTCTTCTCTTGCCTCCCAAAGACCTTGGCCCAGATCTCTTGTTATAAGTCTTTTCAATGAATTGAATTCATGCAAACTAGTTCCACTATCGAGATGGGATGGAGGCACATACTCAGTTGTAACTGGAATATAAAGCGTATCTACAAATGCCAATAAGGACTCAAGGGGAACATCACTTATAGTTACATTTCCATCAACAATTCTAAACATTGCAGATCCTCCAGGAGAAGCAATCGGCGTTTCATTTCTCTTACAAATAAGGTTCCTCAGTGAAGGACATCGAGCATAAATAACGGCCCGGTGGACTTTTGCAATATGCTGTGTCTCATTGTGCGTAATACGCAGATAATTTTTGATATTCTCATCATCGCACTTGACATCCCATTGGGGAGAACTCATTATTGTGGAAGCATTTGTTCGAGAAGAAAATTCAGCACTAGTTTGGTTTACTGCAGTATATCTCTTACACTGTGGGTCGGTTACCAAACTACTGAGATGCATTCCCCGTAAATGCTTCAATGCAGATATGTCTGCACCATCTTCTACTTTGAAAACCCCTGACTTTGTAGAGATAATAACAGCCCCGTTATCACCAATATCGAATGCAATCACGACATCCTTAGGTTTTCGAGGAGACCATATTGTTCTGTGAACATCCGTACCACTTTTTGCAGCGAGGTTTACACGAATCAATTTGTTTTGTGAAGTTTCTAGAACAATAAAATGCCCCTTAGCCTTCATTGATTCAATTATAGGCTGGTTTTTCCCCACAGAGAGCTTTAAAATACGACTGTTCTGGAAAGTCATTACAGAACCATTCGTGTATAGGACGATTAAGGCCGAGTCACAGCATGCAACGTCACGAATTAAGCTATTATTATTCTCTATTTCAAGCAACAATTCGGGTTCAGAGACTTCAGCACCGAGTGCATATTTATTAACCATTTGGCCACGGTTTGTACCCCAGCACCAAATTTTAGTAGAAGAGAAGCAACAGCTGTAAAAATCACAACACCTTACTCCCAATAGTGGGTCTTTTGGAACAGAAGAACCAGTTGAAGAATCAAGAGCATCAAACGAGTTAACATTTCTCGATACTGTCAAATCCACGAAGGCCATATCAATCATTGTTGGCTCTAGAACTACCTTTTCATCAACATCCAATCCCAGTACACCATTTTTGCTTTTGCCCCAGGCGAAGCATCTATCTACTGTTGCAATAAGAGAGTGCACATTGGAGGTGGCAACAAACCTCGGCTCATGACCAGAGCCAATCTTTAGCTCTCGAAAAGTTTCGTCTATTTTTATGAATACCTTCTTAGGTTCAGATTTATTCCAAGTAGATTGAGCCACAAATACTAAAGAGCGATTGCTCATAGCAATATCCCAAACATCCACAGGTTCAGAATCTAAATATTGGTGGTGTTTACTAACTTTGTCAAAAGATACAAGTCTGTAAAAGTGATTTACATCATTTGGGTTAACTGTAATATAAGCATTGGGTCTCCTTAATAAATCAAACACTGAATTCCCATCTAAATCACGAATCTCACCAGCTTCAGGAGCTATATCTAAAAATGCTTTTAAAACCCTCAAATTTCCATACTTTGCAGCAAGATGCAATGGGGTTAGTCCAAATTTATCTTTAGCAGATAAGAAAGGTACTACTGTCTTTTTAGGGATAGTTGAGAGCAGAACTCCAGCTTTCTTAGCTGATCCAGAGGCTGCGAGTGCATGGAAAACGTTTCTGCTTGATTCTCCAGTTGAAAAACTCATTCCATATTTGAGAATAAGGAGAAGAAAAAATAAGAAGCAGAAAAAGTTATACTACTAAGATTTAATTTGTATAACCGAATCAAACGCGCTACAAATCAATTTAAACTGTGGTTAGGATAAGATTCTCCTGCTAGCCAACTAAAGTATATATCCACCCAAACCTGAAACAGAAACGAATCTGGTGGATCCATGTGTAACACGTGCATAGCGGAATTTCCAATGTTTGAATGCAGCCCATGTGTATTTCGAGAAAATTAGCCACTCTCCAAGATAGGAATATATAAAGTTGAACGAGAGGGGACAAAATGAATTATATAAATATATAAATAGTCATAAACATTTTCATATTTTTGGGTTCAATTCAATGCAGGCTTCAAGAAGAAAGTCGTAAAGAAGAGACAGATGAACAAACCACCAATAATTTCAAAGGGCAAACATGGTCTCCAACTGAATCCCCAACTATACAGCTTTAGGAAAATGGTGGGTCCAAATATACCACCAATTGAGCATATCAGGTTGAAACCAGCCATAAAGGTACCAAATTGACCATGCGGTACATGTTTAATTAAGGCAGATTTATAAATTGGTAAACCAATTGAAGAGCATGCCTCTAAAAGTCCACTGAAAAAATAGTGTATAGGTTGTTGAGACCATCCCATGAGAAGATAGCCACAGAAGGTGAACACCATTCCTGTTCGCAGCAACACCAAATCGACCATATCAACACGGTCTGGTCGGACAGCATAACGTTCAGATAATTTATTGTACAGATATGCGAATCCGAATAAAAACCACATAGTTCGAGTTGAAGACATCGCGGACACTAAGTAGCCTGCCTCTACAGCAGTCCAGCCGAACACTCGCTTTGGATATAAGAGCAAGACTGTCATAAAACTAGTTACAAGTTCAATACCACACACAGCACATATTAGGAGAATACGAGCATTGCGTTTAGTTAGAGGGTCCTCTACAAACGAAAAAGTTAGTAGAGATAAGGTGCTTTTAACAGATCGTTTTGTAGTAGAGTTGCGACGTTGATGATATGTGCTCAAACTTTCTTTCAAGAAAACACAGGTGAGTGTAGAGGCTAGGAAAGCACCAATAGTGGTTATAAGAAATAGTGTTTCGATGCTGGTCCTTCTAATTACCCAGCTCCCCAATGTGGGCCCGATTGCTAGTGACGCGAAAAAGCATCCGTCAATAATCGCTAACAGTCGTGTCCTTTGACTTGGCTCAGCGACCATGTCACTGACATAGGCGACACACATATGGGTAACTAATTGAGCACCGCCTCCGAGGCCATCAATTAAAGTTGGTACCATCAACCACCAGTACGTACTGGGATTTGGTAGGTGGAACACAATGTACCAAGACGATAGATGTGCGAGTCCAGTGAGAAACATGGCACCAACAAATAACGGTTTACGACCTAGTCTATCGCTAATTGCTGACAGATAAGATGTTACAAACAACGAGAATGCACCTCTAACAATCGTACCCACAGCAGTAAAATTAGCCACTGTGTCACCAGCCAAATCACTTCGCAAACATTTATCGGATTCTACGCCCAGAAAGTAACAAATAAAGTGATATGTGATATCCATACCTGCCGGTAGAGTAGATACTGCACTAACTGCGAAGATAACAACAACAAAGATCAACAAATACAATCGCTTTGGAAATGATCTCTTTGAATATCCTAACAAGTGATCAGACTCTCTTGGCATTTCAGGTTCTATTGAAGCTCTATCAAGAATTCGTTGCTCTTCTATCTGATCCATTGCCTCAGAGGCATCCTGAGCAGAGACACTAGTACTCATGGAGAAATATCAAAAAGCGGTGACAAAGCACAGAAAAATTACCGAAAATACGGTCAACAGAAATTGAAAGCCAATAGAGTATTTTCCCAATGGGGCCTCCGATCTTTTTATCGTTAGTGAGCAGTAATGCCTTCTAACGCACATGGATTATCTTACCCTTGCCCTTTACATCTTACCCTGATACTGATCTATGCATAACAATGACAGTGTCCTACCCCAAGCACCCTTATTTAAGAACTGGGGGACGTAAATTTACCGGAAATATATACAATAGCCGCATTTTCCTTTTGCAGATTGCTGTCATTGAACTCTGCACAGTTTCTATGAATTTCTAATTTGATTGTATTATAGCCGCATAATATATATATATTTACATATATTCCAACGATTCGTGCTTAAGCTCTACTACACACAACCATTAGGGTTTCCGAAACGCAAGGTTGATGAGCATTAACAATGGAAAAGATTTGTGATAGTTCAGGATTTGTTGTTATTAATGAGAAGAATGAGTCTATTCAGAACTCAGATGTTTCAATTTTATTTAGAGAAGGAAATCTTGATGCCGTAATTACGGCCACAAGCCACCAAATCCCATTGCAAAACGGAAATGATACAGTTAAGCAGGCATTAGAACTATGGTATTATCGCGTACAAAGCCTCTTAATACTACAGAAGCAGGTTGAGACAGCTAAGGAAATTACGAACAATTTAAAAGATATTGATAGTGAGGAATTTCGCCAGGAATATTTGCTTACTGATGAGAGTACCCGATTAGCTGCGTGGAAGTTGAGATTGGTAATGGTACCGGTCAAGACAAATGGAATAAATCATGCTGCTATACAACGCTACTATATATTAAGTTATGAGGCAAGAGATGAATCCTTATCAGGAGTGTATTCCGATAAGTGGCTGAAATGTGTTGAACTCTGTGGACTTTATGTACTTTCAGCATTAATTGCACATCGTGACTATAATTCTGCAATTAACATCACTGTGTCTCAATATAAATCCTCAAAGGATCAAAAATATGCAATATGGTTAACTCTCTTATATATAAACATCGGTGACACATTGTCTGCACGGATGTGGCTGCGAGAAATCACTGAGGAATCCACAATCCACAACAGGTTAAGTGATTTAATTCATTTATCAGATGAAGACGGTCGTCTTCAGTATCCTTCATTTATTCATAATGTGTTTTCTGGCTCAATAGTGCAAGCACTACAGGAACTGAAAATAACAACTCAATTTAAAGAGGCATCTCATGATGATTTAGTCCAGAAGGCCAACTTAGATATAATAAAATCATTAATAAAATAGAAATAAATAGGAGGAATAAATAATAAAATATGAAGAATGAGGTTGGTTTCACCTTGGCACAGGAACTAAATCTAGAACAGATTCCACAAGGACATCACTATCCCATTCCTTAATCCAACTCCTTATTACATTGATATCTCCACCGTATTGGAGACTTGGTTCATCTTCAGCACTACAAAGGCGAATATGGATAGGCAAAGAGAGCTGGGCAGCTTCTTTTATGACGGTCGGCGTTGCAAATTTACGACCTTCTAATGCACATAAAGTTTTTACCATAAGTTCAAAATCTGATGATGCTTGCGGCCGCATTCCAACTCTAGTTAGACGATGCGTACGAATGTATATTACAATGTCTTGCATGTATCTTAAAAGTTCGGGAACAATGGTGATTTTGGGTATGCAATCCGTAAGAAATTTGATAGTGCTTTCGGTCTCTGGGGGAAGTACCAGCGATCCTTTCGGTCGTGATTTGAATGGCGGTAGTCCAACCATTCTGCAGTCTTCATCAGTTAGTCTGACATCCTGTTTATACAATATCTGTCGTCGCAAAAAAGGTTGCAGCTTGTCACCTCCGTTATTTGTGGTGAAAATTAGGGCTGACGAGGCCATGAATTCTTTCAAAATAGGATCAGGTTGCATAAGTGAATATCCTAAATGAAGTTGTACCGATTGGGGCATTCTGTCAATCCGGCGTAGGATGAGGACGGAGGATGTACAGGCAGCAAAGCGTGAGCTTAGTAGTGACCATGTCAAGTTTTCATGACATAACATCACTGATTCTGACCGATTATAATACCCAAGAAGACTCTCACTGATATCTTCAAGTTGAAGCTCTACTTCTCTCAAATTGAAATTGGTTGTCACTAAGCCCGGTCGGTGATGCACTAATGACGTCAATACAGAATGGACTAGATCTTGAGCAACCGCAAGTCTTTGTTGTTCCTGGGTGACCATTTCAGATTTGAAATGAGAATATGACTGAAAAACAAAGACCGCCTTGCTAGGGTCAAATCATTTATAAAATCAATCCTTCTTTCTCCTGCAAATCAGCGTAATACCAGCTCCAGATGATGATTAAGTGACCAATGCTTTGTAATCAGATCGTTTGCATTAGGTGCTATGGGGTTGAATCATTCACATTGATGTCTAGGATTAAATAGTATCAAAATTTGAAGAACTGATATAATGAGAAAACAGAAATACTGCAGATGAGGTATCTTCAGAATTAAAACAGAGTTATCTTGAAATTAATGTGATATATAACTCCATAGCAAATGGAGATACAATTTGCTACCTCCTTGTAATAAACACTAAGTAGCGCTACCTTTTATATTTATTTTATTTTTCCGATTTCAACAATTGCAGAAGTGAAGTGAATATTTAACACATTGAACAGATTCAACCGCATTCAACATAACAGTAAGAAGGGGGAAAACGAATGCCTCTAAACTTAAGTTACACCCTGATGGATGATCCAGGGTTAATTCCAGATGAACCCACAACAATATATATAAATACAAAATGGATATATTTACCAAATTTTTATGTGTTTTTTATGTGTAATATGACAAACAGATTAAAGCAAATTCACGAGAGAATGAGTAACTTTGAAAGCATTAATAATTCATTGCTATCGCGTTCTCCAGCCTGCATTACTTGGTTTCTCGGGTATCGAAAATCCTCCCCAAAACAAGTTCCTGAATGGGCACGACTTTTATCCATCCTGCTGATCTCAATGGCAGGCCTTTTGCCAAATTTGGCCTTAGTCAACCATTCCTCTTTATTCACTAAACATTGGCATTTCGAAAATTTCATTCCAAGCTTTGCAGCATCTTGTGTTTTGATATACGGCAGTATTAATGCTCCATTCTCACAGCCTAGAAATTTAATTTTTGGTCACTTCATATCAGGGTTGATTGGGGTCTGTATTATGAAGTTATTCATGACTGATAACAGTAACGAAAAGTATCTATGGTTGTCGGGGGCATTGAGTGTAGCATTGGCTTCAGTCGCTATGGATATTACAGGAACGATCCATCCTCCGTCTGGAGCAACCGCTATTTTACCCTCGATAGACAAACAAGTAAGAGATCTCGGTTGGAATTATTTACCTGCACTTCTAATCCACTCTTGTATATTTCTAGGGGTTGCTTTGTTGTGTAATAATATTATACAGCGGTATCCATTATATTGGATAAAGCCTTCGTCTCTGCCTCCTCCTCCACAAGAGCCTCTCAAAATTATTATTACTACAGATTCTATAGATCTACCACCAAATATAAAGCTAGCGATGGAAGATAGAGAATATCTTAAGAGTCTCCAGAATGTTTTAAACACGGAGAAGGAAGCCGTCTGATAATTATGCTGCATTTAAATAACAAAATCTATGTACAAATTAAATTAATATATGTTAAATTAGTATACCACATTTTTTTAGAACCACTTCATTCTTCCTCTTCGAGATGACCCAAATTTCGACTTCTGGTAAGGTCTCTTACCGTATGATGAAGAAGAAGACGACCAGGTGCGTCTCTGTTCACCAGTTAGAGTGAGGTTTTCTAGACCCATCAGCTCCACAAACGGCTGCATGTCCTGAAGAAATTCTTGGGGAGCAACGCGGTATTTGCCTTTAAGCACAGTCATATATGACATTAACGACCTTACAGTATCTTGGGCATCATCATCACTGTTAGATGCCTGACTAAATGCTTCAGTAACACGTTCCTTAAATTCAGCATCAGACCCCCCTGTTGTCACTTCCGGCTTGATTCCTTCTCGGCCAAGTGCATCAATGTAGCCACGAACGTGCTTTGTGTAGTATAAATAAGATTTTCCGCTGTTTCCGATACGTGCGGTTCTACCAATTCGGTGAACATAGGACGAAACATCAGGGGGAGGACCTAATTGAAAGACATGTGTAACTTTGGGGAAATCCATACCACGGGCGACCACATCGGTAGTGATCAGCATAGCATCCTTTTCTTTTCGAAACTTATCGGCACGGTTTTGACGGCTTTGCTGTTTACGTTGTCCATGGATACCCAAAACTAGCGATGAAATCTTAGACCTTCTTCCAAATAAATTTTTCAGTACTTGTTCAAAGTGATCTACCATGGCTGTGGTGGGCAAAAACACAACTGCCTTGAAGTGTCCATTGGTTTCTTTAGCCCTCTCATAGCTGGTAGTAATCTCATTACACGCATTTTCATAAACTTCAGCCCATGTGGGACAGCAAATAGCGTGCTGCTCGACTAATTCGTTCGCAGTGGGCTCATCCTTTGGAACAGTGTCCACAACTTTAACAGCATCACCAAATTGACGACGCGCAAAGTTTCTCATAGTTTTATCCGCAGTTGCAGAGAATAAGAGTAGGGGGATCTTCTTTCCACCACTGACGTCATCCATAATATCTCTAATCTCCTCCATCTCACGTTCAAAGCCAATGTCAAGGATTCGATCAGCTTCATCAAAAACACGAGCCTTTAAATCACTAAATCGCATTGCAGCATCTTTATCATCTAATACATCACGAAGTCTACCAGGGGTAGCAACAATGATATCGGCCACCTGGGAATCATAAGAGCCAGGCTCCAGTCCAGCAGCTCGAACCTGTCGATCCTTAGCTACACCTCCAACTAAACTCTGCACCTTAATGTGATTAAGGCCACCAAACTGAGTTATTTTGAAGATTTCGTCAGCAATTTGTTGAGCTAACTCACGAGTAGGAGATACAATAAGAGCTGATACCTTACCGGATGGAGAGTTTGTTCCCGAAGATTTAGACTCAAGGACTTTCTGAATAATAGGAATTGAAAAGGCAGCAGTTTTACCGGTTCCAGTTTTGGCTCTAACTACAACACTTTCATCACGAAGAATGGGTAGCAAAGTTTGTGCCTGAACTGGGGTCAACCATTCATATTTTCGATTGTAAATTAAAGAATTCACCAAAGGTAATCCAAGTACTTTCTTGACAGATAGTTGCGCAGTAGGGACTTGACTAACACCTTGTGTTGGTGCCGGGTTATCAGATGCGTTCTCAGGAATTAGGTCTTGCCATTTCATAGTTTCAATAGCAGCAGTATCAATTTCATAAATGGGTTTTCCCATGAGTCCATCATCTTGGAATTTTCTACCTCTTGTTCGGTTAATCAACTCTGAATCATCATCTGAATTTTTGCCGTACGATGAATTAGACCATCGGTTATTGTTACGACGAGAGAAATTATTCTTGTTATTATTCCGTGAAAACTTCGACGATCCATTAAATTTAGTATTGGATCGACCATACGACGCATATCGTAGGATTGAAGTGAGCTTCATTGAAAAATAAATAGATCTGATCTTACCTTTTCCTCAATTAGAAACTGACAAGATTGAAAAACTTCAATGGTAGGGGTAATCAGTCACATGAAAACTGATTAGTAATCTTTAATAAGTTCCCAAGTGAGATGTGGAAGCGGTTCGTATGCATTGCACATTTAAAAACGGCTTATTTTGGTCTACTCAATTAAAATAAGCGTCAATTTGATCTGATTATGTGAATTCGACAACTTCAAGTCCTCAATGTTTCTTTTTTAACAGTATTTATTCTAGTCAATTTACAACACACCAGCCCTGATATGCTTATGTCATGATCGTAAAGCGGACATGTTCTGCTTTAATTTCCCCCTAGCTACAACGAGGTTTCTTGCCGTACTAGTATTTTCTCTTAGGTACAAGGTGCCGTGCCTAGTATCATATAGCCCTGTTTAAATACCATCGATCAGTTATATTTTAAAGGAAGAATCTTAAACATCTTCTATTACATTTTTGTTGCGTTATAGTAGCCTCTTCTGTCTGAATAATTATATTTAAATTTCTTTTGATTACGACCCCTTGTAAATAGTGGTAAAAATGAGCGATGCTCAGCCTGATTCTGAAAATTTAAATCGCGAGAATTCACAATCGCAAGACTCACTGGCAACAACACGACCGGAGGTGTTCAAACTAATTCGTGAATGGATGGTTCAAAATGGCAGTGCCGCTGGCGGTTCACAAGCTGCCAAAGCTTTAGCATATTTGCATGGGCGGATTAAGCCGCCATTAGCATTCGAAATATTTTGTGATCTTATACTGAAAGTGCAGAGAAATTTGTTAGGCTCAGAAGATGATCCGACGCCATCAATACTAGCATGCGGCGAGGAAGCATTTCCTGATGACTTTTGGCAAATGGCGTTGCAAAATTCCTGTCAAGATCACTATATGAATCTCATAAATAGATGTCGGAACTGTGTTTCTGTTCTCCTTCGAAATGAAAACTATTCGGCTATAAAGCCGTTTCTACTTATTTTATTTAAGCTTCCACTTTCCGACAAACTCATTGAGGAAATGAATTTACCACAGATGTTTTCCAATATAATGGATAAGACATCCGTTTACAACTCACTTATCACAAAATTGGCTGAGAAGTTCCCATCATCTTTGGCAGATTTTGTTGAACATACTGATGATAATAAGGTTGTAGAATCCTCGCCTGAGAAACCTTCCAATCAAATTCGGAAGCCTAGCTCTTTGAAACGGAGTCGTAGTCCACCGGTTAGTGATTTAGAATTACAAGATAAAGCTGCCACTGATAGTGAATCACTGAAAAAGAAAACCCGATCCTCTAAGAAAGTGCATTGGAAGGCAAACTTCGAATTAGTGGAGGTGAGATACTTTGAAATGGAAGGTGTAGCAAGATTTAAATGTGGATCCGCAAAGCAGCAAGATCATGATGAGGGAAACTCAATGCATCCTCACTTAGAGTGGAAAACTCCAGAATACGCCGATTTGACAAATTCATTTAATGAATCTCTTATACCATTGATGTCAATAAAGAGAGGTGGTAGTCTTGAGCCATCCAGTGATGAGGCAAAAATCCAGGAAGACCGTGAGTGTAAAGTCAAAGGTGACATGACAGCCAAGATAACAGATGAATCCCCAAAAGAGCCCGTTAGTAGCGATACTGAACCTGAGAGAGGTTGGGTACCAAAAACTGGGGGCCAATTCATACCAGCAACCCCTCCCACTGAATGGTTAAATAAACAGGCTCAAATATATAATCCTATTGCAACAACTGGTTCTACAACCAATATGAACGCCGCAAATTCAATGCCAATGATGCCTCAAATGAATCCTGGTATGATGGCCACATTCCCCTGGATGAACTTTCCAATGGGAATGGGAATGGGAATGGGAATGCCTGGTATGGGTATGAACATGAACATGAACCAGAATTTTATGAATTCTCAAAGTAACAATGTGGCTTCTCAGCCAAACTCGCAACACCAGCCTCAATAATATTTATTTATATTACTTAAAATGATGAATTAAATACTATTTTAAATAAATTTTGTAGTGTTCTATATGTAAATATATTGGTCATTTTAGTTTTCGCACTCCTCGTAGAACCTCGTTCGATATGATGCATGATGCATGATGCATGATGCATGTGCATGTGCATTTTTATCTTACATGATGGCGATAGCACGACGCTACCAGGCAAAGTCAGGTGGATGAGGGGGGAGGGTGTTGGACTCTGCTTAAAACAACAACCCTAAGATCATCATCCCCTGCCATAATAATAGTAAAAGACTAAAAGTTCAGCAAACTAGCCTGACGTTATCAAATCCTTTTATGAGTGTTAGTATTTAACATTCTGCAATTGAAACAATTGAAACAACCTAGTTAATAAACCAACCTAAATTGCTTTCATGGAGCCTGGATTGATGAAACCAGAGGCTCAGCGGGGCTTGGGACTTCAAGTGCTCATTGCTCTATTCTTTGGCTTTTCAGCAATTGTTTCATTCAGCTTCTGGCGTCGAAGGTGGCCCGAGGTTTATTCAGCAAGATCGCTTCGGAAAGTTAACCTTCCTTATTTAGGTTCATCCTTTTTCGGGTGGATCCCCAGATTAATAAAGATTAACGACCGCGAAGTACTGCGATTTGCTGGATTAGATGCTTACGTCTATCTTACATTTTTTAAGGCAGCTGTGTCCATACTTTGGAGGTTGTCACTAGTCTCGCTTCTATTCATAGCGCCGTTGCGCTGGTACTATAAAGGTCAGTTTGATGATGGCGATGACTCAGAGGGAAATAATCCCGAGAAACGTCAAAATATGTTCGGTGATTACATTTGGGTCTATGTTGCTTCGACGTACATTTTCACTTTAATATGTCTCTGGATAATAAGGCGATATACTTATGAGGTTGTAGGTGTACGGCAGGCATATTTAGGACATCAAGATAGTATAACTGATCGAACTCTACGAGTAAGTGGTATACCACGAAAATTACGATCTGAGAGTGAGTTGAAGAAATACTTGACTACACTGTTTGGTACTGAACCTGACTCAGTCATGTTATGTCGCAATTGGGCCAAGTTAGATAGACTTTTCAGAAAGCGTGAGGTAATACTTGAACAGTTAGAAAGAGTGTGGGCATCATATATTGGACCTGATAATGAGGTTTTTGAAATGAATCTTTCACGAGCTAGAGACGAGAGCACTCCTGTTTCGGAAAGATATTCTGACAGTGAAGATCCCGCTACTAGAAATTTGATTCGCGTCGACACTGATTTTACTGAGTCTAATGTTTGGGTTGATGAAGAATCAAATGATATCAAAACAGAATGTGCTCGAATGTTTCCTAACAGGTCACGCCCCATAGGGAGGTTTGAGTATTGGGGATTAGTTGGGCCCAAGGTAGATTTATTAGATCACTTTAGCAATGAATTGGCAGAAATTGATGCCAAAATTACTGATGCTAGAGAATACAGCGATAATCAGCCGGCAACAAATATTGCATTTGTTACCATGAAAAGCGTTGCCCACTGCCAACTAGCAGCGCAAGCAATCTTCAGTCCTAGACCGCATACCATGGTTAACTCGTTGGCGCCATCCCCAAATGATATCATTTGGAGAAACGTGTATTTGAGCCCTAAACAACGTTCGCTATACACCTACATTATCTCTTTAGTCGTACTCATCACTAATGCCACCCTTATTTTCCCGTTGACATTCTTGGCAAGATTCCTCGATATAGATATCATCAGAAAGCACTTCCCTACCTTTGGTAGTTGGCTTGTGGGACACAAATGGATATCAGCTTTTGTTACTGACGTAGTTCCAACCTACGTCTTTTCATCATTTAATCTTTTCGTGCCCTATTTTTTTGCTTGGCTATCTAAAAAGCAAGGCTTGGTCAGCAGAAGTGATATAGAAATTTCCATTATTGGCAAAAACTTTTTGTACGTTTTTATCAATCTGTTTCTCATATTTACCATTGAGTCAACGTTTTTTTCCTTTTCGGTCGATAAGTTCGCAAAGGGATTTGCAGATTGGTTGATAAGACTATCATCCTTTTATACTAACCTGATTGTGTTACAGGGCATTGGACTGACCCCTCTCAAGCTCTTACAGCCTGGGTCCATCTTTCAGTTTCCTTACTTTATCTCGCAATGTAAGACAGCCCGAGATCATCACGACCTCTATAAGCCCCAGAAGATAAATTATGGCCTAGTTCTTCCCATGCCTATGTTTATATTCATTGTTTCTTTGACCTATAGTATATTAAGGCGAAGAATTCTCGTGTTCGGACTTATTTATTTTGGAGCGAGCTACTTTGTTTTCAAATACCAGCTAATTTATATGATGATTCATCCTCAGCATTCGAACGCTCAGCTTTGGACAGTGATTGTGAGACGAGTTTATCTGGGAATTGCTGTATTCCACCTCGCTATGATAGGATTTTTGGTACTGCAGTCGGAATACTCCTTTTCAATTTTGGTATTACCGCTCTCGATACTATTAATGGGGTTTTGGTACGACTTCGAAAGATTCTCGAAGCCGTTGATAGATTTCGTAGCTATAGAGTCCATGCGCCAATGCGATATTGACCGCTCACATCTTGGTACTTACGACATACAAGATGGAGCGAGCTCTATAAATGAAATTGTTTCATCTGAAACTGAAATCGAAGACGACAATGAAGAGGAAGTAGACGAAAACCTGCCATCAACTACAGAAATTGTTCATGAAGTTGGGGATATAGCTGTCACGGCAGTCGATCCCTCAGCAGTTCCAGAAACCTCACTTTCGAATAGATTATGGCACACATCCCTCTTCCATGATAAGACTTTGGATGAAGAACGTGAAGAAGGGCTTGAATATGTCAACCGGAACCTCGTTTGTCCCTTAGATGGACCATGGGTTGCAGCTAGTGCTTTCGAGGCGGTGGTGGCTACCCCTACTGGATTTGAAAGGAGACATATACCTCATGGTGATTGGTTATGAACAATGTCTACATTAAAATAAATATGTTAATAAATAGCTTTACTAGGCCACGTATAATAAACCAATGACTTTCCAAAATAAAAATTGCAGAAGAAGACTGGCGGAACGAGCAGCGAAAGTAAACATGATGGCGTTAAAGTAACTACAACTCAATGCTATAGATAATATCTCGGTCAAACAAAGCAGAGAGACGTACTTTACGACTTGCTCTACGAAAGGTATATCGTAATGCCAAATTAAAGTCAGGATTGGTAGCAGTTTAAAGAAAGAACCGATGAGCAGGCTTATTGATATTGCCTCGCCATTTCTCCATTGTAAAATATATTTAGCTAAAAGTCTTACCAAAACATGACTCAATACAGTATCGAATAAACATAAGGACATGAATAGTACATACTGAACCATGGGAGAAGTGACGGCCAAAAAATGCAGAACAAATAGATCTTCAGATTTTTCACTTATTGCCCATTGCAGGTATATATCTATGAGGGTAACAAATATGATAAACCGAAGAACAGATGAAGAGAGACCGAACATTGAGAGCTTATTTGGTCTAGGTAGAACAGTGTTAATTTGCTGAGAGTCTTCTGTGTTACGTGTAGATAGTAAAATAGCGGATCTGCCTAAATCTGTGGTCATTGACGCGTTAAATACAATATGTCTTATAGCTTGTGGTCGTAAAAGTAAGAGATCTATAAATATGAGAATCTTATCGCATTCGATATATTTATCCGCAAACTGATCACACTGTTTACATTTAATAGCATGAATATTCACATCTGAATACATGATGTATAAACATTCTACTGGTGCTGAGCATTCTATGCAAATCATCTTGGCAACTATAGAATATTATATTTATCTATCTAATATCTACCCTAAAATACAAATGTGTACCTTCGGACTTATAATAAAAAACAATTCCACAATTCGATCTAGCATTTTATATTCAAATAATAATTCTCTTAGTATAGCAAAAACTATTTATTTATGATTTTACATGAAGTCATCATCATCCAGGCCATCATCTTCTAGAGTCTCAGGCGCCTTAACGGCCGGCTTTTCAACTTGTTTTTGTGCTGCCATTTTCAAATTCGGTTTAGCTCGTGAACCGAGTCTTTGAGCGCGTTCTTTACGGAACTTATCTCCTGCAAGAGCAGAGAGTGTAGCATCAACACGATTGACTTGATCACTCTTCAATGGGTCACAAAGATCTCTACAGAGCTCGATTATAAAGTTTGTATGCTGAATTTGAGAGTTTTCCTTAGCTAAATCATTGATCACACCCGCCAATGTTTTACGCAAGTCTGAGTAGTCCTTGGCAGTCTTAGCTTTGAAGATGGCGAGATCGCTAAGTTTAGTAGGTCCCGAAGAGACCGGGGTTGCCTGCTTAGTATTAGCTTTAGAGCGAGGATGAACATCTACAGAGGATAGCAGATCACTGGCGTTATTCAAATCACTATCTAACTCCTTCTGTCTCTGCTCAACCTTAGACGCGTCCTGTGTCTTTTCTAAAGCCTTTCGCTCTCTATCTTCTTGCTCTTTACGCTTACGATCAGCTATGCGCTGTGCTGAAGAAATCTTTGGCTTCGCAACAGTATTTTTATTCTCATCATCACTATCTAAGCCAGCTTCCCAATCTCCAAGAAGACCATCATCTTCCTCATCGAAACTTAAGTTTGCTGCTGAAGCAACCGGAACATCGAAATCTTCATCTTCCCAACTAGCCATTTTTAAACCGGGTATATACTATATGTTGTGTTTGTAAAATTCACTATAGATTTTTTGTTTTTAGGGTTTAATCTTGATTATTTTCAATATTTAAAACTGTCAGGTGTTACGTCAGATGTGTTTTGGATAACACTAGGAGGCGCTCTCAATACTTTCCGACAATAATGCAAATGCTATCGTATATAGCGGAATGTCAATTAATGCAGTAAAAGTAGTTAAGTTATGTATTCCGGTATAGGATATAAATACAGCTTGAAGAAGCGCCTCACAAAGTGCATCAGGTGATAAGTCTGGACATTAACCCTATGTAGTGTGCAACATCTTCGAATGCACCTAATCAACTTGCATTAACAGTAATGTGTGGCTGTCATCGTATAGTGCCCCCTGGAACACATGCTCTATTTATTGATGGCATTTCGCGGGATATATACATGCTGCGCATTTGATATACATCAACTATTCCAGAAGGTTTACTTCCTTATCTTTACCTTCCGCCTTCATAACCGAAAAAGCATTCCTAGTTTAATGTTTATTTTAAATTCTCTTAAGAACAGTAATATATTCATAAGTTAATTTTGTACTATGGAAATATTGTGATAACATTGTTGATATAAACACAAATAAGCTACGCAAAAAGAACCGCCGGCGGCATCAAATTAGGTGCGCGATAGCAAGTAGTAAAACGCTCGAGGGCAAGGGCAAAGCAAAGCTGAGCATTTGGGACTGCATTGTATACATATAGCAATAGAGATATAGATTGATGGTTGCCGTTCATGAAAACGAGGCAATTTTTAAATTCTCGTTTTTACTCAATAATTTATTGAAATTTGGCAGACTCTTTAAATTCGTAGTATAGTTCAATGGTCATAGCCCGCAATGAAATCCAAACATGGATCAATGAATCGCGAATCGTTTTAGATAATGACTTTTACATTCAACATTATGGGGAAAGTGGTTGGGGAATATCTCATGATCCTATATCAAAAGGTAATGATAATAAACTACCGTTGAAAAATGACGAATTCGAAGAGCGCACAATAATTAGGATTCCTTCAGATCTTGTTCTTAACTCTAATCGTGTAACCGAACTCGCCAAAGAATATTCCACATTGCAATCATGGTTAGATGTCGACCGATGCCAAGGTATATCACGTCTACATAGGGGATTGCTATTTCTCTGGCTAAATAAAATAGATTGCCCTTGGAAGAGTTACTTTGATTATCTTCCCAAAACTATTGAGCTTCCCTACGGTTACAGTATTAAGAAGATGGAGGGCCTAGATTTTTCCTCCGTCTCACTTCACCATACAGCACTGTTAAAGAGGCTCACTATAGAGAAATCATATGAAAGATTTACGAAGTCGGGAGTTTGCAAGAGGAACATTACATTAGAGGAATGGCTACTCCCACACAAGTGGATATCAACACGCGCCCTATCGCATCCAGTCAACAAAATGGCATGTATTGTTCCTGTTATAGACTTTTGCAACCATAGTTCCAAGTCAAGCAATGTACGATACGACGTAGATAGCAATGGTAACTTTGAGTTGCGTGTAGTAAAGCCACTTGATATAACTCCTTCTCAATTGTTTATGAACTATGGTGAGAAAAGTAATGCAGAGTACCTCTTCAATTATGGGTTTATTCCTGATGATCGCAATGAGAATGACTTTGATGAGGTATTCAAAGTCTTTGATCCTAGCTCAGAGCTCATTCGGAATATTTTAGATTATGGACGTTCTCAGACTGATCTTACAACGGAAGAGAAGCACGAGCTCTCCTTAGCATATGATGTATTACTTGAGTTTTTCTCGAACAACAATCCTCAGGTATTAAGAATTGTTCGGTTACCTATAAATCAGGAAACACAAGACCAGAAGGATCTGTTCCGATTTCACAATAACTTCATTATGGCACTCGCATGCGAAGATAATCTTGAGCTACGCGTGAGCGAGGATGGATTGAATGAATCAATATATTTAAATGAACAAATTCTCAGCCCAAACAATGTGGTTGATATTGTTTTGAAACTTAACTCCCCTAAAGTTCTCAATAAAGCACGTCAGCTTGTTGCTAATCTGTGCGAGTTATTCATAAAGCAGGTGTCAGCAGTTTCTAATAAAGATCCCCAGATATCTGCTTTAGCTGAATCAGAAAAGGCTTTATATCACGGATATTTAAAGTTTCATAGTTAAATCAAACAATAAGTCTAGAGTAATTTTCGATATGTTTTTATGTGTTTTATCGCTGACCATACGAAGCATCCAAATCCTTAATCAATCAATTGACTTGCAGGAAATAATAAATAATTACACATACAAAGGATGTTTAAAACTGTCTTATATAGTTTCTTTAGCCTTTTTTTGATGAAAAAAGGTCGTCTGGAAGCCCACCTGCTCACCACCCTTGCCTTGCCCGGAGTGAAGCATGCACCTTTGAGTAACTGAGTTGTTTATTCCTTTTTTTTCTGAATTTTGGAATCTTCTGGACTTTTGAGAAGCTTTAACTTAAAACTCACATTTTTATTTATTCGCAGTTATGTCGAATAAGATTATATCAACCGGACGCGGTGGAGCTGGGAATATCCGATCATCACAAAAGGATGATGCGAAAACTTCTCCAGATGAGCTCCCTCAACTACAAGGAGATATATTTACAACTGGACGTGGTGGCCGTGGAAATATGATGAGAAATATTGATCCTGATTCAACTAGAGCTGCTCAAGATTGTGGGGCTGATGAAGGTCTTGATAGAGGATATTTGCAGCCATCTAGAAGTATGACTGTAGGACGAGGTGGTTACGGAAATAATATTCGAGCATCAAAAAGTCATCAACAAAATGGACAAGATGCATCAGAAGAGAGCAATTGCTGCGTTATTTGCTGATATATGACATATGCTCTACTTGTATACTTGTTTACTTAACTAGTTACTCAGACCATATACACGTATAGTTTTCTAGAGGAAATACTACTATCAAAGTGGAGTGCTCAGAAAATTCAATCTCTAATGAAGTCGAAAGTGCCGAGTTTGAGGTGCGTGAGTTTGAAGGTGCGCGAGTTCGAAGGACACGGTCTCATATGAAATACCTGATGCTGTATTCTCCTCCATAGATATTTATTTTGAAGGGTAAATGTAAATGTAAATTTAGAACGAAAGCCTGAATAAGTAATGATGAGTTTATATATAACTTTCTTACGCAACCGAATTGGTATTGACAATCTTTAATGGTTAGTTTATCTTAATATCCCCATTTTTATGAATTATACAGAATATAAACTAAATGGTGGTTGGATGCTGGCGGTTTATGTGATATGCAATTAGGGTTGACAATGAGAAAAACATGACCATGGGTCTCAATGCATTAGAAACACGAAATCTAGTGAAAATATTGATAATTATTTATATGCAAGCTATTTGAGGTAATAATGGGATACATTTATTGTCTTTAGCCATCATGGCTAGTACAAACTGGTGTGGTGGAACAAATGTAAGCAGAACATACAAAATATATAAGTAATCTATAATTTTTTGACAATTTAGTTGAATGTGGACTCTTCAGAATGAAATTTAGAAGAGCTATCCCCAGATATTGGTTGCTAGAGATGTACTGCAGTTGACATCATTAAACATATCATGTTCCTATCACTGTACACCTCTAAACAAACCAATCTTTGGAACAATCTATTGGTTACAATGAATTCACAACAAAGTAATATATTTAGTAGCGGCCAATCAAAGTTTGGCCCTTCAAGCTCATTTGGGTCAGGAAATTCTGCTTTAGGTGGTTCCTCAGCTTTTGGAACGGGAAACTCAGCTTTTGGAACGGGAAACTCTGCCTTTGGAACAGGAAACTCTGCCTTTGGAACAGGAAACTCTGCCTTTGGAACGGGAAACTCAGCTTTTGGAACGGGTAATGCAGCTTTTGGTACGGGGAATTCAGCTTTTGGTACGGGAAACTCAGCTTTTGGTACGGGAAACTCGGCTTTTGGTACGGGAAACTCGGCTTTTGGTACAGGTAATTCTTCGTTTGGCTCAAATCAAGGTAACCCACCTGCTACTGCAAATTCATCTCCATTTAGTAACAATGTTGGCTCATTTGGGAATACCTCTACAAAACCAGCGGTAGCCTCCAATGAGAATTTAACCCCATTTCAAAACCCATTTGCAGCCCTGAGCACGTCAACAGAGTCACCATTTGCTAAGGCTAAACCAAGTGGTGTACCAGCGTTCGGAACTCCACCTCAATCCAGCCTGCCTAATATTTTCCAATCCCAAAACTCTTCGAATTCAAATCAGGCACCACCACCTATTAGCACCCAGCCCGCTAACTCTCAACCATCAATATTCGGTGGAAGTACCACTACTAGTACGACTAGTGTGAACAATAATAACACTTCACCATTTGGCAACAATGCATTCTCTAGTCAACCTGCAAAAATCAATCAAAGTCCTTTTGGCCAGTCAAATGCTTTTGCTCCTAGTCCTTTATTTAGTGGGTCTACTGCCCCTCCAGCAGCACAAGCTGTGTTTGCCACTTCACACTCTACATTTGAGCCCTATGGCGGACAGGTTGGATTATATCCTCGTGAAGAATCTATTGGCCCGGAGGACAGGCTTGCATTTGAAGCTGCTGAGTTCACGTTAGGAAATATTCCAGTAATAGCTCCCCCGATTGCCTTTTGCTAAATTAATTTATTGCAGTTATATACATTATTTATTATTAAATCACCACCTCGGATAGATTTACGTATTTTTCAGCCTCATTCATGATTACTTTGCTCTTCAGCTCAGTCTGTTTGAAGACAGATTCGTATTTAGCCACCAATTTCCCCATGACTTCTGCTTTTGTTTTCATGCCCTCTGCTATAGCTGTTACTTCTCTTTCAGTTTCTCTTCGCAAAAGGGGTTTAGCAAGTGACAGATCCATCTCTAGTTTTTCATAACTTAAAACCAACGCGATACCTAATGAAGTTGGCTCGAGAACTCCGCCACGTTTGACAACATATTTTCGTTCTTCAATTTTAGAGATGTGGTCGGCCATTGTAGCATCTGTGCCAATTTGGTTAGCATCCATTTTTGCAACCAGCTGGGCCTCAGTGAGCAGAGTAGGTGCGGTGGTTTTGCCATTGTTTAGCATCATTGACACACATTTGATCTCATCATCGCATTTCCATGCTGGAAGAACTCTTCCTACCCATTTTTGGTATGGATATACATCCAAAAAGTTATACTCATATATGCGGTCACCATCAACAGTAAAGATTTCTCGGGCATATTTCATGGTCACCTGTTGATTACTACCTTTAGCATCATCGCTACAGCATGCAAGAAATGATCGTGCTATAAATTCATAGACTTTCCATTTTTTATCATCAGAAAAGGTCGATTTACTTGCTCCCTGAACCGGGTGAATTGGAGGGTGGGCTTTATCATTGTGACTTCCCTTCCTTGGCTCCTTGAACTTGCCTACACTACCATCTTTTCCCAAGAGATTTTCAGCATAAGATTTCCAAGGCGTACTCTGATTCGTTTGTTTCCGAACTAAAGCTTTTAAATCAATATCTTTGTCAAACTGATCAGTTTCGGTTCGTGGATAAGAAACGTAACCTTCATTATATAGCTTCTCAGCAGTTTCCATAATTACTTTAGGACTTAACTTCAAATAGGCCGATGCCTTTTTTTGTAATGTTACTGTAGTCAGTGGTAGTGGACGATATCTAAGCGTCGAGCGATCAACGACATTGGTTACCTTTAGAATGCCGTTTCCTTCCTCTAGTGCTCTTTCATAGCACGAAAGTGCTGCTAAATGATCGAATAATCTACCACGTTCCCAATTAAGGTCAATCAGTTTATTTTTTTCCTCGGGATTCCGCACCTTAGCGTCAATCTTCCAGAAATTTTCAGGAACATGATTTTTCATTCGCAAATACTGATCGACTACAAATCCCAACGTGGGGAACTGACATGAACCGTATTGAATGGCTCGTTTCAAGAAATCGCCGCCAAACTTCTGTCGATATAATTTGGTTTGGAGGCGTGTCTGAGCGTAGCCTGTCCGTAAATCTAGTTCACGACGAGCCTCAACAGCCTCAACTTCATTGTTATTCAGTCTTAATGGTTTTCCAGCAGCTTGCCGTAGATGTGATGGTTCTACATTATTGAAGTGTGCTCTGAAAATTTGAATTCGACTATTAGCTTTCCTGGCCACATTGGCTATTTCGTGGCCAATATGTTCACCTTCGCGATCACAATCTGTCCATATAAAAAGATGAGAACAATTGCGGCTTAGCTGAGTTATATTCTTAGCTATTGGACGTGAACTCTCAGGAATGAATGTCTTTATTGGTGCTTGAAATAATAGAGAACCATCAGAGTCCCATTTGTCATGAGGAGGCAAGAATGTAACATCAGTAAGATGGCCACTCACAGATGTCACCGTCATTTCACAAGCTCGCCACACTGGAGAATTATAAGATATATTGTAGTTCCATATATATTTCTGTCCACTCTTTTGGGCTTGTACTCTGCCACCGGCTAATGCATGAGCGAGAGCTTTAGCGATGGATGGTTTTTCTGCCACACAAAGTACTTTGGTTGACATTAGCTTCACTGTATATTACCAAACTCTTATGATTGTTAGTAAAAAGAAGCTCAGTCTTACCACGCGCTGTTGAGGTGCATTATGCGTGCTAATTTATAAGCACGCATCGAATGATTACATTGATGTTATTGTCAACATGATGTATCGCTTATGATATGAACGTGATCAGTGAAAGGAAATCGTGTGAAACAAACTATGACGCTTTATTATTATTATAGATATTGCATTAAAAGATGCAGCATAAGTATTATTCTTACCTAATTTATACACATATATATACATTAGTTTCGTTTATCATGAATCATTCCTATATTTAAATCTTTCTTTTGCGCTGCACAGATTCAGATTTATTACTGTCAACAACAGTAGATGCCTTGGTAGCATCCTTCATCTCATCAATATCAGCAGGATCAATCACTTTCTCATGTCGCTTGGCATCAGAGGCCTCACCTTGGTTGCGTCGGCGAGAGAAAGCAGGAGTTTCAGTACCCAAGAGGTAATCCCAATGACGGAAAGATGACGCATAGTTACCAACAAAATAGTGATGATGGTCATCATGGTGGTCAGCACCTGCCCAGAGAGGCAAGAAGTGGTGAAGACTGTAAGGAAACTCGTAACCAGAGTGAGCATCGATGGCTTGAATGAGACGCAATGAAATCCAGCACATAACAGTTAACAGATGGACATCTGCACCAAGGTATGCCAGCAGCAAAGGAGAGCCTACTGTACCGGTTCCGGTGAACGCAACTTCAACAGGGTGAGCATATTCAGCAGTCATTCCGAACGGGGCAGCATACTTGTGGTGCTGTTTGTGGAAACGCTTGTAAAAAGGCTTAGAGTGCAGAACACGGTGACCAAAGTAGTGCCAGGTATCCTCCATGAAGAAAAGTACCGTGAGTTGCCATGCCATGGTAAGAAGGGATGGGAAAGGAGCACGGTACTTAATATCGAAGACTCCACATACAAGATGAAATCCGAAAATAGGGAAAGCCTCAACAAAAGTGTGAGCTAGCAGCACACTCTTGAGACATTCCAAATATACCTCACGAGTAGGAGGTCGGTTATCCTGGATTTTGTATTTACGCATAGAAGGCATAGAGTCCAAAATCAACCAAGGAAGAGAACGACTGAAGTAGATAATCTCGTGAACCACTAAAAGTAAACATCCAGTTGCTAGCGCGTCATTATCCCACCATTGGTAGTAGTTTTCCCATTTCGTTTCCAACCAATTTAATTTAGAGGAGTTCAGTGCATTAGCAAAGCCTTGAACTGTAGCGTTGAGGCTCATATTCTCGGTATTTGTACACTTATTTGATTTTAAAACTAGTTCTGAAAAATTATAAGATGATCACGCTGATATCTATATTTATGTTCGCGGTGCGACTGTCAAGTGCGGATACCTGATTAGTAAGATATACGAGGTTAGTGCGATCTCTTCACATGGGATTATCATGTAATCAAGAGGCTGAGGTGTGCAGAGACGATCAAAGGAATATGAGCACGGAATTGACAATTTATAAACTTAAAATAATATGTTACATTAAATAAAGTCATGAATATCTTTAGTTATCATTTATTCTACTCCAAGTGGGAGGGAAATCTTCATGCCCATGAACGTATGTGCGTGCATTGGGCCATTATCTGCATTAGGGCACGATCAGAACAAATACACTATGCATGGGGTGTCTAGAACATGGAAAGGAAATGCAGTGGTAATATATATATGCAGTTCTACACAAATTTCGTCAAAATAAGAGACATTTTAATTGATTTTAAACAACATTCAACCCCTTATTTGAATCTTTCAAATCAGTCTTTCCTTGAACCAACCTTCTCTTAAGTCTTCACATCTAAGAAGGGTAGGGAGGTGAGTCAGATCTGGACTGTTTAATTCACCAGCTTGTTATTGGACCATGCCTAAAATTCCCGAGGCCGAGCCCAAAATTCAAAGGGAGGTCATATCGCAATATTCTCAAGGAAATGGTCTGGATGATGCCAGTGCATGGAAAGATGTGGTCGCTGGAACAGCTGGTGGAATCGCCCAAGTGTTAGCTGGACAGCCATTTGATACCACTAAGGTTAGATTGCAATCGGCAGCTGAAGGCCGCTACAGTGGCGCTATGGATGTTGTAAAACAGTTGATAAAAAACGAAGGCTTCTCTGGATTTTATAAAGGCACATTAACTCCACTTATTGGGGTTGGTGCGTGTGTAAGTGTTCAGTTTGCTGTCAATGAAGGCATGAAGCGGTTCTTCGAAAGTAGAGCAATTGCTCAAGGAAAGTTGGATAAGGGACTCACATATAGTCAACTCTATATATGCGGAGGTGCAGCTGGTTTCGCGAATACCTTTTTGGCTAGTCCTATTGAGCAGATTCGTATTAGATTGCAAACGCAGTCTGCAGATTCTTTAATCAAATTCAATGGCCCAATCGATGCTATTTCTAAAATTATTAAGACTGGTGGCGTATTCAATGGTCTGTTTAGAGGATTTTTCCCCACCGTGATTCGTGAGGTGCATGGAATGGGCATGTATTTTTTGGCTGCTGAGGCTTGTATCAAGGAAGAGATGCGAGTGACAGGAAAGACAAGAGTTGAAGTTCCTAGTTGGCATGTTTGTGCTTATGGTGGAATTGCTGGCATTGCAATGTGGACTACGGCTTATCCTATAGATGTAATCAAGTCGAAATTCCAAACCGATGCGCTGTTAATAAAGGATAGAAAATACACGAGCATCCTGCAATGTTATCGAGCAACTGTAGCCAATGGTTACAAGGGGATCTTCAAGGGGTTCACACCTACTCTACTTCGTGCCGTTCCTGTTAACGCAGTGACCTTCTTGGCCTTCGACTACACCCGTAGATTACTGGATTAACCAATAAATAGGAACGAACAACTACCTCTATCAATTTGTAATTCTATAGTTATCAATTAGATTTCATTAAATTATGGGTGATTATCAAGCCTCCTTAGAAGATAATTAACCTCGACTTGTTTAGTTAAGGGGATGATACAATTCTCATAAATTTCTACAATGACCGCTGGATTCACTTTCCCTTGAGTTTGTTGTGACCATCGGAGGATAGTGTGAGGATCCACGGTATAATTTTCTGCCTTTTCTCGGACTCTCTCTAACACTTTTTTCTCTACCTCTGGCTTAGTTATGAGATTCAAGATGCCTTCGATGTCACGAGCTTTAATGAATTTCGACATTTTTTCCTTTTCCTGCTGGAACTTAGATTCAGCAACAAATTTACCGTAGTGAATACGTCTACTGAGTGCCTGGAGAGTCTGAACGTCAGACAGAGTACAACTGCCATAGTTTTCAGGTTGCTCTCCAGGATCAGCCGCTACTGCAGGTACGATTTTAGAAATATAGTATTGCATAATAGTTGAATTAACGTTAATTTCTCGGTGGTAGCTAGATAGCACATCCGGGTAGTCTAAAGAGGGCAGTACGGGATCAGTCAATTCGTCAGGGTAAAATGCGTTTTCATCGGGACATTGGAATCGACGTAATTGAGAATGTAGTTTCTCAGTCTTTCGGAAGATCCATTCGAGAAATGACTGGTTCTTCAAGGATTCGAAAACACCGTACTCATATACCTTACTTGATTGGTAAAACTGAGCACGCTCTATGAGATCAAAGAGTATGGTATCTTCCATCCTTATCAATGCTGATCTTATATTATCAATATTTAGTGCCGATTCAGGATCCATAAAATTAGACATTAATGGTGTAAATTTTCCTAAATTATAATGAATTTGAGCAGTAATTACTTAACTTGTATTGGTCTGTGCTTATGTATTCGATTTATGACTCCATGCAACAAGTCAAACTCTTCTGGGTATCTTTTCCCTGAAACCTAAACCGCATCAATTATGCTGAGCAGTTGAAGCATTGGCAATTGGGATCAACCATAAAAAATAAATCGGTAAGATTCACAAAATAAATCAGAATTTTAAAAATGTTTTATTAGTATTACGCAAATACACGTTAAGATCTTCCAAAATATTCTGCAACGCGGCCAGTGTTCTTTTTAGATTGATTGCTGCTCAGAGTATCTGACTTCACTATATCCAAGTGATCTTCTTTTATAATTTTATTATCAAAATGAGGACTTTTGCTGGGGGTTTCTGCAACCGCGTCATCGTGTCTCAATTGATTTCCTGTGCTCTGCTTAGCATGCCTCGAAGGACCTCCCTTCAGTTTTTCATAGCTGAACTCATTATCGTATTTATCAATCGTATTCTGTCTGTATGCCAAAAATCTATCGATTCTTTGCTGAGGTCCCTCATTCTTCCCAACATTCACGGTTGATCTCGCTAGTTGAGATGCAATGCGTTCTGTCTCTGCATTTATTTTCTCAGCCCGAGCGACAGACGCTTCGTGAAGAAATATCAAATTCAATGCTGCAAACAGAACTGTCAGAGTACACACAAATTTGAGTACCCATACTCTGTTCTCATAAAGTCCTTTATCGAATGTTTGCTGGTGATTCTTAGACCAGTAATTAAAATCTATGTCATCATAGTCAGCACTTTTTGAGTCATAAAAGGTGGAAGGTCTATATACATGCGAAGTCTGTGTCTTGATATCGTAACTGCGTCTACTCGCATCATCCTTCAGAATATTGTGCGCTTCCACTATTTTCTTGAATTTCTCAGAATTGCCTGTCAGCCCACGATCTGGATGATACAGTTTCACTAGTTGGAAATATGTGTCTCTGAGTTGTTTCTTGTCAAAAATCTTGGCATCAGGATCAAGACCAAATATCTGGTATGGTGTAGGATTAGGAGAAGTCGGCCAGTGGATGAAGCGACGTTGATATACGAACGTTAAAGGCTTTATAATGGGTATCTGAGTGAATTGTTTGAAATTTACTAGCATCTAAATAAAAAGCCAGAAATTCTTTTTGTATAGTACGCTTTATTGGAATATGCTCACCTTCCACTTGTGAGCTGATTAGACAATGTAATGCTTGTGGGAAAAGGGTACATACTTATATAGATGCATAAGATTGCCGCTCGAACAAGTGAACATTACTGGGCATTTTAAGATTCAAAGTAAAGCATTGGAGTGAAACACAAAAGTGAATTAGAGTAGAATCCCTCAGGTGGGATATTAAGTAAGAACTATGCTGACTTCTACTGCTCTCGATATGAATATGGGTATAGATATAGATATAGAGATATGTATATTGAAAATCACAGTATTAGTTTTTTTGACTATGGTCTGCTAAAACATTCTCCTGAAAATCCGTTATATGTTTTAAATAAATCTTCTTATTATAAATTTAGAAGTCTAAGTACTCTGCCCCAGATTTTTGAGGGTTGTGGTGGAATGTTCATCTCGTGTGCACAAATCCCAACACACAGTACATAAATATATTGATTGGCACTTTTTGAAATAAAGGTAATCAACATGGGAGCTCAATTATCAACAATAGCGCCTACTTCAACTGTACCAATTGATGCCTATATTTCTGAATTAGGAGATCTCACATATTCTTCTGATTTAGGACGATCCCGCTTCCTCAAAACAACTAAAGCTGTTCATAGAGATGGTGTGGCGGTTGTGAAAGTTTTTATTAAACCAACAACAACGCAGATAGATATTGGACCTGTAAAGGCTCAAGTGAAGGCAATAAGTGAAAATTTGCGCCACGATTTAGGACCACTCAATGAGTTTCCCAATGCTATTGGTTATAGCCGTATAGTAGAGACTGAACGCGCAGGATACCTCGTAAGACAATACATTAAACATAACTTGTACGACCGAATATCTACAAGACCATTTCTTGAACCAATTGAAAAAAAGTGGATTGCTTATCAACTCCTTAGAGCACTGAAGTCTTGTCATGAGCATGGAATTTTTCATGGTGATATAAAAAGCGAGAATGTTCTCGTTGGGAGTTGGAAATGGATTTATCTGGTAGACTTCGCCCCGTTCAAACCAGCCAAGCTTCCTGCTACAGACAGTGCTCAATTTCTATTTTATTTTGATGTCTCTCAACGAAGGGCTTGTTATGTGGCACCGGAGCGATTTTCTGATGATGGCAACGATAAACTAAATGCTGCCGCAGATATATATTCAGCAGGATGCGTTATAGCTGAGCTCTTTTTGGATGGGCAGCCTCTCTTTACACTTTCAGATTTATTCAGGTACAAACAAGGAACCCATCAACCAAACCTTGATTCTATTAACGATTCCAATGTACAGAGCTTGATTATGTCAATGGTGAGTGTTGATGTTGATGAGCGTATGAGTGCTGCTGAATATCTTGACAAATTCAGTGGAACTGTGTTTCCTAGCTACTTCGAAGACTTCTGGAATCTGCTACTTCCCTATAGCGGCTCAGTGGGCGCAACAAATTCTGATGAGATGGTTAAAAATCTGTGGAATAACCTCGAAGAACGGTATCTTGCGGATGTATTACAGCACGGATCTCCGAGAGACAAATCATTATTAGAAAATTTGAAATCGCCATTGCCGGTTGTAATAACTCTGCCCCATTCATGGGTAATTCCACAACACTGTGATAAAGATAATTTAACCGGCGATGGTGCTCTAATTTTGCTGTCATATATCTGTTCTGCTCTTACTTCTACATCAACAATATCCTGGAGGATAAGGGCTGCTCAACTGGTTCTGATTCTTGCTGAATTTGTCAATGATGATATTAAATTAGACCGTTGTTTACCGTATCTGGTATATCTTCTTCGTGACTCTCAACTTATGGTGAGAGCGCGTGCTCTAACTATGGTTACCCATCTAATGACCATGGTGAATAGCTATTCAGCGCTAAACTCAAAAGTATACTCTGCTTATTTATTACCACGTATAATGCAGTCAATGTCCAATAGCTCCCCAACACAGTTCAAGGCAAGTTATGCTGCATGTCTGCCTCATCTGGCTCAATGTGCTGTGAAGTGTGAGGGATGGGATGCTATAGTGAATTTTGTGGATGATGCTACAAGATTTCTGTTAACTGATAAGTCATCTCTGGTGCGCCGAAGTTTACTAGAAAATATAGATGACCTCTGCATGATTTTGAAAAAGCAAGGCACAAATGATATTATTCTATCACACGCAATCACCTATCTTAATGATAAAGATCCATTTGTGAAAATTGACCTATTTCGATTCATAGCCAAGGTGGCGCCACTCGTAGGACCTGCTAGCGTAGAGCAGTATGTTCTGCCACTCCTTATCCAAAGCATTTGTGAGCCACGGGAAGAAGTTGTTGTACATGTTATTCAGGCAATCACTGCTATTACCGAAGTAGGACTTCTTAAACTGAAAACATTGCTCAGCGATGTTATTCCCGTTTGCTCAAAATTTTTAATTCATCCTAACGTAAATTTGAAGACACAGGCATTATTGGTCACTGCAGCAGTGGCCAATCAGCTGTCAAAAGCTCAGGTATATTGCTTGCTTCGTCCATTGTTGACTCCTTATATGAATACGGATGCTTACGATTTGACAGATCCTAATTCAATAGTTGAGGCACTAAGACCTCCATTAAGCCAAACGGTATATTCCCTCTCCTTAAATTGGGCAAGCCAGGCCTCAAAATCCACATTTTGGATGCCTACTTCAAGGGAATCTGCAAGCACGGTGACATTCTCACAGGAAGACAGAAGATGGCTCACGAGACTTCGAGAGGTTGGGTTCAATAATGAAGATCTGTGGCAGCTGTTAGTATTCAAAGATTATCTCTGGCAACTCAGTCTAATGAACTCCCCTCTGAATGCTGTCTCCTTTGAGCAAGAACTGAATGAGTCAAATTCTTCCACAAAACAGAAACAAAACATATATCTAGAATCCGGAAGGTACAAAGCAGATAAAGGGCTAGCAAGCTGGAATGGTGGACCGATACCGGCTGGTTTAGAGTACTATATCAAGTGTAACAGTGGTACAATCAATGAAGAGCGTGAAAAAGGTGTAAAAATCATTGATATCAATCATAATTTAATCAAACTGGGATCAGATGTAACACCAGCTAATTCAACCAATTCAAGTGTAAGCCATGCATATGGTGAGGATATGATTGATATGAATAGCTCACAGCATGTGCCATCTGACCTGGTTACATCAATAAAAGCACATCGAGGAGCCATACAAGTAGTGGTACCACATCATAACAATAGAATATTTTTCACCGGTGCAGACGATGGTGTGATCAAGTTGTGGGACTCCAAACTCCTTCTCAAAGGATCTAGCAGGCCGATTGGAGAACAGAAAGTTGACCATCATATCACCGCAGGAATGTTCTTGTGCGACTCTTTCGTTATTGTTTTGGGTCTTGAAAATGGGGAAGTGAAGCTCTTTAACTGTTATATCGATCTCTTTAAGGGCACCTATGCCATTACAGAGAAAATTAATGAGATTGCCTCGTTTACATTAGAAAGCAGTGGATACCCTGTTGCTTTCCATTCTAACTCAGACCAATATCTTTGGGTTTTACAATCAAGTGGCCGAATTATCAAATACTGTCTTATTGATTTGAAGGTGAAACTTGTTTTAGAATCTCCTCGCGAGCATGGGACTGCTAATTGCTGGGCTTGGAGTACCAATGGCCAGTGGGTAGTTGTGGGAACTTCTCACGGAATGATCCAGCTTTTCGATCTTCGATTTGGACTTCGGGTGAATTCATGGGGCATAGGGGATCTGCAACCCGTAACAGCCCTCGACTTACACCCATCTCAGGATATGTGGGTATGTGTTGCAGGAGGATTTACGCGAAATCTCATATCAGTTTGGGATATTCAAAAGGTAGAATGCCGGGACCTTCTTGTTCCAAGATCTGACCTGGAAGAAATTGCGGATGATGATCGACTACCTTCACTAAATCCCATTGGAGTGAATCAACCGTCGCTGGTGGAAAAATTTGCTGCTTGGAATATCAAAAACACCGCAATGCGTGCCAAACCCCCTGTAACTGCTTTAGCGACTTCAAAGAAACCGGGAGGTTGTCATCTTTTGAGTGGTGGGGGCGATAAGATTTTACGGTACTGGAACCTAAGGACCCCACATCTGTCCTCGGTTATTAGTGGTACGAGTTTCTCGCTAGCTAAAATGAACTACATGGTAAAAATTGGCTCTACTACAAAATACACATACGAAACATCGGTTCCGGGGAAAAAAAATGACAAGATTCCACGAACTGCTATGATTGAGTTACAGGATCAAGATATAAGTCGAAACCACAAGGGGTGCATTGTTGGTGTAGCATTGCTGGAGCTTGCGAATGGACGAGATCTTACAGTAAGTGTAGATGAGGTTGGTGTTCTGAAAGTGTTCTCGTAGAACTACATATACACGTAACTATTTATTAATCATCATGTATTATCACTACAGGGAATAAAATATATAATTTATTGGGTTGGCAAGAGCATGACATAGAATTTATTTCTTCTCTTTCTTCTCTTTCTTTTCTTTCTTCTCTTTCTTGGCCTCTTTCTTGGCCTTCTTTTCTTCCTTCTTAGCCTTCTTCTCGGCCTTCTTCTCAGCCTTTGAAGTATCATCATCAGTATCACGCTTGCGCTTCTTGGAATCCTTAGTCTCAGTTACCGTAGTCTCGGTCATACTAACATCAGCATCGTCTTCATCATCATCAGAATCAACATTAGTATCCGCATCGGCATTATATTGAGCACTAGGCTTGAGCTCAGTCTTAGAAAGAGTCTGTGCATTGGATCTTACACGACTAATGTCCTTACCTTCTAGAGAAGCTAATCTCCTCTCAATCTTCAGTCTATCATCCAAGCCAATAGAAGCGGCTTCAGCCTTATCTTCGGCCAATGCATCAAATCGAGTGCTGACGGCAGATTTGGCAGCCAACATGCGGGCAATCTTACCCTTGTTCTTACCCGAAGCTTGGCCAACAAGGGAGGCATGGTAAAGGATACCATACTTGGGTGTATCATGCTTGGTCTTCAGAGCCCTGAAAAGAGCCTTCTCCGCTCCAAGTATTTGAATAGTAGAAGCAGGAGCCTTGGCAAGGTTGATGATGCTACCAGAGTGGGCAATCAATCTGGCACCAACAAGCTCACCAACAAGAGCAGTAAGATTAGGGGCAATAACGGCCATACGGTTGTTCAAGTAGCTACTTAAACGATCACGGTAATTAGAAAGCTTTATAACCTGTTCAGCAAAGAAATTGATGTTCTTCAAATCTTCTTCAACGATTTCAGTTCCCATAGAGACTTCAGCAGCATCCTTCAGACGTTGCTCCAAATCTTCAGGCAAGATGCTAGAAAAATCAGTATTGACAGCATTGGATCTCAAGCCCATCAGCTTGATCACCTCAGCATATGCCTGATTATCAGTAATGATTTTAGTCATTTCCGGGAAGTGCCAACCATACCATTCCTTGAGGCGCATGGCATAAACATTAATCTCCTTGTCTAAGTCATCTAAAAGAGCAATTGCCTGAATGATCATCACATCAACTTTATCAGGGGAGAATTTCAACTTATGTCGGCCAATAGAATGAGCCAAACCTAGAGACATTGTATTGATGTCTTTATCATTGAGACCTGGCAAAACACTAGGGAGGTGCTCTCGAATGGAGCGCAAAATATCCAAGGTGTTAGCATCGCTAACAATTTTTAATGAAAGATCAGGGAGCTTATTGATAGCAGTACCAAGCTTAGGATCAGAAACAACAAGTGTGGCTTTCTTTTCATCCTTCAACCCCTCCAGAACACTCTTCAATTTGTCAGAAACCTTAGCTTCAATTACAGCGTTGATCTCCTCCAAAGCATCGGCAGCACTAGCGAATTTTTCAAATGCCTTAATTTTGAATTGTTCAGCAACCTGGTTGGAAGATGCCAAATCATTCAACAGACTATCAGATTTATAAAGCTTCTTATCTTTAGCTTTAAACAGGGCATAACCTGCCGAGGTTTCGGTAAGAACAAAGGTCATTGAAGTTTACCAAAATCTACTGATTGTAAAAATAATTTTTTGCAGATCCTTTCAATTCTGGGTGTTGTCAGCAAACCGTATCAAGCTGTGAAAAAAATTGATCCAGTCATGTGATGCCAATATGTCCACCACCACTGCACATACATGGCCAGTAGTCTAACATTTAGACTATGTTGAAAATGAAAGATATATAACTCAATTAACTAATAAAATTAAAATTATGAAACTATATCAATAGGCAGTGTTTCTTTTTATATGCCGATGAAAGAAAAGTGTACATTAGTATATTAGATTGTTCTCACCCAACAGAACTTTGTATATTGTTCTCCTAAATTATCATGTAAACCAGATATAGTTACATGGACAGTTCTCGGTCTAATCTTGAATTCATCTATGTTCTCACATTTTGATCTTGTCCATGTCTCTTTCCAGTCCTTCGGTTTGACGGGCGATTGAAGGTATTTAAGATGAGCAGGCCAAAGTACTTTAAGAGTATTTTTCATGTACAAGGGACCCTTAAGTGGAAGTCTGAGACATCGAAGGGACTTTAATGCACCACGTTCCATGCTCTTTAATAGTATTTTAATGAAATGTTGTGTTTCAGCAACATCGGGATTCCAAGATGCCGAACGTAAATCCAGATAAATTAAATTTCTCAAACAGGAAAGATTTACAATAAGATGTGAAGAGAGTACAATATTTTTCGAGAGAGAAACTGCCTCCGTGATAGACCTAGAAGATTCGTATTGTAGTGACCCATTAAACTGATCAGGGAATTTTACAAATTCTCTCAACGGAACTTGTACGTTGAACCCCGACTGAACTTTATCAAATGCAGGTCCAATCAATTCTATAAACATAAGCCACTTTTGCAATGAATCGCGTCCCGAAGCTTTGATTGCATCCCAAATTAGAATGCAATGCTCTCCACCCAAATGCTGGAGATTTTCCAGAAATAGTTGCCGGGAGTTTTTCGAGAGACTTCGCAAGCATAACTCTTTGAGGGATATAGGCTTTATAGTGTTATTGGATCGAGCCGAGCAAGGATTGAAGTGTGGATCCCAACTTATTCTTTCTGCCCCAGCTGACCATCCACATAATAACTTAGCTGTTCGCATTTACCACCCCTTTACTCTAAACTGGTCATATATGGTTTCAAATCATATCCGGATTGAAACAGGTCCTCAATTAACTCGTATGCAAAATCAGGGTAGCTCACGCGAACCCCTGACCTGAGGGTTTCGTCAGTTAACAAGCTCAGAGCCTCAAATGGCCGCTTGAATGATAATACATCATTGGTCTGTTGATCTATTTTTCGAAAGTTCTTTACTTTTAATTTACTGAAAACTCGTTGTGAGTATCCTCCCACCCAAGGAGAGTTCGCAATGGCATAAACAGTATTGACTCTGGTTTCATCCGTCAGCAGTAAATCAATCAACTGTAGCGTATCATTTGATGTCACCAGACAAAACTCGCCTTGCAGTGTAGCACAGATAGCCGGCACAAGTTTAGCCCAGGATGAGCATAGGAACAGATAGACCTTTTGAAAAATAATCAATTCAATTACGAGCCGAGCAGGGGGATCACCTATTTTGAGCGAACCGTAAAGTTGATATAAGTAGACATATACTTCCTTGTTACTTCTGAAAAGGGCTCTATTGTCAAGAACTAGGGATGTGATACGGCGGATTAGAGGAGATGCAGGTTCGCCGAGATGCCACACATAAGGAAGCAAAATAACAATACAACTTTTCTGGAATCTCATGAGAGGCTTGAGTAATCGTTCCGTCATAACTTCAGAGCTCGTACTACTCCTAAAAAATCTAAAATAACTTCGAGCAATAACATTCAAAACTGCAGTTGCCTGTCCATCATATTTTTTAAGCCAGTCCCCTTCCAAGTATTCATAGATTCTCAATTCAATTGATGAGACCATCCGTCCAGTTTGCTCTACAAATGGTATCAGTTCAATAAACTTTTCGGCAAGTTCTGAGTCAGAACTTGAGCGTAGAAGATTTTGGTAGATTGATGTACATACGCTTGAGGCTAATAGTGAAGTTGTCTCGGGCGATATTCCTCTTACATCAGAGCAATTAGCTAACACAACATCCATAGGAATTTTTGAAAGTTCTGGTTTCTGCTGTCCAGTCAGTGGAAAATAAATATCGAAACGAGCTACCTTAGACATCGCTGCTAAGAGTCTGCTTAACGAGGAAGAGCTGGGTCTTTCTGAGTATAATCTACTGACAAGCATTACTCTTCCTTGGGTAACCACATTTTCATTTGTAATAAGGATAAGTAAATTAACTAATGGTTTTGTAGGTATCTGTTTCTGTAGTAGATGTAGGAGCATACCGTAATGTAGCTCGAAGCAAGCCGGACTAAATAATTTATAATTTGACGCCAGCCATTCAAGCCTTGCTACCTTTTGTAGACGTGGTAAGAAATTAATATCACCCAGTGCATTATATAGATCATCTACAGATCGTTTTCCAGAAGTTGTTGATACATCCATTTACGCGACACAGAGAGTGTATATAGCTGACTCTCTATATGGGGAGGGCAACAATAACAATATAAAAATTCACTACAAAGCCCAAAAGACGGCAATAACTTCAAGCAATATTTTATTGAACTAAATTATATAGATAAGTAAAAGCGAACAAACTTATATTGTTTATTAGTGTTAATTGTATAGTTTGAATAAATGCTCGGGAGTTTTAACCATCTATACACCCATGGTGCAAAACTTCGCATCTTATGGAGCTATAGTGTAGTCGGTTAGCACGTGAGATTCTGATCTTTGGAATTTCTCGAGTCCTCGGTTCGAATCCGGGTAGCTCCTTTGAACTTTTTTTTTTCGGTAAAAAATACTTGTATGTACTACATTGTATAAATATTATATTTTTTTGATCTGATTAGTGCGAAAGTTAATCTCTACAGACATCGTTGCACATGTTAAATCCGGCTGATATAGTAAATATATATTACTAATCTATCAATAGTGATTTACCCTAGATTGCCTCCACAAAGCATCACATCACTGGTATATTACATCCTCTTCTGTAAGCGCTCAGAAAATGCTTTCCTGGTTCGGTAAGAGTGCCAAAAAGGACACAACAACGGAGACTATTGTCAATTTGAGAGCTCATTTGGATACTTTACAAAAAAAAGCCACATTCTATGAGGAAAAGCGAGACCAACAGGAACAGCTTGCTCGCAAGCTAGTAACGACAAATAAATTAGCCGCCAAGAATGCTTTGAGGAAGAAGAAGCAGTTTGAATTGGAATTGGAAAAATTAGAAAATCAAATGATCTCATTCGAACAGCAATTGGCAGCTTTAGAATCTGCTAACATGAATAGGGAGACGATGAGATATATGAAACAAGGCGCTGATGCTATGCGTAATATAAACAAAGGTATGGACATTGACAAACTTGAAGATACTATGGATGATATCCGTGACCAGCTGACCCTTGGTGATGAAATATCTAATGCCATTTCACGACCATTACAAGAGGGCGATGATGCTGAACTTGAAGCTGATCTAGAAGAGCTTGAACAAGAAGCGCTAGATGAACATACCATACATGCAAAACCAGCACCATCAAACTCTCTTCCTGAGGTACCTAGACAGAGACTTGAAGAGAAGAACGTTGAGGAGGACGAAGAGGAAGCTTTGCGTCAATTAGAAGCTGAAATGGCAGCATGATTTTTCGTTCTATTCAAGATTTGCGCTATCCTTTTCGAATAATATCTAATTTATTTTCTATACATTTTTGCATGTGCTTTTTTTCGAGTACTTTTGAACGAGGATAGACACCGCAGCTCCAACCTCGCTACCAAATTGTTGAGGTGATAGACTAAACTTAACCGAAGAGATATTTTTCAGCTCCTCTTCTAATCTAGATCTGAATTGATACTCGAAAATGACTCCACCTGTGTATGCAATATCAACCACTTTATGAGACCCATTAGAAACAGGGTATGCAAATATGTACAGCCCATAAATAGCAGCTGCTACGAGACTCGCAGCTCGAGAAACAATTTCATTCACATGGTCAAAGTCGGGGCTATCTGGTGTTTCGAGAATTTTCCATATTTCGAGTGTGTCGACGGATCTTCCCAAGCGAGCCGATGCCATTTTTCCCAAATACAGACCCGAAACCTGAGCTTCAAAGGGCTGAAAGTCAGCAGCACTGTTAATAACATCGTACGAAGTTTTTTCTAGTCTGATATTAGGAGTAGTATCAATACGTCCCAGCATTGATATTTCCGTGTTCACGAGCTGATTATCTTCACAACGAAGGTTAATATTAACACCTGTACCCAATGTCAATGCCATGCAACAATTAGTTGTCTGATAGATTCCGGCAATTAATGAGGAAGTTCCGTCGTGAGTCACAGACACAACACGATATTTTCGGGGAAGAGCATTGTTGAACAGCTTAATTAGATTTTGACCATTATACGCCGCACTGAACGCTTTGCCCATGCTAGATATTTTACCATCTATAAGAGGAAATGACCAGGAAACCGCCATCTCTATTACATCATTATTACCTTGAGAACATTCTGCAAGATATGGTTTTAGCTGGGCAGTACACCAATCAAAAAGTGAGTTGCTTTTTTTCACAGCATTGGGAATGAATGTTTGGAATAGTTCCTCTGAAGATGCTGAGCCATTAGTTAGCCTAACATTCCGAAGTCTCAAGGTGGATCCTCCTACTCCAATTACAAATACATTTCCTGTCTCCGATCCTGTAGGGATGCAACTAGTTTCGGGGATCATCCAAGGGCCATTCGGACATAATTTTACATCCTTCGAAATTTGAACAGCCAGACTTCTAGAAGATTCTTTACTAAACATCTGATATGTATTGTCTATTAAAAAACCTCCGGGTCTGAAAAGAAAAACTTCTTATAACCTTATAAAGACACCTGGTAGCAGGGTGTGTGCCTTTATTTGTTTTTCAGCATACTCGAGTGCATAATTTATGTGGAGGGTCGCGTTGATCACGTGTATATGTAAATATAGAATATTTATTGACAAATATTCAGGTAATCTGAGGAATCGAATTATGGGTAATGCTAGTGGGATGTTCATGAGAATTACTCTTGAAGTTTTGATAGATATCAGGTTCCCAGCTTATGTCTAGGTACCTCATTGACATTAATGAATGGAGAATAGGTGCTAAACACTATCAACCATTGGTATATTATCATAAGACTTTGATCGTTTAACATGTAAATTAGCTCATTTATTTTCCTCACAGACCTCAGCTCGATTCTCAAGTGCCGTGAATTCCAGAAAAAAAGATCGACTGAACTGATAATACACAGGGCAAGGTCAACAGAACTCACATGCATGGATCATGATATAATATTGTGTGACACATTTTACCCGTTCAGCCAGATAAATAGTTCTTACCTTTTGAATTGCCCAAATAGTTATGAAATAATGGCTCCTACTCTCGGTATTTTAAAACAACCTCTTAAAGTTGCTCTTTTGCAACTGAAAGTGACTCCTGATAAAGCTAAAAACATAGCGAATGCCCGATCAAAGATTAGTGAGGCAGCTGAAAATGGTGCGAAACTCATTGTCTTGCCAGAGTGTTGGAATAGTCCTTATGCAGTCTCAGCATTCCCTGAATATGCTGAATCCATCCCTGATGGTACTACAACTGAATTTTTAGCCAGTATTGCCAAAGAGACTAAGACTTTCTTGGTTGGCGGATCCTTCCCAGAAATTGATGATGGAAAATACTATAACACAAGTTTGACATTCAGCCCATCAGGAGAGTTGCTTGGAAAACATCGTAAGATTCATTTATTTGATATCGATGTACCTGGTAAGGTCACTTTTAAGGAGAGTGACATTCTTAGTCCTGGTACCGAAGAGACACTGATTACATTGGATGGATACGGGAAAATTGGATTAGGTATCTGCTATGATATCAGGTTCCCAGAACTAACTATAAGAGCAGCTCGCAATGGTGCCTTTGCTATGGTAATCCCTGGTGCCTTCAATACCACAACTGGCCCAGCTCATTGGCAATTATTAGCCAGATCACGAGCCGTTGATAATGAAATTTATGTAGTTTTGGACTCTCCTGCTAGAGATCCTAATGGCGGGTATCAAGCATGGGGCCATTCGTTAGTGAGTGATCCCTGGGGAACAGTGATTACTGAACTTGAAGAGAACGAAGGAATTACTTATGCTGAACTAGATCCAGCAAAAATTGACGATGTTAGAAAATCAGTTCCTGTCTGCACTCAGCGTCGTTTTGACGTATATCCTGATGTTAGCAAATAAATTAGACAACTAAATAATTAAATAAATTAAATAAATTCAATGAGTAATTTGTATTTTTATTTCTAATTCTCATCATGATGGTGTTTCTTTAAAGGAGGTGGTGGAGATCCAATACTTGTATTCTCAGATGTGTCACTCTTCGGACTTTCTGAGCCTCTTTGGCGCTTACTGGAACGCAACTTGGGACGAGGTACCTTCTTTTCTTGCTGTTGTTCAACACAATCAATACTGTTGAACTCTACAGAATGAGACGCAGGATTGACGCTACCAGGAGGGAAAGGATTTGGAAAGCTTGCTTTCCCCTTGGACTTGCAGTTGTCACAGTCACTGCATTCGTCATCCTCACAAGGATTATATGGCTCCTTAACATTCTCGTCACCACTACCATTTTGCTTTTTATAAGATGGCTGTGATGTTTGTGATGATGAAGAGGGACATATTTCCACATTAAATGGACTATTTGCATCGGGTGCATGATTATTCCACCATTGGCCAGCTTCAAACCCATTCTTACGTTCTGTATAATCATCAAAAGCCTGGTGGATCCAATTCATGGAAACGTCAACAAATGGTCCCTGCCTATAAATAGGTTGACATAAAGGTTTCGCTGCACAGAAAAGGAGCCGGGTTTCCCCTAAGAATTCGGCATCCACACTGATTGTAACATAACTACTAGGGATGTTTTGAGATGATTCATCTTCAGATTGAACATCACTAACATGAGGAGAACGCATGAACTCAACATACTCATGTTTTTGTGATTTTTCTCCCTGTATAGATGCTTGTCCACCAATGATGTAAACAAATGCGTTCCAATCATCTCTTACTGGTAGCTCCAATTTAGCTCCTGGTTCAAGGGTGCAATCAAGTATCATAGCTGGGGTAGTCGTCAGCATCTGATCAGCTTTCTTACCAAATGCAGATCCCGTGAGTATTTTTACCGAGGTTCCTTTCGAGGGCTCACACGTTACAATATCTGAATGACAAAGGTTGAGATGACTGGGTTCGTTTCGTTTGAAGGGTTCTGGAACGTCCATAAAAATCTGTATGCCGCTAGCAGAGATCTTACTATAGGGTACAATACCAGCTGGAAGTGATTTCGGTTCTCTTTCATATTTCTCTTTAGCCTTGTCGGTATCTGCCATAGCCTTAACTGATCTTATAACCCCCTTTCCAACCATAAGACTAGTCACATCACCTGGTCCTAACTGTAGACTATTTGACGATGAATAATCTATTTTCACTCTTCCTGAAAGAACATATGTTATCTTCTGGGCTCCTCTAGCTGGATGCGGGGGCCTTCCCTTCTCATCCATCTTGAAATGTTCGCAAATAACGAATGGCGGTAAGCACCGTACGGCTCGGTTACCAATACACCTTCTTACTTTTGAACCAACACCCTCACTGGCTTCATGTACTTTTAAAGACTTTGTGATATTCCTTGATAAGTGAGGACGTTCAGAGGCCTCTTCCTCAAGTCCATTTGGTCTCGTCTCCTTGGGTTCTCCGGGAGGTATTCTGTTGTTCGGGAAATCATAAGCGGGCAATTGCTTCAAATCCATCGTATATTATGCACTCAAATTCGACTTTATTATTCAACCGATAAGCTAATACCACAATGTTCTGTATTCGAATAACCGGTGGTTGATATTTGATATCAGTCAAAATGAACAGGTGCTAATGAGTGAGTAATGAATAAGCCTATGCTTTGGAGGCGTTATTATGTGCGCGATTTTACTTTTAATGTGTTCTCTAGTCCAATTGGCAATGATTTTGTTGCTAAAAGAAATTTTAATCCAACTATTTCAACCTTTTTAGAAGTAGCAAAATTTATACTTTCTCCAGATCATATTCTTAAATCTGCCCACTATTTCTCCAGGCGCGTATTAACGTTGCTCTTGACAGGTGTGGGTAGGGGTACGTATTATGGGTCCATATTAGTTGGCTTCTTGATAATGATTAGGGTGTGGTCGTCAATTAGCATGGCACGCTTGCATCGGCAGCACTACAAATCAGTTTAAGTATATGTTAGTTAGAGAATAAAAAGAAACGAAAAAGAAATTATATTCAGTGCGACAAAACATTAGTATCTATATATTATATAAAAATATTGAAGCTAATAGATACCTAATTTTTTCTTTTCATCGAACTCTTTAAAGCTTGATGGCAGACGGAGTGTTGATGATGTTAACAAACTCAGGCTTCAAAGAAGCACCGCCAACCAAAAATCCGTCAATGTCAGCTTCCTTGCCAAGCTCTGTACAAGTACTGCCAGTAACGCTACCACCGTAGATGATAAGGGTCTCATCAGCAACCTTAGACGATACCTCCTTAGATAAGTACGCGCGCAAGTGCTTGTGAACATCCTGAGCATCAGCAGGAGTGGCAGTCAATCCCGTACCAATAGCCCACACTGGTTCATATGCAATTACAACATTCTTCCAATCCTCAGGCTTGAGAACCTTGGCGAGAGCAGAGATCTGGTGGCTATTCACATCCATAGTCTTACCAGCCTCGCGTTCTTCCTTTAGCTCACCTACACAGTAGATAACCTTGAGACCCTGTTCAAGTGCAAACTTGGCCTTATCAGCAATCAGGTCATCGTTCTCCTTGAAGATATGACGACGCTCAGAGTGTCCAAGGACAACCCAGGTAGCTCCGTTGTCCTTAAGCATAGAGGGACTAACCTCACCGGTAAAAGCACCAGAGTCCTTCAAGTAACAGTTCTCACCAGCAATCTGGACCGCTGATCCGTGAGCGAGCTTAGAGGCAAGGTCCAAGTAGGGAGCCGGAACAGCAATGACAACCTCAGTAATGGAATCCAACTTAGAATCCTTAAGGTTATTCACCAACTTGGTCACAAGCTCCTTAGAGCCGTTCATCTTAAAGTTTCCACCAACAAAAAATCCACGAGCCATTATATTTATTCAATATATAAAAAGTTTCTAAATTATAGTTACTATATGCGAGAAGCGGGTCCTTTTTGAAGGACCCCGGGGTCTGACGATGGGGTACGTGATACTACTAATACTGGGATCCACTGCATTCATAACGGACGGATTACGGCTCTCTCGTACATTGCCGAAAGATCAACACGATTAGATAATTTAATTGGCTATCTCATAGTAAATATTAGTAAATGTGTTAAATAAGTTAGTTTATATTTCATATATGATGATAACAAATTGGTTCATGAAGGGGGTGTCAATGGGCTGAAGTTGGGTGGTTTGCTTGGTGGAGATACCTGTTTGGTGTGGGAATCTGAAGGCCAGCGTGCACTTGACGACCCCATTTGACCTTGGCTTGAAGTAACTTTGCGTCTGAGCGCTGCTAGACGCTGGGCTATTTTGGACATCAATGTTTCTACCATCTTACGGTCATCATCACTGAGGTCATTGGAGTCCTTGTCTGAGATCAACAGAGCCTTGAGCATCCATACAGCAGTTCCATAGTTCATCTCACAAGTAGATGCGACCTCATTGAAATCACTTGGAGTCTCTAATGCTGACATTTCTTGAACCGCTGCGGCTTTAGCCATCTCAAGGGCTCTATCAAAGAGAAGGCGCTCAGCACTAACACTCTCTATGGTAGTATCAGTTTCAGCAGCAAGCTTTTTCACATGATTACGTTCGACTTCAGCACGTTCCACACACTCGTTAAACTTGTCACGAATCCACTGAACAAGGGTATTGATGCCGGGTGATGCAGCCTCGCTAGATTCTCTCATTGATGTGTTGTCCCACCATTCTGCTGTACGATCCATTGCTCGGGCCAAAGTGCTCAATGCTTTCAGGTGCAATGCCAAGCATTCATTAGCTAGTTTAAGCTGAAAGTAAGGATTTATAACCGTAGAATGAACACTTTTATCAGATTGCAGGTTTTTAATATCGTACTCCATGATTGGTGAGCTCTGACGATAGTTACGGCTCCACTCAGAGTTCATCGCGATTGATAAGTCACTTTCTGAATCGAATTCGAGTTGAGCAAACTTCACCTCTGCATATAAAGAGACAACCTTGCCGATGGTAGCTAACTGCTCGAGCTCATCAATCACTTGCCGTTCCCCAGACTTAGGGGTGCTGGAAAGCTGAGAGATAGATGTCTGCAGAAGAGATGAACGGCTACCTGATCGTCTCAAATTTACAGAAATATCTGCTTTGGCTCCAAACAGACGAGCTGAGGACTTCAAAAGTGCCTGGGCTAGAGCATTCGTAGGGGATGCACCATAAGCTATGGATGATAATCGACGGCGGCGTGTCTGTTTCTCAGGATTTGTCAATCTACGGTTCCGAGCCCCTGGAGTCTGAAGATCGTCAGCAAGAGAGTTCACTTCAACACTACGCTTTTCAATGAATACATACTCATTCTCTGAATCACATGTGCTTTTTCCTGGGGGTCGTTCGTTCTGCCCACTAGTCATCTTACTAGTTTCTGTCTCTGTCTGACCATTTCTTACCTGAGAAGACTCAGGTGATGGTGATGGTGATGCCACAGCAACATCATCCACACCACGTCGTCGTAAATAGTCAGAATAAGTGCTGAGTTTTCCACTAGCATCGCTACCTTTTGACTCAGACTCAGAATGATGAGAAAACTGGGAGGTTTTCAGCTGAGACGAGTTGCTGTCGTCATTGGAATCTTCGTGCTGGAGATCAACACTACGCATCTCTTCTGCTACTGGATTCGACTCTGCCTGCAGTGTCTCTGGTGCCTTCTGTTTACTCCAAGCTGTCTGTTTGAAAAATTCATTAAAACTGATGCGCTCCTTCGGTGACCTCTTCAAAAGGCCACGAACAACTTCCTGAAGCTCATTATCTCCCTCGGGGGTCGGGAAATCAATCTGATCTTTACCTTTCTCAATTTTCTGTATCAATTCAACATGATTTGCTGCCGGGAATGGTGGCTTTCCTGTGAGCATCTCGTATGTAACAGCCCCAACGCTCCACAGATCAGCCTTCGCATCATATTTTTCATAGTTTAAAATTTCAGGTGCCATGTATAGTGGAGAACCACAAAGAGTCTCAGCCATAGACGTTGAAGGCAGGATTCTTGCAAACCCAAAATCCGCGATCTTAACCACGGGTAAATCCCAATCAGGAGATTCATACCCAAGCGCTTGTGCTTCTTCTAATGAACTCACTCCGGGTTTTAATAAAAGATTTTGAGGTTTAACGTCACGATGCACAATATTGTGCTCGCGTAAAAATGCCAGTGATGATGCTAATTGAGCTAGGAAATGCCTAACGAGGTACGGATGTAGACCTGCTCGCTCCGATGGAAACCTTTTGAATATATCGGCAATTGACCTATTGTGTTTGATGAGATGTTGCTTTTTTCGAATAAAATTGGACAGATCGCCTAACGAACAGTACTCCATGACTAGGTTGAAATCTGTTTGAGTTTGCACAACATCTATAAGTTGTACAATATGAGGATGCTTCATCTGCTTAAGAATTGCCATCTCGGCCTCGAATATACTCATTAATCTTTTTTCCTTTTTTAGATGGGAACGCTGCACAACTTTAATCGCCACAGTCTGCTTTTTCTTGTTGGGTATATCTCCTCCGAGTTCACCTTTATATACTGTGGCAAAACTCCCCTTGCCTATTCTCTCAGTAATTGTGAATCCTGTATCTGCTTGAACCTTCAAGCGAGATTGTCGTCTGACTTGAGAGAGCCTATTAGCTTCTGGGGTTGTAGCCTGAGCTTTCTTATCCTGGTCAGCCATCTAATATTTGATATTGGGAAGGCTTTTCTGTAAATGTCTCTGCTCTAGAATTTTTTTGTTTGACTGTTCTATTATTTTTATACTTTTTTTTGTTTATTTTTGATATTGTTATGCTCGTAAACAAGGTTGGAATGTATGAATGAGTTCACCTATCCAAATAGGCGAATGCGAGACACTTAAATAAATAACTTCAGTACAGCTAGGTCCTCAATTGACAAGTAATGGAGGAATTGTGTAAATCAGCGCGATGCAGTTGGTATTTGGAATGACAGTGTATATAAAGATGACGCAATTTCTCAATCCATTAGCTGATTGTGGGAATTAAACGATTGGACTCATCTATGAGTACAGGAAACCCTAATGTGGAGTGGGGCGCGGCGGCGGTACCAGGAGGTTCTTTGTTGGTTTCAACGCGGGTGTCGCGGCTGTCATCGCGCATGGACATGTGACATGATTTGTTGTGGCGAATGGTGCAAGATACTGCCATGAATATCAGTTTAATTAAGTCAAAAGAAGCTATTGGATTAAATATTCCCAATTGAGTCTAAATTTGAGATGTATATGAATTTTGAAGTAATCAAGTTAAATTATATCATATATTGTAGTGTTCAATGGTGCGTATATATAGCAGTACAGCGACTCATACCTTAAGAAGTGATATCGTTGTATGTATTTTTTATTGGTATATTGAATTCCCTTCTGCGTAATTCTTGAATGATTATTACACTGCATAATCCTCCAAACTGCTGATCCCAAGAATATATTATAATTAGTACGCAACCCTGGATAAATTAAATTACCTTTTCTGGCTACAAGTGAAATATAATTAAAATGATTGAGGGAACGGTAGTTTCCCGAGGAGATATTTACGGTAATAATGGATTTGAGGAATCTAGAACTCAAGAATCCTCCATTCCGAGTGGTTTCTTCGAGTTTGAAGAAGTTGATCTCGATAATAGTACTAATCAACTAGATATTGGTGAGAATGATAATAGCTATAACCAGGACTTATCGTCGATGCAATTCAATTTATTTACCGGAAGTGGGCCCATAGAAGTAAATCTTAATGCACCTATTCAGGAAGAGAGATATGGACGGCCGTTATCATTCTACCTTCGGCAATCAGATCCAATCTTTCGGAAAAATGTGGAATCTATTGCGGTTTCTGGAGATTTCATACTTAACGAAGCAAGTAGACTCACAAAGTTGGCTTCATTGAACCCCATTGCCCCTGATATAAATAGTGATTATGCTCCTAAGAGACGGAAATGTCGACCAGGACAGCAAGCTCGACTTAATAAGAAATTAAGAAACGAAAGAATTGAGAATGAAAGGAAACAGACAATAGAAAAATTTAAGTCACGCAAAAATTTTATGAAAAAGGCTCCCTCTCAACCGAAAAAAGGTATGCCCTTGAAGCGAACGGTCCCCAAGTCGTTTGGTACCCCTTCTGGTAAGCGTGTATGAAGTCACAATTTTTTTTATTATATATTTAACTATCACAATATTTTACAAATACATCATTCACAACTTTGACGTCACGAGTAGTAGCGAATATACTGTCCTTATTAATGATCATAGCCTTCATGGCATTAGGATTCGCAACGGACATATTTTTCAGTTTTTGGTCAAGCTGTGAAGCCACTCCTACCCAGAAGTCATCAGTACTTTTGGGTGCTACCGGAGTGTCGACAACCTCTTCCTTGCCTGTCAGCTGCTGTTGTACCCCAAAGCATAGTTTAGATATTGATTCAGTTAACACACTTCGTTTTCGCGCATCATCAAATGCAGATTCAAATTCAAAAGAGGAATGGCCACTTCGGCTCAGCTTGAGCACTGAAGAACCAACCATAGAACGGATTTGGGTATCTATTGTTGAGGTAACATCGACGCCGAGACTAAACAGAGCCATAATTGCAAATCGAAGTTGGTTATGACCGTATTTTTCAAGCGATTTAATAAATGAAGTCGCTTCTTCAATAACATTTGTTCTAATTTGGGGTACTTTTCCTTGAAAGTTCTGTACAGCAGTGATTTTGAGCAGATCGGGAACCTCCGTAGTTAGCTTATTTAGGACCTTGAATGCATAAGCATTGCGCAACATGGCAGCCCCTGGGCCATCCGTACTAGTACTAGCACCCTCATCCCGTCGATAGTCCTGAGATTGTGCCTGTAATGCTAGTTGAAGGTACCAATTTAAGTACCGGCTGAGTGATGCCGCTCGGGACAGATTGGCAAGTGCGGTCTGAAAATTTACAGCCCGGGCATATGGCTCCAAAAAGTCACGCTCTAACTTATTCAATGTATTTGATGCGTCTTCAAGTGGTGGTCTTAATTGTTCAATGCTAGTTTGTAAGGCATCGTTTCGGTCAACATGCTTCTTTAACTCATCATGATTGTTACGACACAGCTCCTTCATACGACCATCAATTTCATCGATGTCATACTGTAATCTCATAAGAGCAAATTTAATTTCTACAGATGTGTCCTGTGAAGTTGTTGTTTCACGGATCAATTTGTTAGCATGCTCAGCGGGATCAAAAGTATTGGAGAGAAACTCATGGAGTAACAGTTTATGGGGAGGCATAGATGAATGATAAATTTCAATTTAAAAAGAAATATCAATTGGATGAAAGATTCTGGGACCTAAACTTACTTCAATATGTTCACTTCTACGGAAGTGTGCACATCGTCAGGTATGGCTTAGACATAAGTTGTAGATAGCTGTCCTCAAAAAGTATTTCAGTTCTCTATCCGGGGTCCGAATTACGACACCCCAAATATATATTCATATTTTAATTTATTAATATGTTTAAGTTTGATTTTGTTAATACTGAAGGCGCAAAAGATATTGCAGAAGTACCAAATTCTGTGTCGGCAACTGCTTCTGATTTGATTGCCGCTCACGCATACTCCATGAATAATCTAAAAATCAAGGCACCCCGAATTTCATATACAAAAGACAGCAATGGCATACCAAGACGAGATTTATTTGATGTAAGGTTTGAATTGATGAGTGCAGATGATGTCAGTGAGGAGGAAAGGTTGCTTTTAAGTGGTACAGAAGATGTACGAAAATCAGTTTATGAAGGTGGACTTAAAGTATGGGAAGGTGCCAATGATTTATTAGAAGTCTTGAAAATCAACACCTATCAAAAGTCGTACTCTAAAGTTATGGAGCTTGGTTGTGGTGCTGGTGTCCCGGTTTGTTATGTTCTATACGAAACACTAAGAGCAGGAAAGAGCTGCCAATTTTACTTTGCTGATTACAATGCTGCCGTTTTAAGACTAGTTACCATGCCTAATGTCGTATTGGCGTGGTTGGCAGCGACGGATGACCCAATTGCATCAGATGATCATAATGAGTTGATATTGAGTGAGGAACTCATATCCAGAATGCAGTCGGATTTATCTAAAAGAGGAATTGAACTTAATTTTATTGCAGGAGCATGGTCCCAAAAATTTAGCGAGTTAGTTGGAACCTCATTTGACTTGATTCTTGCTTCAGAAACAATATATTCCTTAGATACTATTGCCTCGTTCACTGATGTAATATCCAGTGCGTTGGATCAGTCAGTCGGTGGTGTAGCCTTAGTAGCAGCCAAAAAGATGTATTTTGGTGTTGGTGGTGGTATAGTTGAATTTGAAAACCTTCTGAATGAAAAGAGTATCCCTTACAAACAGATATTAGAGAAAGGAAATGTGGGGCGCATTGTCTTAGAAGTAAGCTCCAAAGCAAACTAGGATAAGGCCTATTTATATATGATTATTTTTCTTAAGAAAATTACTCATTATATAGATATATCTATATATTTTACTGAATCAGTTATTGAACATGCTTATCAATGCCTCAGAATCTAAGTGTTCTTCATTTTGAACATTTCGAATACTAAGCCTTTGTTCAGTTCTTTTTTTATTACGTGCACGAGCCTGCTCGTCCACATCTAAAACACGACATTGCGCTAAAAAGTCCATAAATATTCCTCTTTGTTGTCTCATTGACTTAGAAGCAGCCATGTTAGCCTCAAATTCAGCTAATCTTTCGTTAGAACATACACCGGCCAGTAGCTTGGAAAGCTCCTGAAGTGGAGATGGTTGACAGCTTGGTATCTGATTATATATTAGTGTCAAGATAGTGCCAACTTCGAGGTGCGATTCAGAAAAGAACTGATCAGAGAGAACTGCCAAGCATGATGGAATTATTTCGGTCACAATAATGGGAGCCACCTCATCCATTATTTCTATGGGCGGGCCCATCAAAAAGTGGCGAACAATCAAACAGGTATTGAAGCAGCAGCGACTGTCTTTAAATGTCATAAGATGCTTGCACAACCTTAAAACTTCAAATAGGATTGATGGCGTGTTACGGCAAATATTTCGTACCTGTGCCCTTTGTGACATTTCACTTGATTCATTAGCAGATTCGCGAATATCAACCTTCGCAGCCGACTGTCCGACCAAATCAATAATTAAACGATCCACAATGGCACTTAACTGACGAAGTAAATGTTCTTCCATCATCTCCTCACTTAGATCATCATCATTAAGATTTTCTCTTTCTTCAAGCTGAAATCCAGAGGCCTCTTGCGACCTCCAAGTTTTCACCAGAACCTCATCGATTGTTCTAAGGAAAGGTGGCAAAAACTCTGGCAAAAACGTCGAAAGATATTGAATGGGGCAATTCTTTATAAGATTGCGAACCGTTAAAGAAATCATATGGCGCCAGGAATGTGAAGTAATTCCCTCAGTTGTACTGGCAAGGGCTTGGCAGACCATTGCTCCAATACCAGGAATCTCGTACATTGTCTCCTCAAGTTGAGAAATGCTACCCAACGTCAAGAATGTGTACTCTCTGGTATATCTTACGATATGTCCAACAGAGTCAGCAAAGTCTCTCAAAGTCTGCGAAGCTGCTTGATTCGCACTTTCAAACTCATCCTTGGTTTGCATAGAAATTCCAACCTGCCAGAATCTCTCAGTGCAGCTAGTACGAACGAACGTTTGAACTTCAGGGGGCAGCTGGGCCCAATTCGCTGGATTGTGATACGCCATAATTTGAGTTATCAACTGCAAAATGTGGGGCAAAATAGCTTGGATCCTCGGCTTCCACATAGCAAGTAAATGTTGATACTCAGGGGATGAATGGTCCAATCGCTCAATAGTGTACTGTATGAAAATACGAGACGGGCGAATAGGAAATATTGCTTGCCACTTATTTTTAAGCTCAGCCTTCAGGTTGCGACCAGCTTCGTCCATGGGAGTCTCCAATAGATTTGTGCTTGTGGTGATACCTCTCTCTCTAAAATACTTGTCAATCTGAACAACACCCACTCGTTCCATAAACCATTCAAGATCGGCCAATCCTTTCATAGTAGTTTCATCCGTCCATCTTGCTAAGACTGGATCGACTAGAGCGGTAAACTTCTCAGCCTTATTAGGCATATTTGACCTTTGAGAAACTACAAGCAAGAAACTCTTAAAACTCACACTTTCATGTTCCCTTATATCTTTTGAAACAATAAGGTTTGCGATCACCCGCTCCATATCTTCATATATTTTCGCCAATGCATTTGGAACCATATATGCTAGCCGGTTGAGTTCTGTTCCGCTGGCCATTCTCAAATCTGATACCTTTTCACGTTGACTATCAAACTCTGGTGTCTCAGGAGGCATATCTGCGGTGCAAGACTCAAGAACTCTTTCAAGAATTTTTAAAAGTAACCCATCCTGATTTTTCAACAAAGGAGCAAACTGAACTAAACATTCGATCAACTTACGCTTCAAGACTAGGTCATTGACTCGCAACTCAAGCATTTCCTCAGCCCAATTTGCAATGAAACTGAGCACTTGTGTGCTTGATTTTGCTCTTTCATCAGGAGATGCCCATATCTGCCACCTTGATATACCACGAATAGCAGATTCTACAATAATAAGCTGAGAGCATCCCAAAATATATGCGGAATCTTCATGATTAGGCAAGTCTGAGTTCATAGTCTTCCAACCATTCTCGGTTTGGAAGTATTCAATCATATGCTGATGCAAAAATGACATACCATCAACTGGAATACGACAGACCATTAATCGCATTATATCTTCCATGTAGCGCTGATAATTTTTACAAAACTGGGTCTGCTCTTGCACGGAGTCAAAGTCCATCTCCAAGTACTGACACGATAAATTAGAATTGGGTAGGTCATCATAGTTAAGACAACGATCGGCAGCGATACCAAGTAGCTCAGGAAATAATCTTTCAACATCAGACTTTTGAGCAAATTTATCAAGTCTTAGTACGGAGCACCAGAATTGTAAGACAATTCCACTCACCATTAAGCTTGGGTGTTTGGCAATTTCCAACATAAGCTGAAAGTATCCTGCAAGATCGGAGTCCTCGGGTATAGCTGGAGTCTTATTGTTATCGATGAAGTCCCCTAAGCTAGTGATGAGCTCAACAAACTTCTTCGCAAAGACGTACTCTAAATCTTCAGCAGCGTCTTCGGATCCTGCAGTTTTTTGAAAGGTAGACGCATAAACCTCTGAGAGCCATTTGATACCTCCAGACTTGAACACGGACCCAATAATTGCAGTGAAATCTTCAGAATTTGTGTAATTCCTAGTATTGAATAGAGTGTGCAAGCAATCGCATGCAATTGCTCTGATGTTAACATCATTATGTTTGACTGCTTGCACCAGAACATCCAATACATTTGACGATAATATTGAGACGGTTGGCACCCATCTAAGGGTAGTTTTTATTGTTTCCATAAGCCTGAGTAATAGCTTTTCATCATTTGTATTAGGGACTTGAGAGACCCACCTTTTAAGCCAGCCTTCTCCATTTTGGGGGGCACGCAAAGATTCAAGCTGACTTGATCTTGCTGAGTAGACTTCCATAAGGTCAGCCTGTGAAGCGACTATCTCAATTGTCTGAGAGCTTAGGGTGCTCATGCGTTTCGATGCAACTGGGTCATCAAGAAGATAAATGTCTTCAAATAAATACCGTAAAATAGAGAGCGAAAGCTCTTGACGAGCGGTTTGGCCGCTACCCCAAAGCTCTAATAGTTGCATATCCATATTAACCCATCCGTCAGTGGGTGCAATGTCCCCTTCCTCACTAGTTAGTCTCATATCTAGCCCCCAAACTCTTTTGGCAACCGACACCCACAAGTAAGCAATTTTCTCACGGATATAGTGTGGATCATCAGCTTGAAGTTGTGAGGCTAGTTGAACGATCCAATCTCGCACCGCTTGGCGTTTAGAATCATCAAAGACATGAAACTGGTAAGATACACAATTTTCCAACAGCGTTAACCCGAAATGTCGAACAAAATTGTTAGGTGGCTGACCATTGACGGCTTCTGTATTTAATTGCCAACCTATTAACGCAGTGTCATCCCTATTTTTTAAAGTTTCCAAGAAGTTCTGAGCTTCGTGACGGCTAGCGGATGCTGATGTCGGGTTGTGGATTGTTTGCAGAGCAGCGTTAATTTGGGAAATACCAGATTGTTCCAAGTTCATTATGCAAGAAAGGTAGAGTTTCTTAAAATATATCGTTTAGAACAACAATACAATAGAGCAAATTCTAAATCTACTATCAAACAAGAAAGTTAGATAACACCGCCGGATTTTTTTCTGTTCAGTTTATAAATAGAAACAAAGTCAGCGTCTTAAGTAGATAGTTTATTGAAATCCTCAGTTTAATGAGAGTTAAAAATCGATGTATATAATCAACACGACTTAATCTTACGTCGTAATAGAAGAGTGGAATTTAGGAACAACCTTTCTGCGACAAGTTGAGTTATGGCTGACGATGGGTGTAGTGTTAGGGTAAGGTGATAATGCTGCTGTTGGGTGGTGACCAGACACTGCAAGGGTTCGGTCATGCAGCCGCCGTTTGTAAACAATCGGTCGATTGATTATCATCATACAGAACTTTTCAACAACCCTACTTCATCTTCTATAAGCCCAACTACAACAATAACAACAACAGTATAACAATTTGCGACGAAAACAGAATTTTTCTTGAAAAAAACTTCGAACATAATAGTATATGTACTTATTTATTTAATCAAATTTAATCACCTGTCTAATTGCTACAGCGTCGGCCAGTTTATCGAATCCCTCATTGATTTCCTCCAGTGTTATAACTGATGACATTAGCTTGTCTACCGGTAACCGACCGTCCTTGAATAAACTTATATACCGAGGAATGTCACGGACAGGAACAGCACTGCCCATGTAACTTCCCATAAGTTTACGCTCTTGAGCTACAAGCATTGCAATGTCAACTCCAAGCTCTGCTCCTCCTGGAGGCAATCCTGCGGTGGTAGTAACACCACCAGGACGGGTCATTTTGACTGCGGACTGAAGTGCCGCAATAACACCAGCAGTTTCGATGGCATGATGAACACCCCCACCGCTAATCTCCATAACTTTGGGGATCAAGTTTTGATCGCGGGCATTCAAAGCATGCGTGGCTCCGATTGTTTTAGCGAAGCTCAGTTTCTCATCACTCAAATCAATGGCAATAATCTTACTAGCACCAGCGGCATAAGAACCCATGATCGCCGACAGTCCCACTGCACCAAGTCCCACAACCGCAACATTATCACCCAATTTTACTTGGGCAGTGTTAAGTGCTGCACCAACACCTGTCATCACTGCACAACCAAATAATGCAGCATGTTCAAATTTTAGGTCCTTGCAGATCTTCACAATTGAATCTGGGGAAACAACAGCATGACTAGCGAATGCACTATCACCCAGATGATGATAAACAATTTTACCCTGCTCATCCTTAAGTCGAATAGTTCCGTCCATCAAAGTACCTTTGCCGTTAGCTTCAGCACCCTTGGCACAAAGTGCTGGTCTCCCAGATGCACAGGGAATACAGTGGCCACAAGAGGGGCTAAATGTCAAGATTACATGATCTCCAACAGTTACACGATCCTTAGGAACACCAGCACCCACGGCAATTACCTCACCAGCTGCTTCATGACCCAAAGCCATAGGCATGGGACGCTTTCGAGAGCCGTTGATAACAGAGAGATCGCTATGACAAAGACTAGCAGCCCGGATTTTTACCAATACCGAGGTTGGCTCCGGGCCCGAAATCTCTAATGTCTCGATCTTCAAGGGCTTCGATTTGGCATATGGTCGGGAAAGTCCCATTTCCCTGAGAACAGCTGCTTTTGCCAATATTCTTTTACCAGTGGCTTCCATCATACGTTTGCTGTAATTGTCTCGCCGAATGGATAGAAAAGAATAGAATCAAAGTTGTTCTGAAAGTGTTATTATTCAAGTCAGGCGCAGCTGGGGGTCCTTTACCCCACACGTTTTATGTAACGGGTTAAGGAGTAGGGTCGGTCTCCTTGCAGATATTGACACACGCATGTTTATGTTAGTTCAAAGTAAATATCAACGAGAAACTTTCTGTTTAATTAATATTGAAAATATCACGTATATATATTCTTATTAGCCTATTTGAAGTGCTGTTTGTTCTAGGTTGATATATCTTAAGTGATTGGTTAAATTACATGTTGCATAAATTTACATTATAACATCATCGCTTTTTCCAAATATTTATCTTTTGATAAAATTATTCATCTTGTTAGCCTTTGTTTGCTCTTCTTCTCTCTTCATCTTTGCTGTCTTGAAATTTCAGGGCAAGGTGTGGCCCGGTCTGGCTTCGGCTTCTTCACTAAACTTAACGCAAGATTAGTTGTAGTTATTTTTCACAATACAATGGACAAATTTGTATTAAAAGAAGTAGTTGAGGTCCCCAAAATGGGATTCAGGGCGTTGAAATATCAACATACTCCTACTAAATTGGTGCATTTACATGTCCATAAGCCGGGTGATAATAATAGAGTCTTCTCACTAGCCTTCAAAACTGATGCACCGGATAAAACTGGAGTACCCCATATTCTTGAGCACACGACTTTGTGTGGGTCTAAAAAATTCCCTGTTCGAGATCCATTTTTCAAGATGCTGACGAGATCTCTAGCAAATTTTATGAATGCTATGACGGCCTTTGATTATACTTTCTATCCTTTCGCCACGACAAACAAAGCTGATTTTGCTAATCTTCAACAGGTTTACATGGATAGTGTGTTCTCGCCACTACTAAAGGAACAGGATTTTCAGCAGGAGGGGTGGCGTCTCGAGCCCGCAGATTTAGAAACTGGAGATGAAAGCTCGCTTATCTTTAAGGGCGTTGTTTACAATGAAATGAAGGGTGAGATGTCGAATCCATTCTATCAATTTTATATGGCATGGTACGTTGCAATGTATCCATCTATGCAAAATTCCGCTGGTGATCCTTTACACATTCCTGATTTGAAATATGAAGATCTCGTGAGATTTCACCGTGAACATTATAACCCAAGTAATTGTTTCACATTTAGCTACGGAGACTTCGAAGCAGAGGAGGCAATCAAGCCTCTCAATGAATACCTTGACCGTGTAGAGACTACGGCTTCTGTGGCATCCTATACCACTAAGTCAGTTCCTCAGCCAATTGAGCTCTCACAAACTGTCATTGTGAAAGAGAAGGGACCCCTAGATCCTATGCTTGATGCTCATAGACAACATAAGGTAAGTTTGACATGGTATGTCGGCTCAGTTTCTGACCTTTCTCACACCCTCGTATGGCGTGTACTGGGTATGTTACTTACTAGCGGCCATTCGTCGCCATTCTACCAGTCTCTCATTGATTCCGGAATTGGTCCGGAATTTTCGGTAAATACTGGATTTGAGGAGACGCCTGGTAAATTATTGTTTACAATTGGTCTGCAGGGCATTGAGGAATCTAAAATCGCCTTGTTCAAGGAGACTGTTTTCAAAACTATCAACGATATTGTAGAAAATGGTTTCCCTAGAGAAAGGTTAGAAGCAATTATACATCAAGCGGAGCTGTCTAACCGTGAAGTTGATGCTAAGTACGGAATGGCATTACTTAACCGAACTGTGGGTCGTGCTTTCCATCCTAACGATGACTTCATGGATACCTTGGACGATCAAAAACTTCTAGAATCTTTTAAACAAAAAGTAAAACAAACCCCTAATTTATTTCAGGATCAGCTAAAGCGTTTTGTTGGGGAAAACAAGCCGTATTTTGAATTTCACATGGAGCCTTCTGCGAAATACGATACAGAACGTGCTGAAGCTGAATCAAAACTACTTGCGGACAAAGTCGGTTCCATGAGTGATGATGATAAGGCATTGGCTATTACGAAAGCTAAGGAGCTAGAGAAAGCTACACAGGCAAAGCAAAATCTAGATCTATTGCCCACCATAACAACCGAGGACATTTCTAAAAAAATTCGCACTTATCCAGTTCACCACTCGACAATCGGAAGTGGTATTGATTTAATCACCCGCGAAACTGGTACCCAGGGTATTTCTTATGTTAAGTTTATGCGTGATATGTCAACGCTCCCCAAAGACCTACTCCCGTATGTTGTTCTATACAATGAAGCTTTGACTAATGTTGGCACAAAATCTCACACCATGGCAGAATTAGAGAATCTTGTTAGGCTGAATACAGGATATTTGGGTGCTAATGCTAGCATTCGTGCGTGGGGGAACCTCGAGCTGAATTACGGTGCATATGCTCTAGATTCTAAGATCCCTAAAATGTATGAACTACTCAATGAAGTGTTGACTGAGCCTAAGTTGGACAATGTCAACAAATTGAAGAACTTGTTAGACGCAAGCGCTGCCAACGTCACGACGGAGCTATCAGATAGTGGACATAAACATGCCATGAGACGTGCTGGTGCAGCAATTAACCCCAGATTGGCAGCCGAGGATATGCTAGCTGGTTTTTCGTTTACCAAGTTGGTTCAAAAGCTCTCTAGCAAGTCTGAAGGTCAGCTCATGGAGGGCCTGGTTCCCAAACTTGAAGCTATTCATGCCCATGAGTGGTCCCTTCGAGCAATAGGACTGACACATATAAAGGATTCACCAAGCTTACACGACTCTCATCGTTACCACCTCGATCGTATGACCAAATCGTTGAGTGCAACTTCTGCACCTAGGGCACCGACTTTGAGCGAGCTTTACAATACTGGAGTCCAATCAGATATCCAGAAGTTATGGCAAAAACTTCCTTTAAAGTCGGTGGCTAGTCTTCCTTCCTTCCAAGTCAGCCATGTAGGTGCAGCTGTCAAGGGTTGTGTAGAGAGTCCGAACCATGAAGATCACGCTGCTCTACAGGTTTTAGCAAACCTTTTATCTCACCGCTACCTTCACAAGGAAATTAGGGAGAAAGGAGGTGCTTATGGTGGGGGTGCCAAGTATGACGCTGTTGATGGTGTCTTCACCTTTTTCTCGTACCGCGACCCAACACCTGAAAATTCATTGAATGTAATGCGTGAGACTGGGAAATGGGCCTCTAATCATAATTTTAGCGAACGTGATGTGGAGGAAGGTAAAATCGGTATTTTCCAATCTTTAGATTCTCCAATTGAACCGCGATCGGAAATCCTGGCAAGCCTTGGTATCAGAAGCACCGATGAAGAAAAACAACAGCGGAGGTCCAATATTTTGAAGGTTACCCCTTCTGAAATCAACCGTGTGGCTGATAAGTATTTGAGAGCTCAATTAGCTGAAGAAGATCAACATGCTGTGTGTGTGATTGGACCAGGCTCGGCTCCAAAAGGTTGGACTTCAATTGACTTGTAAGAGTGTTGAGTTAAATAGTAAAATAAACCATTTGTACATATTATAATCAATTGATAAAATCAACGAATCGGGCAATGAATTAGAACTCAATTTTTCGTGGAGCTGTACTCATCATGCCAAGAAATAATCTAATTGGTATTAGCCAGATACAAATGCGAATGTCGACCTAGCCCTATTTGCTACCCTGATTCCTACCCTGTCTGTGAAATATAATAGTACTTATAAAATTGTAGTTAATTCAAAGCAAGCTATAGAATTTGAAGATTGAAATAGTATATTCACATTGCTATACCTAGTTGTAATTACTACAGATTGAGCATTGCTTTCATTGATTGCTGTCACTAAATCGATATAGTTTTAACCTATCACCTCGACAAAATCATCTGGACCAAATTTACAACCCTTGAACTGTTGATTATCCGGATCTTATCTTCCATATGCTACCCTCAACAGAAATTGATACAGAATTGGTAAAGTGGGCAAGAGCTAACTTGCCTAAAATTCCTAAACATGAAGGAGAGTACTACGATAAGAAAATAAGTGGATTTTTAGTGAAACCTGGCAAAGGTTCATTTGAGAGAGAAACTAGAATGAAGCACAAAACCCATGAATATGCAAAAATTACACTTGATAAATTCGAAAGCACAGATAAATACCTTGAAGCACGTTCAAACTTTATCAAAGAGCATTTACTGGGCAGTGTAGCCGACAGAGTTACTATAGAAACCCCAGTTCATTTGAACTTCGGGTATAACATATCTGTGGGTAAGAATTTCTTCGCTAATTTTAATTGCACATTTTTGGATTGGTCTGTAATCAAGATTGGTGATAATGTTGCCATCGGTCCAAATTGTACCCTTACTTGTGTCAACCACCCTATCGACGGTGATGATAGACAGAATTTTCTCGGTTTATTCGCTTTTCCGATTATTCTAGATGACAACGTATGGCTGGGAGCTAACTGTACTGTGTTGTCGGGTGTTCATATTGCTGAGGGATCTGTGGTGGCAGCTGGCTCGGTCGTCACTAAGAGTGTTCCTGCTCATGTAGTAGTCGCGGGTAATCCTGCCAGAATCATTGCTCGAACAAAGGGTAGAGAGGCACAGCAACTTCCGGAGCCTGTTGAAGAACCTGATATTCCTGATGAATTAATCACCTCAAGTGAATAGATGAAAATCTATGCATATATATATCTGTATAGATATCTATAAATTAAACTTCTTTTTATCCTTGTCCATTCGAGGGTTATGCTCAAATTCAACCTCGTCGCGTATTCCGTGCTGCAATCGTTTCAGCCTAAGTGTAAATTGTGGACCCAATTCCTGAAGGCCAACTCTTTCTTCGTTTTTGAAGACATATCTATGTCGTCTAAAAAATATGAAGTCCCGCTGGTTGTGAAGGGTAACGACTTGTCGTCCTTGAAACTCAGGTTGCTGTGGGAATAATGATTGAAAGAGCCGACCGGCAGTTTTTCCTAAACGAGTACTGAAGTTGTTGAGAATGAGCTCTGGAACATGATCAGTAGCGCGACCATGACCTCTTAATTGATGAGGCATAATCAAGCTAGATATACTAAAGTAGAACGATGGCCCCTCCGGTAGATGTACAAATGTCACGCCATTGACTTTCTTTTTATCTTCGTTAACCACAATCAAATCAGTGTATCCACGTTTTGTACAGAGATCAGCAATCACTGGGATTTCAAACTGATCCTTACGAGGATAGTATTCTGATTTGGGAATTATATCAAGAAGAAGTGCAGCAAAATCGTACGCCTCCTTTTTGGGACGTTTACTAGTTGTTACAAATACTTTGGGCTGTGTACCATCTGTAAAATACGAACTGAATTCATCTTCCTCAATTTCTGTACCAATTGTTTCATCATATACTCGCATCGACTCAATTGTATCAGGTACGTTCGCTGCTAGTCTTTCTTCCTTAAGTTCAGGATTAGCCGCTTCTTGGCGGGCTCTTTTGTGTCTCATTTCATGACGAGATTTGTTATCATTATGCTTCAGTTTAGAAAGAAGCTGAGCTCTACGCATTTTGTTGCGGATCGAAGAGACTTTGTCTTTTGTGATAGCCATTTTTTATTTAAATTAAATAAATAGTTTTATTCTGAAAACTTGTATAAAAAAATCGCTGGTTTAGGAAAACCCATATAGGGGTTAGTAAGACTCCGAGAGAACCTCCCACTTATAGCGATATTTATTCTCTTCAGAAATTAATATTATTAACAATGATATGATATGCACTTATTATATAAGACAAGCGGCAAGATATACCTTAAGAATAAATAGACGAGGTGTGCACTCAATTGAGCCTTACAACAAACTTACAGTTATTGAAGATGACATGAGTAAAACCCACTCTAGGTACATTGATATTACGTTAAAATCACACTTACCAGGTATTACCTCTTTTGAAAATAAGGTTCCACTCGGATCGCATCTACTTTACTTTAATCATGCTGTCGATGAGAATGAATTGGGCTCTGATGGATATGATAATATACAGGCCCCCGTAGGTTCTACCACTACATATATGAGACGATGGGTCTCGGGAAATATCCAGTTTAATAATTCTCCATTATATTTCGGTCAAGATGCTGTTTGTCAAGAGGTCATTTCATCGATTGAACATTCGGGTGCATCCACAAAAACTACGCGAACTAGTGTTACAACTGATCGCCAAATAACTCAATCAGGAAACTGGAAACTTACCGAGACCCGAACTTTGGTTTACATCCCACAATCACCCCGAATGATGCTAGTAATGCAGAAACTTACGACGGGAACCTCCTACCTTCAACCAGAAAGACAGCCTGATTTTGAGCATTCCATCACCGCTACAGATACGTTACTATTCAGATACTCAGCACTTTCATTTAATGCTCATAAAGTTCATTATGGCTTTGTTGGTACTCACGCATTTGAAGGTTTGAAAACACCCATAGCTCAAGGACCCTTGCTAGTGACTCTCGTTTTACGGTGGATCTCACAGATATTCGGTGACTTAGATAATACTCAGAATGTCATAAAAAGCATTGAATACAAGGTTGTAGGACCTGTTGAAGTATTCAGCAACATGAAGGTATGTGCGTATAGAATGGGTGATAACACATTAGAAGTATATATAACAACAGAAGGTGGTAAGAGGCTAGTTTTTACCGCAGAAATTATCTTATTTTGATCGTGATAATCGACATATTGGCGATTTTTTTGTATAGAATGGTGTGAGCTTTTCCTCTATAGTCGTCCATTTCGTACGGTACTCGATGCCATATTTGGGGTCTAAATCAATTACCCAAAGATAGCATTTTTGCTGCTTTTCATTATGTTCTATTAATATTGTACAGTCCCGTAATGACATGCAATCTTCAATACTGCTCAGATTCATTTGCCAGTACTCTAATATGGTGATTAATCTAGAGAGATCCTCAATAAATAAATGTTGTATACTACTTAGGCCTTTTTCTTCAATCAGTCCGTCGAATTCTTTAGCAGCAATATCTAATGCGCACCAATAGAGTGGCTGGCCTCTCATAGTTTTCACAGCACAAGTTCTACACATTGTAGCATCAGAAGGTGCCAGTGGGGATTGAATAAGCCATTTAGGCTTGAATTGAGCAATTATCTTACAGTCGCTGCTGTAACCGATTTCTTGGATATTCAAACACTTCCCCATTTCATCGTCTTCCATGGGACTTAACTCTATCATGTACTTACCCAGCTTAGGCTTCCAGAAATCATTCCAGTAGGCAGATATTACAGATGGTTCCAGTCCTTTTTTTGAAACTCTAATAAGTTTTTTGTCTTCTCTACGATATAAGACATTGGAGTTTCCCTCATTGACTTTTGTGTACATTTATTCGCAACATGTGTTAATGGAAAGCTAATTCGTGATCTATCCTATAGGGCAGGCAATATAAGGAACGGGTTCGAAGAGAACTGTGTGAAAGTCAAATAGGATTCGCACATACTTTCTAGTTATCGTTGTCATGCAAATATATATGGAAAATAAATTCATTTTAAACTTCTTTACTTTTTTATCAATAGTCTGAACCTCTACTTAAAACCTCCTTACTAGTAGGCTTAAGCAGAAGTGTATGCTCGTATTGAGCAGTATAAGCACCCTTTGTATCCATCAAAGGTGGATAGTCATTTACAATACCGGCCTTAACGAGATGATTCAATCCCATAAGATACTTTTCTTCGCCAATTTTATCCAGGTAACGTCGGCAGAAGGGTAAAGTGCCGAATGTGTTTTCAATAGTTTTCAAGAGATTATTAGCACTTTGAACACGAAGTGGCGCTGATTTCACATAATGGGGGTTCAATGCATAGTGAGAAACCTCACCACCATGAATAACGTACCCCCTTCCCGTACTTCCAAATGTTTCAATAGCAAATGTCTCACCCTCTTCCATCTTGGTTTGATCGCCATTATCAACAATGGGTACACTCTTACCACCGTGGATCACATAAGGATTGATGTTATGACCTTGTAGATTTTGAATACATCGAACAGGGTAGGTTCGGCCATTTAAGGGAACCTCGTAAGATTCCATTGTCTCTTGAACAGCCGCACCAATATCACACAAGCGAACATCAATGCCAGCTTCTTTGATACCGGTATTAGTAGCTTCACGAACAGCTTCCAACAACGGATCATAAACAGGATCAAAGGACATTGTGTAGGCAGAGTCAATGATTCTACCATTGACGTGAACACCAAAATCTACCTTGACAACATCTGTCTCCTGGAGGATAGTTTTATCACCCTTATTTGGTGTCCAATGGGCGGCGCAATCATTTACACTGAGACCAGTGGGGAATCCTGTTCCAGCTTCTTTCCATGTCTTACCCTCCGCTAAACTTTGAACACTGTTTTCAATTAGTTCGGCAATATCGGTCATTGCCATCCCGGGTCGCACAGCTTTCTGTGCATACTGACGAACCTGACGGTGGATTTCGGCGGCTTTTCGGAGGTCATTTAAGTAAGCATAATGCTCACTACTTTCACGTTCCTGGGCGCGGAGTTCTTCATCCGTGGTTCGTTTGAGATTTTCATTTATTGGCTGAATCTCACCCTCAGGATACTTTCCAGAAACAAATATCTTAGATAGTCCTACAGATGGAGGTTCTGTTTGCTTCTTCTTCTTTTTATTTTGCTTCTTCTTTTTATTCTTCTTCCGTTTTGCCTCGGCAGCAGCAGCACTAACATCTACTTCCCCTTCATCGGCACTGTCTTCAACCACTTCACTAGGGCTGTCATTCAATTGAACCTTGTCGATTTTTACTTCCAGTTGGCTTTCTTCAGACTGCATATTTGGATCAAAAAAATATTGTTTCTGGTTCTGCCTAAAACACTATTTTTTGGCTTTTCACGTGAGATTTCCCGAATATCCACCAATATCCACCAACAAATTATATTGTATGTAAATAAATATATTAATATATATGTTTATGTTTATGATAATTTTTTCTCTAGAGGATTATTTAGGAGTGAGTTTTATGTACAATTTTTTTGTCATTTCTTTTAACTAATAATACGGTCAAAAGCAGGGATGAGGGTCTGAGCTAAGGCAAAGCTGAACACAAGCTTAGGACCAGTGGTCAGCAGTTTAGGGGTAAGACCCTTGAAAAATGAACTAAGTCCCTCATTCTTGACCATATTTTTGAGAATAGTGAATCCACCTTCAGGGTTTTCGAAGTTGCGATTCTGAATACGAGTCTTAATAACATCCAAAGGAGCGGACACAATTAACGATGCTGATGCACCGCAGATGGAAGCAACAATGTTCTGACCCCAGGTAGCTTTGGAATAGTCTTCAAGACCAATCACATACTCCTTAGCGAAAGCAGATCCTCCAAACAATGCAAACGATCCTGGCGCATTGCGTGCTGCAGTCCACTGCCAACCACGGTAAAGTCCAAATCCCTCATCCTTGATAATGCGGAGAAATCCACGACCATGGAAAGCTTCAGGGTTAGTCTGGCGTTTGATCTTAAGTACATCAAGGGGCAACAAAATAATCTCACCAATTCCGATCAATGATCCAGCGCTTGCACTCATTAAGGCCTTTCCAGTTCTGGCTCCGAAGAAGTTTTCATATGTCTCTTTGAAGTTCTTCGACAAGAAGTCGTTGGCAACGGGCTGACCACCGTACTTATACACTCTCTGTAATACCTTGTAACCAGCAGCGTATCCCAGACCAGGAAACAGCGACAATATACGAGATCCCAACGGTTTTTCGGCACTGGCCTTGAAAATCACTGAATTCATTTGAGAAAGAGATGTAACCTTCGTTTGATTGCTCATAAGACGCTTGGAGATCGTGTCTACTGGATGAAAGATAGCCAATTCAGCAATGGCAGCAGTGGCAGAGCCCATAATACGGGCAGAACCACTCTGCTTGGAATCAGTACTAATATGAGCCATATCGTATACTGCGAGGTAGTATGATATTACTCTTTATAAATTTTCGAATTTTTCAGGTTTAGGGGTGGGGAAGGGAATATTAGGGAATCATTGATAGTGAATAAGATCTTGCGTTGAGAAGATTAGCGGTATCGTAGAGTCGTCGACTTCATCATCTATAATGATCAGAATAAAGTAATCAACAATGGGCATATTATTCTTAACGAGATCATAAAAAGCAACATAGATCAATTTGAATAAATATATAATTACATTAGTGAAGCAAAATATCTTCACATTAGTCGTAACCAGATTTATGCATGAATGTATATATACATATGCAAGGATAAAGCTACCATCATGTGATATCCCTGTTTGAGTATTACATGATTATGGAAGGCCATTTTGGGATACCAGAATGAATCTGACATATGACGATCACTAGTATCACTCAAATTAAGGACCCTGGCGCAGAATTCATTTCATTTTGAATTTGAACTTATTTCCAAATTTTCAAATAAAGGGTAATCCTTCAATTCAATGCTGTTCAAACAGAAGCCAAGTGGGAAGATCACCCATGACTTCATTACTTATGGTTGGTTTTGTAGTTGCAAACTTGTACTTATGGTTTTCAATTTGCCGTTTTGGCTGTTTCAAATGGTGGCTACATGTATATACGTGAGTACGACCTGCATGATACCCCAGCCCTTTGATTCAGGGCAATGGGATCAGCTAGGTTGCCACTGACCATACAGAGTGGTCTCAAACACCACAGGGACTCACTAATATTACCTTTTACTCTAAGAGAAATGAGCCACAAGCCAGAAGAAAAAGTCGCTGAAAAAGTGGAATCAACTGCTCGAGAGACATCTGAAAAGGTTGAGGAGTCTTCCAGTAGTATTTTAGAAAAAACAGAAGAAATTGCCGAGGCTGCTATTGAATCTTTAAGTCACGCAGCTGAATCAGCTAAAGAAAGTGCTGCCGAAGTAGTCGAATCCATAGATTCTGCCTTAAAGAGTTTAAGTGAGGAAGCCAAGAAAGACTTCAAGAAGCTAAACGATAAAGCTTTGGAAGCTTCTGGGACTTATTCTGATAAAATAGTTGATGAATTGAAGGATCCAGCTATCTCTACAACCGTGTTATTTACTGCAGTTACTGCATCAGCTGCATCCACGTATCTCACTCAGCAACATAAACAAGGTAAGTTAACTGCTTTAGTAACTGCTGGTGTGGTTATTGGTGTAGCTGCGCTCAGTGCTGCTGAGTATTTCTCCGTCAAAGCGTATTTCAAACGAAACAACGAATCATCATCGTCGTCTAAATCATCTGCTAAAAAATGATTGACCTAGTATTTCTCTTATTAATTATTTAAAGAACCTTATTATTAATATGCATATAAATAGCGTAACATTACATATTTCCTATACTGTACAATATATTTATTGACGCCAGCTTAATCTTTCCTGTTTCAGTTGTTGCAGCTTCAAATAGATAAATGCAGGGTACTTCTTGGGTTCGAGCATGGGGGCGCAAGAGGACACAACCTATTCATACTCTGTTTCAGATTAGAAATCAAACATCACCCTTTTGGTACATCTTTAATACTTGATTTAATTTTCTGTTCTGTAACTAATACAATGCGTAAATCGAGGTGGATAGATGTGTCTTATTTTAAATAGCTATAATGTCACAATTTTTATAGGTTACTTAATTTTTTAGCTGTGATCAAAGAACAGGGACAAGTAATTGAGAGCTATGTGATGTCCTGTGCAGCGACTATTGAGTTTCATAGAAACACGAATAAAAACCCTTACTTACAGCTATTTGAGCAGGTCGGTGGTGGGTGGTGGTGGTTGCGTCCGTGGATGCAGGAATGGAACCCTACATGATTTGTTGCTTGTTCTCCATAAATTTCTCCATAAATTTCTAAATCAATACATATCCAATGGAAGGGTTATTTACATCTGCATGTGATATTTGAATAAATTTTGCTAAAAGTTATATAATTATGAGATCAAAATTTTTCCCCCTAACAATGATTCTAATATCCAGTTCTCGAGCCCCATACATTTAAGATATTATATAACTTGCATGAAGCAGTACGCCGTGTATAAGGTGATTTGAGTCAGAGACGTACATGTTTCGGTCTTAGGGACATGAATACCCTACAGCTCTGCATCGCTTCCTTCCGTCTGAGATGTCTAAGACGGACTTAGTGTCAAATCTTTGAAACTTATGTGAGCTACACGACGCATCTATGACAATATGTATCAGGACTACACAACTGAGCAAACAATGCCCACATAAAAATTGGTGATAATTCGATATAATCAAGTTCAAGAACAACGGTAATAATAAGCTCACTTAGATAACAAGTATTTGAACATTAGTGGAGGATCGCAGACTAATCATTGGGATTTACATTAATCTGAATCAGTCTAATCAGGAACGAGTAATATACCTTCCAGAGACCCGCGTGGTGCTGCTACTGCACTCGTTGTTTCACATTTGTTTAAAGTTTGAACGGCGCAAATACTTTCTGCACGTCAAATTCTAAAAGAAATATACATTAACTGCTCCAAGCCAGTGCTTCTAAATCTTTTCACGATCCTCTGCCATTCTTGAAAAAACTTTGGGAAGTAACTTTTAGAGCTTCTGGGCTGGAATTTGGTTCTCGGTGCAATATCACTAATATTAAAAGTTATTGATATAAACTCACAGAATGAACGATTCCGAGGGGTTCACACAACCGAAAAATTACAACGATTCTACAAAGAAAGATGTTAGACCCCTAAGAGGACATCAGCCCCAGCAAGCACTCACAGGCACTTCTTACAGGCACAGTCTACCCTCTAGCAGCGCAATAGTGAAAGTAACACCGAGAGGTTTTGCGAATTATGACAGCAGTTGTGATAGTAATGACCCCGTGGACTATGCTATGGAAGAAGAAGATAATGAAGATGCAGACGATGAAACCACTTCACCACTACTTACAGAGCCCACACAAGCACCACCAAAGCCACTAGTTCTTGCAAGTCCTTTAGTGGATACCTACAAATATAATCAGAACACTCTTTATTCGAATTCTCAAAGACAAGCTCCAGTCAACTTACCCAACCAGCCACAGATCGTAAACAAGAGAGTGTATCCAGCAAGATATATAGACGATCCTTACGAATCCCAAAAAATTGCATATCAGAATGCTATGCATCACCCACAACAAACAATATCCCCTCATCCAGGTCCTTCCAGTTATCCTCCTGCTGATCAAGAACACCAATCTCCTCAGCCACAGCAGCAACAATATCGACAGCCTCCGGGCCCCTCTAATAAATCTAGTGCTCTTATTTATCCTAGCACTAAGAATCACCAAATAATACAGCAACAACATAATGAAATAGATGATCACGGGCATATTCAAGGACCTCCTCGGACCCCAGCTATTGTCATATCTCAGGGAGCTGAATTACACTACCAGCCCCACCACGATACACCTCAGCAGGGAGGAAGAGTTTCGAAAGCTGCAAACGCAAAGAAAGTGAAAGGGCGTGGCATAGCAAAAGCATCAAACATGCATCATCAAGACCCTGGAGATCAAACCCCCGATTTATCCAACAAAATAGCATCAAAGGCGCGAAAATCTGTTGACTGGCGTCCATGGGAAAATTTAAATCCCCCTGTTTACGACGAATACACAATGGAAGTCTATAATACAGAACTTTATAATCAAATGGAAATTACAGACCAAGGGGAAAGCTATTCTCAAGTTACTGAGGAGAATAAAGAAATAACTTATCCTAGAAACAATGAACGTAACGAGAGCTACTCTAAATACTTCTCAAATCACGAGTTTACCGCAACTACTCCACCTAGTCAGGAACTGGTCCAAACAATGGGGCATGTAGGGGATATTTCATCACGTCAGTCTTATCATTATACGCTCCCAGACCACGTCATTCCGATGCCAATCCACTCCCAACTGCAGTATCAACAGCAAGAGCATGAACAAGAGCACCCACAGCACCCACATCCACAGAACCATCCACAGAACCATCCACAGCACCCACAGCACCCACAGCACCTACATAACCAACATCTCCAACATCTCCAATATCTCCAACATCATTTACACCAGCAAAATGTACAGGGGCGTGTTTCCGCACCATTAGTAGCACCAAAAATCGAGCTAAGGGATCAAGAAGGTTTTTCTAAGGAGGCAAATCAATATGACTCTAAGTACCTCCATCACTGTCCTTTGAGTTTAGCTATTAATGGAGATTTTCGTGATATGACAAGAAACTGGTCAGCATTAGAAACGAAGCATGGGCGACGCCTTGTTCGTTTTAAACTTATTCAATCAGGGACCATTTTTAAATTGATATTCCATGAAATAAATCCCAAAAAGTTCAATGATGATCTTTTCGCAATTTCATGCATTCGTCGGCTCGATACTAATGAGTACTATGTGACATCTGTCGACTGCATAGCCTTACTTCAGCTTATAGTTAACCGGAGATTTACAGTCGAAGAAAAGAACCGGATTCGTCGAAATTTAGAAGTCTGCAAACCCATTACAATATCAAAATCAAAACACGAAACAGCTGAGTTTTTCAGCCAAATAATGAATTTCAATGCACCGCGGCCCCGTAATATTGAGAAAGATATCAAAGTTATCCCGTGGAGTAATTTAGAGGCAGCATTACTTAAAATCGGCTATAAATACCGCGTTACTATAGTTTCAAAGAACAAGATGGATACTGGTGATGATAACGACAAGCAAGACAACAAGGAAGAAGAAGAAACAGAAGGGGAAATAGCCGATAAAGAGAAAGGGGAAGAGGAAAAGAAGTAGGAGAGCAATCTTGAGAGAATAATTTTTCTGGGGAATTGAAAAAAGAACACCAAACAGATTAAAAAATCTTTAGATACACGACCTCAGATAGTTAAGTATAAAGCTAACTCACATACTGAATTCAAAACCTTATCAAAAAGAGAAGTAGAGACGATTTTGATGATAATAATCATTTTCGCTGAAATATTTAAAACTTCAAGAAGGCCAGTGGTGTTATTATGGCCACAAATATGCTACTCTGGTGACATGTTGAAACCGTATAGCCACAAGTACTTCCTGCAACTCGTCAGCAAGATAGTTGTAATGGGTACCCGTAGTTCGAGTGTTGAGAATATGACCGGTAATTTGCGTTCCTCATTGGTGCGATCCAGCTTCAGCACCCTGACTTAGTTATCCAAGTCCGCACTCGCAACTCAGTTGGAACTGGAGTTACATCCATGGTAGCTGAGGCTGTATCTAACTAAATGAGTGGTATTATCAGTCAGCCAACTGTGTCAGCAATTGGCGCATGATATAGGTGACATCGAGAGTGGTTTGAACCCGGTTTTGTTAAACCAGGTTGATCAGTATCGGGCCCAAGTACGTCTTTTGCACGTTCCCATTGTGATGTTGAACTTAAGGGCCCTAGTCCGGAGGTTTATGTACATGAGATTCCTTGGGGATATCTTATTTTAATTCAACGGAAAATAATAGTAAACATAGTTTAGATTCCAAAATACACACTTCATGATAAAAATTCAGCTGGTGTAACCTGAGTATTAAGTTTTATTTACACTCATTATATATATTGAGATTAGATAGTGCTCAAACTGTGCAAAATAGGACCGAGTTGTTCATTGCCAATAGCATAGAAGCTATAATAAAACATCCGTACACAGGCATGCTTTATAGAAACCGATCTCGGATCCGAGACCCTACTTCCATCAGGGTAGTGTCAAATTCCACGGTGAAAAACAGGATGTGAACAACGGAGGTTCAGTAATCGAGAATACAATAGAGCTAAGTCGATTTTAACTTTAATTTAATATTAGTTTTAGCGACTTCAGTTTATTATTTTATTATGATGTTCAGGTTGTATTTACTATTTCATTTTAGCCTTCTTCGTTTTTAATTTATTTACCTTATGGGTGAGGGGGTATGTGCGTTCTCGGTGTCACGTATGCGGGTAGCGAATGATCTCCACGTCCCACCCTTAGGGTCGGTCCAATGAGAGGCCAGCTGATTGACTTGATTACATATTCGCGGAGAACTCGGATATGGTCTTATATTAGGGTAAAGCCTCACCCCAATAAAAGGATAGTTTTTCTACTTATCATCCCTCAAACAAATTTCGTACAAAAAAAATGTTGAGGACTAAAACTTCAGGAGCATCGCAGGCTTTGCGTCGTGCGTACTCCTCTATTACTAGGGACTCCAAGGTCAATCAGAACCTGTTGGAGGACCATACGTTTATCAACTATGCTAAGAACGTGGAGAGCCTTAAAACTGTTCGCGAAACTTTAAACCGTCCCCTTACTTATGGTGAGAAGGTTTTGTACAGTCATTTGGTTGATCCTTCCTTCAAAGTTGAGCGTGGTGTTAGCTATCTGAAGCTCCGTCCCGATCGTGTAGCCTGTCAGGATGCTACTGCTCAGATGTGTCTTCTTCAGCTTGATCAATTCGCTGCTGTGAATGGCGCCCCTGACTTCCAAGTTCTCACTCCGGCCACTGTCCACTGTGATCACCTTATTCAGGCCCGCACAGGCTCTAAGGATGATACTCAACGGGCCATTGACATCAACCGCGAGGTCTATGACTTCCTCCGCAGTACATGTGCTAAGTACAACGTTGGTTTCTGGGGTCCTGGCTCCGGTATTATTCACCAGATTGTGCTCGAGAATTATGCATTCCCTGGTGCTTTGCTAATCGGAACTGACTCCCACACTCCTAATGCTGGTGGTCTTGGTCAGCTTGCCATCGGTGTCGGTGGTGCTGATGCTGTTGACGCCCTTACTGGTCAGCCTTGGGAATTGAAGGCCCCTAAATTTATTGGTGTTAAGCTTACTGGTCGTCTTAATGGCTGGGCCTCTCCCAAGGATATTATCCTTAAGCTTGCTGGTATCACTACTGTAAAGGGTGGAACTGGTGCTATCATGGAGTACTTCGGTGATGGTGTTGATAACCTTTCTTGCACTGGTATGGGTACCATTTGCAATATGGGTGCTGAGATTGGTGCCACAACCTCTGTATTCCCTTTCAATGATAGTATGGCCAAGTACCTCAAGAGCACTGGCCGTTCTGATATCGCTGACTATGCTAGTGCTTACAAGAAGGATTTGCTTAGTGCTGATGAGGGCTGTGAGTATGATCAGGTTATAGAGATTGACTTGAATACTCTTGAGCCTCATTTGAACGGTCCCTTCACTCCTGATTTGGCCACACCTGTTTCCCAGGTTCCCGAGGCTGCTGAGAAAAATGGCTGGCCCCTTGAGGTCAAGGTTGGTTTGATCGGTTCTTGCACTAACTCCTCCTACGAGGATATGAGCCGTGCTGCCAACATTGCTCGTGATGCTATGAACCACGGTTTGAAGTCCAAGTCTATCTTCACCGTCACCCCCGGTAGTGAACAGGTTCGTGCCACTATCGAGCGCGATGGTATCCTGCAGACATTCCTCGACTTCGGTGGTGTTGTGTTGGCTAATGCCTGTGGCCCTTGTATTGGCCAGTGGGATCGTCGTGATATCCAGAAAGGTGACAAGAACACCATCGTCTCCTCTTATAACCGTAACTTCACCGGCCGTAATGACTCTAACCCTGAGACTCGTGCCTTCGTTGCTTCTCCTGAAATGGTTCTTGCTTACTGTATTACCGGTGACTTGCGCTTCAACCCTATCACTGACACCATCAAGGGTGCCGATGGTAAGGAATTCAAGCTGCAGGAACCCCATGGTGATGGCTTGCCTACTAAGGGCTTTAACCCTGGTGAGGACACTTACACCGCTCCCCCCAAGGATCGTAGCAACCTTGATGTCATGATTTCTCCTAGCAGTGACCGTTTGCAGCGTCTTAATCCCTTCAACAAGTGGGACGGTAAGGATGGTAAGGACCTTCCTATTTTGATTAAGTCTCTCGGTAAGACCACTACTGACCACATCTCTCAGGCTGGCCCGTGGTTGAAGTACCGTGGTCACTTGCAGAACATCTCCAACAACTACATGATCGGTGCTATCAACATCGAGAACAACGAGGCCAACAATGTCCAGAATGTCTTCACTAATGAGTGGGCTGGTGTACCCGAGACAGCTGCCGCTTACCGTGACAAGGGCATTAAGTGGGTTGTAATTGGTGGCGAGAACTTTGGTGAGGGATCTTCCCGTGAGCATGCTGCTCTTGAGCCTCGTTATCTCGGTGGTTTCGCTATTATCACTAAGTCTTTCGCTCGTATTCACGAGACTAACTTGAAGAAGCAGGGTATGCTTCCTTTGAACTTCGTTAATCCTGCTGACTACGATAAGATTGAGCCCAAGGACAAGATTGACCTTCTCGGTCTTGCTGAGATTGCTCCTGCTAAGAACATCAAGATGGTTGTTCACCCTGCCAATGGTGGTGAGGCTTGGTCTACTGAGCTTTCTCACACCTTTAACGAGGAGCAGATTCAATGGTTCAAGGCCGGAAGTGCTTTGAACAGAATGGCTGAGGTTGCCAAGAGCAAACAGGCTTCTGCTTGAATTAATACCTGCTGCGAACATATAAACTAAAGCGTAAATACAAAAAAAAGGTAATTATCATCTACAATCATCATCATTATAATATTAACAATATATACTACTCCCACTAATAATAATAGCTAAAGCAATATTTGAAATTTTTAAAATAGCGTCATCTTACCCAGCTTATTTGTCATTTCGAGGTATTTTCGGTGATTTACTAGATGAAGAAACCAGCACTGTGGATGGTCCCTGAATTTCTATGTACCGATTTGTATTGCCTACGTTACTAAACCACCGTAAGAGCTGTTTGATTTTTTGCCAATATTCAATGGCTAATAATTTATACCTTTCGAAACCAGATTGAGACACTGAGTGAGCTTGTGATTCAATTTCTGGCTCCAACGGGGCCTTGAATTCAAAGTTTACCTGGGTAAGTTTCGCACTAGATGTGGGGGAGTTGGAATCCATTGTGTATGCACTCAAATGGGATTTCTGTACAATTACTGCCTCACCCTCGGGAACAGTTATGTGAACGGTAGATGCCGGTGATGTCCATGCTACTAATCCTCGGCCAGATACAATTGTATGGGCAAAGGGAGGGCGTCCGCGTCGGAAACCATAGCTTGGAGAAACAGACAATTGCTGGCCAGTAAATGCTAGCAGTGGACTTTTAACAACCCAGTCCGTGGTACCATTAAGTTCAACAGCGTTAATATAATTATTTTGAGAAGCCAAAAGACACGTTGCGGGGCTAGATCCAACAACAGTTTGTTGAAGAACAGGTTGACGGGCCCAAAGACTAGCGAATGGAGATCGGGAAATCTTTATGCGTGACGTGAGTGATGAAGAAACCGATGAGGTTCCTAAAATTCCCGTGAGAGAATTTCTTTTCGCAACTAATTCAACTGATGATGGCAGTTGTACCTGTAACATTGATCCCAGTCCCATAACTTGAAACTGAGGTTTTGTTGAAATACGGGGATCTACAGCAGGTGAACTGTGAATTATATTACGAGCTGCAAGCTCAGGAGATTCCGGAAAGGTATGCAAAAACCTTCTCATTGGCCGGAATTTATATAATATTTCCTAGGGGTTTTTTTTGAAGATCTGCACAGGATTGGTCAAACCCTTAGGATTCATATAATATAGTGAGTGGAGGAGTGGGTGGAAAATATAGTATGCAAATAATCCAAATTATAAATGAAATGTAAAATTTATTTATTCTTAAGTTTTATAATACAGAATAAGTAACACAAAATAAATTAAATTTGCTTACATTAGTATGCATTTGTCATAAATAGTTCAATCACGCCAGAATAGTAAAACATAATGTGAAAATGAGAACTTTATATGAGTAAGTTAAAAATATAAATATAAATAAATAAAGCAGCTAATTGAGCATAGCCTCTTTCTGTGATGACTTCTCAGCCTTCTTCTTCTCAGTTGGCAATATAGGTTTATGTGATGGAACGGATGGCATTTTCACATCCATCTGTTTATTAGCTTCTTCCTCTTCTATTCGTGACAATTCATCATCAATTTCTAGATCTTCCATTTCTCTAGAGACACTATTATTAAGATTAAGGTCAGCTAAGCTGGACGTAATCTCATTGGTATCTGATACGGCTTCCTGTAACGAGTCAACCACATCATCAACTGATGCAACATCTGCGGATTTATTCAAACTAGCAAGCACCAGGGAGCTAGATTTCAGTACTTCTAATGCTTGTCGGTTGTCATTGGCCTCATCAATCTTCTCCAAAATTGATTCTAACTGATCTAGTAAATTCATGCTGCGCTCATGAGCCTTTTCGAGAACTTGTTTCTTTTGCAGTGCTAACTTTGCACCACTCTTGTTAGTTTGTATTATTTCCTTAGCTTGGTTCCGCAAATCAGAAATCCGTTTGGCCTGCAAGGCCTGCTTCATGTCAATTTCAGAAATCTGTGTTCTTAGTGATGTAATGGCAGCATCAGTTTCGTTAATAGATCCACTCGATACTAACTTTATAACATCCTTTGATTGATCAAAATGAAGCAAGGTTTTGGCGTTGGCGTAAGACAGCGAGCATATTAAATCTAGATCTGTAAGTTTTTCATCGTTCATAATATCTTTAACTTGGGATAGATTGAACACAGACGATACCAGCGAGCTACCTTCAGATTCAGCACGAGCAGACAGGACTGCAGAAATTCTTTTTGCAGTCTTGGAAATTAAAAGAGGGCTGATATAGTATTCCTGTTTTAAAGTGGTGCCTTGGCTATCTGCGGAATTCCATTGTGAGTTAAAAATAAGACGAGAAGCCCACGACATCAAATTAGATGTAGCATTCATTAAGATACTACTTGATGGTTTAGCAGGATAAAGCTTGGCAAATACGGGTAGAGGAATCAGAGATTGGTCATTAACCATGCTATCCAAGACACAATGAAGCGACAAAGGAATACCATTGCTAGGATCCAATAAATTCTTAATCAGTTCTGGACCAGCTGAAATACAGGTTGTATTGGGGAATGCGCCTTCACTCAATGCTGTTTCTAGGACTTCTTTCCATGCGGTTATGTTTGCTAGAAACCCTTCAGGATTTATATCCTCTAGTCTTGCAAAATTTGAGTAAAGAGATGTCTTACGAGTCTCTGTAAAATTAGAATTGTCTTTTATGACTCGTTGAAAGATTTCACGGTTCATTCAAGTTATGATATGCAGTTAATCCTCGCGCACTGAAAGGCCCAGATAGGTGTTTATGTATGTGCACATGATTTTAACAGCACAAGCCCTGTCCTGCAGCTCTACGGATTTCAAATATATTGTGTTCTCATATACATATATCCGGGCTAAGTATCTACAATAAAGTAGAAAACTCATGTCAGTAGGACATGAAATGGGAGATAATGAAGACAATTCAATAGTGGACCCAAAAGTAGAACCTAAGCTGGATTTTTCACTTATTGAAGATGCAATGAACCTCAATTTCAACTTACAGTTCAAAACTACTAAGAATACTAAAGTTCCTGGTAATAATAAACTTGGCGGGGTTGCAAAACGAAAAACTAGAGCTCAATATCGACGAATTCTTAAGAAGAATCCCCAGAAAAGTACACTCAAGAGGTGATTGATTGACTACTCCAACGAACCTGCCTAGTCTCAATCAAGCTTATTTACCTTAATGAATTGGTCTCAAGGGTCATGATTCCTTAGTCAAACAATTGTTCTAACATTTCTCTTGGAACTCCAAGTGGCAAGAAGAATGTAGCCCCCAAAAACACAGATGGTCTCGTATAGGTTACAATCATCTACGTTGGCTCTTGAAAACAAAAAGAATAGGGATATATACGGTCACATTGATTTATTTACTCGTGAAAACTGGAAATGATAGGCTCTATTGTACTAGCGGATATGCTTTGGAATCTCTCTAATGTGTTTTGATAGTGTATTTTACTGAAAAAGGAATCTGCGCGATGTCTTGAATATCATATGATGCTCAATCATCGAATTTACTTGAAATTATATACCAGAATTGAATCTGAACCCATTATTGAGCTACACAAATAAGTATTGTACAATTACATCGATAATTAATTAAAGACACTGACTATGAATTTTAATTTCTATATACAAAACAAGTACTCAAATCATTAGCACATGAGAAACTTCCCTTCCAGAGCTCCTGAAAGAAATTCCCTACGACTTTATAGTAGTTGATTTTTTCCTGCTATACCATGAAACAGAGAACCGTCACGTGCAGGTAATAGTATATACCAGTATATACTATCGGAGACCCCCATCGGCGTCAGTTCTGGCGTTGAAATCGGGATTTATAACTTCAATTGTCACCCCTCCGGTAGAAATCGTACCATGCTTCCCTATGAGCTGCTGTCACTTGTGTTCAGCTGCCTTCCCCCTAAGGATTTGGACGTTGTACCATTAGTATGTAGGCAATGGCACGAAGTGGCAACTGATGCAATTTGGAAGAAAAAATTCTTCAATCATTTTAAAACTAATGAAATTACCCCTGTAAATCCTACTTTTAGTCAATGGCGCAAGGAACTACTGAGTAGACGTCAGATATTACAAAAATGGAAACGGTGTGTCAAGCATCACGATCTAACGCTAAACTCTACTTTACTAAACATTGACAATATGTTCATCAATTTTGCTGGAAATAATGCAGTTGCATTTTGTTTTAATTCTGTTGAAGGTCGAGGTGTTGTTGTTGAACTAGAGCGGGGGAAAGTGAAAAGAAGGATATATGTATCTAGTTATAGTCATGAAGTTATGCCCGCATCAGCGTTAGATGGAAGTCGTTTCGGTATGCTTTATGGCTTTTCCAACGGTACTATAACTGGATATGCTGCAACTCGAGGTTCATCAACTTCTTTTGAGCATATAAGCTTCCCATATCGCCACTCTTGTGCTGTAACAAGTGTATGGGTCTCAAAATCCCGAAGTTTTCTTCAAAAGGGAAATAATTGGATATCATCGGCCTCTGGGAGTCATGATGGAAGGATTGTATTAGCTATTGGCCATGAATATCCTGAATTTCAACCATGTCGATCACCAGTAATTTCACTTGAGGGTTCTGCTGCCGGTGAAGATGGAAAACTTTTACTGGCTTTCTTTGCAAATGGTGAACTCTATAAACTCCTTCCTAAAGATGAGGGTTCTGTGGATGTGAAATATATAACAACAATACCACCTCATTCTATCGTTGTTACTCTCCCGGTGTCTATTACACAACTGAATGGATTTGCAGTTGTGCAAACCGGTAAAGGCGTGCACATAGTTGATATTGAAAATTTTAGTACTGTATCACTATCTGTACCTGAAAATGCTGATATCACTGCCTTCAAGGTAGATACATCCCCGACTCCGGGGGTCAAGCTTGTTGCAGCCGGACTTTCAACAAATGTGATATGTGTGTGGGCGATTCCTTCACCCGTAGTAAAATCTTTGTCAATAAATACAAAGCTTGTATTTGTTCATGGAAATACTTCTTCAGAATATACCCCGGAGTTTCCAGAAGACCCCTTATTGACACATAAAGCCATTGATGACAACGACTTTCGAATACGTACTGTAATCACGGATCCTCTTTGGGTTAAACCGAATCCGATAGGATATGAGCCTCGATTAGAAGCCAATTCGCGACCCCAAATAACACAACTTGCTCTGAACTCAGCTGTTCTTCTTGTTGGTGGATACAACGGTCGTACAGTGGCTATGGATATTTTGACTGGTGATACACTAAAAGTTGTGAGCTCACGAATTTCAAAAAACATATTGAACTACAACGATTACAGTCGTGATGCTCTGGTGCCTATAACTCAGTTGGCCATTGACCCGGATCCACTGAGACTACGCGGTGCAATAGCTGTTCGTTCAGCAGTTCAGTACTTTGATCTCGGAAGATCTGATACCACCAAACATAAGGAAAGCTCACAAAAGCGAAGTTCCAGCAGATGGAAGCAATGTAGTGTACATAGCTCCAGCAACACTGCTCGACAGGAACTAGAAGAAGAACTACAACTGGAGGAAGAAGCAGCTTACCATGATGAAGAAACTGCTAATATTGAGAATCAACTTCGAGAAAACTTTGCCATAGGAGATTTGGAAGACCAGGAGCAAATTCAGTATGCTATAATGCTTAGCGAGCAACATGAATTAGCGCCGGAAAGCTCCCTTGACGGTTATGATGAAGATTTGAGGCGTGCTCTGGAAGCATCATCTAGAGAAGAAACGGAGGATCCAGATATTAATGAATACCTCGATACTGAAGACGAAGACGTTAGAACTGCCATTGTTTTATCACTACAATCAAATTAAAATATAACCTAATCTACTTAATAAATGTAATTCAATCGATTTTTCTCGAATTTCTGTTTCTATATATTGATATCAATTATTCAAACGGCCAAGTGCCGTGCAAACTAGTAGAGCGCGTCTCAGACATACTCAGCCCTGACACGAAAAATTACCCTAGCCCGTGCAATTAAAGGCAAGGGTGAAACAGAGAGTTAAAAACAAATATAGCCGATATTCTTGCCAAAATCAATACACTTGAGGTATAGAAATACTTACTAGAAGTATTTTAGAACCCCATTTTGAAATGAATAATCCTTATACGAATGGTCGACCCACTACTGGAAATGGTGGATACCAACAATTAAATGATCCCACTGTAAGTAATAGTCATCATCCCTTAGAATATCAAACTGAACAAACTGAACAATTCCCAGAAGAATTCCCTCATCCAAATTCTAACCAAATAACAAATGTACCACACAACCGCCATTATAGCTACGCTAGTGATGATCTTTTATCTAACTATCCAGAATCCATTGGCGCCCAAAGACGCTCTCTACCCCGCATGACAACTCCCATTGAATATAATTATTCTGGCCAACCACGCCCTCCTTCCCATCAAAATCCCAATTTGAATTATTATAATCAACAACCATCGTCCAATCAAGTTCCCTGGGATGCTAATGCTGTAAACGCTAGTACGGTTGACCCTGAACAAGGTCTACTGGATAAACCTTATGAGAACAGGCCACGAAGACGATCATCATTAGCGAGTTCGATTAGACGATATTTTGACCCAGAATCACAGACATCTCATTTGAGTCGTTCGAGCTCATTACGCCATATATTTGGTCTACAACGAAGCAGTAAGAGTCTCAACATGACCAATGAGTACGCTGATGACGAGGAAATTGAACATCAAATCCCCATTAGTGGTGATGAATATCAGCTTAATACTTGGGAAACCTCTACAGCGCCAAGTATTTCCCGCTCGGGAAATGATTATATCCCTGAGGATGATATAAGTCGAGGATACGAGCCCTATGGAAACAATGGCGGTGGAACACCCCTACAAGCATGGGCAGAGGAAGATGAGAACGAAAATGATTTTGAGAAATATGAAAGTATGTCAAATCACTCTGGTGGCGGTGTTAATGATGATGATATGGCATTAAGAACGATAGAGCTCTTCAGGGGAAATCTAGTTTTGGACTGCCCTGTAAGTAACCGACTGTTGCAACAGTACCCAGATCATCGTCCTGTACGTGAATTTACGCATATGCGCTACACTGCAGCAACTTGTGATCCGGTTGATTTTGTCAATCAAGAGTATACATTACGTCAGATGTGCTATAATGAACCGCGTAGAACTGAACTTATGATCTGTGTGACTATTTATAATGAAGATGATATTTTGCTTGCTAGAACATTACAGGGTGTATTTAATAATGTTAGGCACCTGTGCGATCGCAACCGCTCCTCAGTATGGGGAAACGATGCCTGGAAAAAGGTTGTTGTCTGTATTGTTGCTGATGGGCGAACTAAACTTAACCCGCGTGCCAAGGCACTGATCGCTTCACTTGGTGCATACCAGGAAGGGTTTGCCAAGAACATGGTGAATGATCGTGCAGTCGAGGCCCATATTTATGAGTATACCTCCATGGTGCGAATAAGTAAGGTGAGTGAGAAAGGTGGCGTCAAACTCACCACTGAAAAGGCTACTCCAGTACAGCTTATTTTCTGTATGAAGGAGCACAACAAAAAGAAAATCAATTCACATCGATGGTGTTTCCAAGCATTTGGCGAAATTTTGAAGCCGAATGTTTGTGTGTTATTGGATGCTGGTACTCGACCAGGAAATCATGCTATCTACCATCTATGGAAAGCATTTCACCGCGATGCTAGAGTTGCTGGTGCATGTGGTGAAATTGCCGCTATGCTTGGCACAGGGTGTCGCAAATTAATAAACCCGTTAGTTGCTGCGCAAAACTTTGAGTATAAAATGTCTAATATATTGGATAAACCAAGCGAGAGTATTTTTGGCTTTATTACAGTATTGCCTGGTGCCTTTTCTGCTTATAGATTTGAAGCACTTCAGAACCATCCTAATGGCACCGGTCCACTTGAAAAGTATTTTAAGGGAGAAAAGCTTGAAGGAAAAGGTGGTGTTTTCCAAGCTAACATGTACCTTGCCGAGGATCGTATTCTCTGTTGGGAGCTTGTATCTAAAAAGAACAGCAATTGGCTCCTCAAGTATGTCAAGTCCGCAAAGGCACATACTGATGTACCTGAACGATTATCAGAATTGATTTTGCAGCGCAGGCGCTGGCTTAATGGTTCATTCTTTGCTCAGATCTATTCTTTAACACATGCATTTGGAATATGGGGAAGTGGGCACTCTATCGGACGAAAGTTAGCCTTCCACATTCAATTTCTTTACCAATTGATTGCCGTTCTTTTTTCCTGGTTTTCCTTGGCCAACTTTTTCTTGGTGTTCAACATTCTCTCTAATTCTATCGGTGATCCCAGTGCTAAGTTTGCGCCAGGCAAGATATTGGCTATTGTGCTAACCTGGATTTATGCCGCATGCATACTTACAGTTTTTATTTTAAGTTTTGGAAATCGACCTCAGGGTACAAAGAGAGTATATGATATGATAGTTGTGTTTTTCTCGTTGCTAATGGCGTATATGGTTTTTGTTACTATATACATTTCTGTGAAAGGCATTGAGTGGGCAATATGCGCAAACAGCAACCGGTTTGAAGCGAAACTACTTTGGGACAATAGCACATTCCGTGACTTGATTCTCTCATTGCTAGCTACTTACGTTCTCTATCTGGTTAGCTCGCTGCTGTTCATGGATCCATGGCACGTTTTCAGCAGTATGCTGCAGTATCTTCTGTTGAGTCCTGTTTATGTGAATGTTATGAATGTGTACGCCTTCTGTAACACACATGATATCTCATGGGGTACAAAAGGCGATACAGCTCAAAAGTTGGACTTAGGCGTTGTGCGCGCCGATGATTCAGGGAAACTTGAGCTCGAACTCCCCACGAGCACAGAACTTGTTGATAAATACTACCTTGACGAGGTTGAAGTATTAACCTCGGCTGTACCTAAGGAAGAAGCACATAAACCGTCTGAAAGTGATCAGAGGCGGGATTACTATGCGTTGTTTAGATCTGCCAACGTTTTGGTGTGGGTAATCATGAACTTCGCACTAATTGCAGTGGTCTTAAATGTTGGTGGCTTCCAGACACTAACTGGAAAGTCTAATTCTAATGATAGTAATGGCTCTGCATCAGGAACTACATCAGGTACGACTCAAAAATCCGTTGCATTAATTGCGCGAGCTGGGCAAGACGTCTGTGTCGAGCTATCATCTAGTGGTACAATTGAATCAAAAGTTTACATGGCCGTAATCTTTTGGTCAGTTGCGATCATGGCTGCATACCGATTTATCTTGAGTGTTGCTTATCTCTTCGTTTGGGCGTTTAGAGCAGTATAACTTATCATAATCATGCAGCGCGATTATGATACCCTAACATCTACAGAAACCCTATCCTGATTCAACATTAGGTATTGATGATCTTATCTAGAGTGTCATCAGAATTAAATAGAAGATTAAAAAGCATAAGGTATCTTTAACTCAAAACTCTATCCAAGTCAATGTTTTCTTCACTTAAGATTAATCTTGACAATGATGCAAAGATTTATCAACTAGGAAATGAGATTACTGGTACTATAAAGTTTAAGGGTCTCCAGAAAGGCATACCTTTGGCAGGTCTGAGCATCACTCTGGAGGGTATCATCAAGACACTTCAAGTTCAAGGACCGTATAGTACTTTGATTGAGGAGAAAAATGTCTGTGAGATTACCGAGAAGCTTTTTAATGAGGACAGTACTGAAATAACGAGCAGTACTAACAACACTTTCCCATTTAAGCTAGAAATTCCACCTACCATTCCGCCTAGTGTGGTTATTTCAACGCATAATAGAATCGAGTATAAATTGAAAGTCCAAGTGCCTCGTTCTAAGACAATAACGACACAGACTCGTAACATCTATGTTGTTGCTGCTAACCAGAGTGAAGACGTCAATAAAGAAGGTGTCAAAATCATTCATAGCAAAGCATCCGTATCTGCAGATGACAACGATGAGGTATTCTATTATGGCGCTCGCGAAAAATCCCCTGAGAGCTCTAATAATATTAAAGGTAGTCCTGAAAGGTCTATCTTTATGACAACTTCATTCAACAAGTCACATATATTCACTGATGAGCCTCTTGATATTGGTGTGACATGTTATTTTCAGGGTAAACTTCCAGCAATGGTATTGCGAAGTTTCAAGGTTTTCGTGACGGAATGGACCTACATTAGTGCCAGGGGGCAGTCAAACAAGGAGGTCAAGCATCACGTTGTGTTTCAATTGGACGGACCCATAGATATGACCGATACGTCTGTCCATGACTTTTCTAACTTAATCAAGGAAAAGGCAACCTTCCCTGAACTACCTCCAGATTTTAAGGAAGAAACCATGGAGCGTTACTATGATATCAATGTTCACGCTAGTTTCTACAAGGGTACTGTCAATTCAGATGCTCCGCTTGTTGCTATCCACTTGAACGCGACCAATAAAATCTATATATTGGGTCAAAAGAACCTTTCCATGTTGCCCTCATTCAGCCGAGTCCACTAGTAATAAAACTTCTTCATTGTACGATAAGTTTTTAATTGATGTAAAGCTATAATTTCCCTTTTGATATATTCTCCATACTCTAATGCGCGGCGAATTTCTTTTTCTGTTGCTAGTTGACTGTTCTTACGATACGCAGCCTTCAATTGAGCACGAACTTTATCGTAGGGCTGAGGATAAAATGTTCCCAAATAAAGCAATTCCTTGAATTGATCAAGAACTTCTCTCCTTAGATTATTTGTAAGTCCAGACATGCATTTATGTTCAAGAAATAATAACTAACGGTGTGTTGACAGTAAAATCAATAAATATAAATAATGAGCTTTGAGGATTCACATGATACGTATATTCGAGGACATCACCTTCTTCTCCCGCCTGTGCGCACCACTGCTGCATATAAATATATAGTTATTGATCCGATAATTCAATCACATTAAAATTGTGGCAATGCAATCTAGAAACGGCTACTCGGATCTTGTAGCTGAGATATTTGAAGAGACTAATTCTCTTGAAAACATTCCAGCTTTACGTAAAAAACTACTACGTGAGAAGAGCCTGCTAGATTCACAGCTTCAGACTGGTATTCAAGCCCAAATGCAGCTTCTCAGTGACTGCATGCAAAATCTCGGGCAAATTCAGGAAAATATTCGGACTTCAAAGGGTAATATGTCTGAATTGAATGATCTATATGGTGGATCAGCCCAGAGAATAACTAACTTTAGTGGCACTCAAGAAGTGTCCAAAATCCTGGCTAACTTTGATGTTACCCAAAAATTTGTAAACCATTTTGAGACCTTCAAATCGCAAATTAGGTTGGCTGCTAAACTTTTGGAAAGTGATGGAGAGTTCGATATCGATAAGGAAATGCCTAATTTCGTTCCGGTCCATTTCATTCTAAACCAGCTTCTCCAAACCAAGGATGAAGTTATGTCATATCTGTTTTTGGACGGTTCTTCCTCAGACACGAGGTCAACTGTGAAAAAGCTATACCAGCCATTGGATTCTCTTGTAGCAAGATTTGATGAAACCATGAGTATTATTGCCGAAGAGCTGTTAGAAGTCCTTAGAGTGGGGAATAAATCATTAGTGGTGCGTACTGCAAAAATTATTGAGATGGAAGAGCGTCAGGATATCATTGTTAAGCTCTCCTTAAAAACTGCTAACTCTCGTGGTGCTGGAAAAAACGGTATAAGTAACACTAGCGGTGCTTCGAGTACCCCCACGAGAGAGCCACGGAAATGTTTAGAGAAGTTTTTCAAGAATATTGAAAACTCTATAAAATCTCAATTTGATAATTGTATGTCTAGTTTCCCTCCTGATGCCGAACCAAAGCTATTGCTGGAAAACTTAAGCTTTGTAAATAGCGAACTGATTGGTGCCAAAGAAGATTTGGTGCCGTGCTGTCCCAAGAGATGGAATATTTTCCAAAAGTACGTGACGTGGTATCACCAAGGTGTGCATCGGGTTTTGGAAACCATAATGAGATTCGAACCCCACGCCGAAATAATTTTGGAAATCCTTCGATTTGTCAAGGAATATTACGCGACCATGTCCTCAGCGTTCGGTATTACCAGAAAACAGAACCCCGAGCTGTTGTCTCCTCCTCTGTTAGATGGTCGTGAAAGAAACCTCTATGATGATTATCTTAACATCTTAGTATCGAAGTTAAAACAGTGGTACATGACTATATGGTTGCGTGAGAAGCAAGACTTTGAAAATGATGTTTTTCACCCTGAGTACCATAATGATGGAGTAGGTTTGGAAACCCATACTACAGTTACTAAGTTAATTGCTCAACAATTAGAAGTATCGGCGAATTGTGGACAGGCAAGAGTTATTGCTGGATGTGTTGAGGCATGCTGTGAAATTATTAGACAAAGACAAGAAGATTGGATCAGTCTTATTCGTGATGTTACAGAAAAGGCGACTAATGGTGATCCTACAGCCCCCCAGGGACTTTATGAGTATTTGTTTGTTATCGCCAATGATCAAGACCGCGCATATGCATTCTTAGAGCAATTGTCGGCAAAATGGTCTGAGCCCATGCCTCCAAGATACCAAAATAAGGTAATTGAGCTATTTGCTGGAGCTCAAGAGGGCTATCAAGATGTAACAAAATCCTGCTTTCTAATGAATTTGAAGGTCATATTCTCCGATACCCAACCAGCATTTAAACAAGTATTCAAGAGCGATAAATGGTATGCAGGGGCAAGTATTCAAGCAATAACCGATACTTTAGCGGACTTTGTCTCGGATGCTAAAAAATTATTGCTACCTGACTTGTTCCAAATATTTATTGGTAAGCTCTGTACCGAGACTATCCTCGTTTACTTGCGAGCAATGATTCCTGAGACACCATCCAACAACAACAAAGGCCGAAAACTCAACTTGCCACGTGGTAAAGAACGTATTATGAGTGATGCCAAGGCATTGTATGACTTTTTCACTGGAGAAGAATGTGGGCTCGATAGCGATAGTACTAGGGACGTTTTCTTCATATTTGACTTGTTTGGGGATGTCCTTACCGCCCCCTTATCGCAAATCCCATCATTATTTAGTGAGCTAAGAACTAACGAGAGAGATGCACCACTTGATTTGTTCGAATTCATGGTAAGACTTCGACCAGATGTTGATCATAAGAACATTAAGGATGTTATGGCAAAGGTTCTCGAGTTTGCTGTGCAGAGCGAGCCTGTTCCTCTTCAAGATGGTGAAGAATTAGTGCATTCATTCCTTTACGAGTTTAATCGCGTTTAAAAAAATACCTATTTATTTATTATATTTTTATTAGATCTCTCGATCCGTCGTCCTCGTCTATCCACCCGGCTGCAGATTTCCTCACGTGATGGTTAGATAATTCTTTCAAGAAAATAAAATAATTATTTTTCACCCTAGTGTTGATTATTACCCAGTAGATTGTAGATCAATTGAAGAATGTTGCGTACAGTAAAAGCTAAAAACGCAAGAAGCAAGCGAGCTTTAAATAACCGCGCACCCAAGGCAGTCGAGAATGTCAAAAAGGCTCTCTTTGTACCTGGTTCCACTTCTAATAAATTCCTGCATGATGTTTTTGTTGACTTGGAGGGTCTTAAAAAACCTGACGCGACTAGATTTCAGCGTAAAAATGAAATAAGACCATTCGAAGATTCTTCTTCCTTGGAATTTTTCTCTGACAAGAACGATTGCTCTCTACTGGTTCTGTCTACTCATAGTAAGAAGCGATCCAACTGTTTGACGTTTGCACGCACTTTTAACTATCAAATCTACGATATGGTTGAGCTTATGATTGTAAATGCTAAATTGATGAATCAATTCCCTGGCCAGGGATTCGATATTGGCATGAAGCCCATGATGGTGTTCAATGGTCCACTATTTGATGAGTACCCTACCTACCAGCATATCAAGTCTCTATTTTTAGACTTTTTTAGAGGTGAAGAGTCATCATTGCTTGATCCTGCCGGACTTCAGCATGTCATAACTGTTTCAGCAGGTGCAGCAGAGGGTGTTGAGGTTCCGGAATCCGGAATAAATATGCCCAAAGTCCATTTCCGAGTCTACATGATGAAAACAGAACATTCAACCACACCGAAAAAGCCACGTGTTGAGCTCATGGAAATTGGACCGAGAATAGAGTTCGCCATTGGTCGTGAGCAGCTGGCTAATCCTGAAATGGAGAAGCAAGCTATGAAGCGCGGTAAGCAGGAGGAGAGAACAAAGAAGAACGTCGAGATGGACATTATGGGTGATAAATTGGGCCGTATTCATGTTGGTAAGCAGGACCTTGGTCAACTACAGACCCGTAAAATGAAAGGTCTTAAGCGAAAGTATGACCAAGCCAGTGAGGATGAAGAAGATAATGATGCTACCAATAGCGAAGATGATGATTCTGGATCAGAAGAATTTGATGGGTTTGAATAAGTTAATTTGTTACTGTTGTTTTTATTATATTAATTTAATCTATTATTGTTATTTCTTAGCATCCTCTTGGCGTTGTCGCTCGTTGTTATGTAGTCTCAACAGATTTCTCAACAACATCATTATAGTGACCTTTCCTGTCATTGGCACATATAAAGATGCCCTCTCTTTGACATCAACATTGAAATTCTTCTCGCTACTGAAGTTTACACACACAGCACCGTATTTGACATGATCCAATGGGAATTTATAGTTGGCCGATGGTACACCGGTGATTATAACATCAGAGCTAAGTGCCGCATCCTTAAGGGAAATATCCACATCAGTGACTACGTGTTTAATGTGGTGTAAGCCATCACCACGAGTGAATTTCTGAATTCCCTTTATATCGGCCGAGTAAACTGTGGCACCATCGTTAGCAAGCAAAGCAGCCAATGGTCTGCCGACAATTTCACTGCGGTTCACAACCGTGATGGTCTTTCCATACAATCGATTCCCGTAGGACAATACCCGATTGTAAACACCCAGATATTCAAGAATTTTCACACATGCTAGTGGGGTACACGGTAAGATAGACTTTTGCTTCTGTTCAGCATCCAGGAATCTCATGTTCTGGTAGAGATTCTGGATATAAACGTGGCTCAATCCTTCCACATCTTTGTCCTTGGAAACAACCTGCTGAAGGTATTGGTCTTGACTTCCTCCAAACACGGGGAAGTACACAAGAATTCCATCAACATCTGCATTGGAGTTTGCATCAATGATTGCTTCCTCAAGATTCTCTTTAGCAACTTCTCTTAGCTGATACTTAAACCCAAGCTCCTCACTGGTCTTGCACGTCCAGTCAGCGTAAGTACGGGCAGCAGGATCATTATTGGCAAGAAATCCCACCAGCATTGGCGGTCTCGGAAGTTGAGACACACCAGTTTTTAATTCTTCAAAAAATGTTTTAGCAATTGTTGAGGCTAAAATGGCTTTTCCTGCTACTTTAGACATCACTGGGATTTTTGTCAAAACACTAAATTATTTTATTTTCCTTGATAACTTTATAGTTTACACATGATATGGACTTGAGAACGACCTGCGCAAATTAGGGTAACTAGTGATATTTATTTATCTATTTGACGCGCTCGAATCAAGTGATATGAAAAAAGATGGCACTTCAGTTTAGTGTACATCGAGAAGATGGATCCGAGCTTAGACAAGGAAACTCGCTTCTATTCTATGATGAGACGATTGAGTTGAAACTACATTCAGAAAGACTTTGTGAATTGCATCTTTATATCACAATAGTAGGCGGGTTGCAGGACCGTGAAATCAGCCATAACGTAGTAATACATGACGGAAATCTACCACAAAATAAAGACTTCAATGAAATAATCCACATAAGGCATCCTCGTAGTCCATTACGAAACCCGCATTTACATATTTCAGTAACACCTAAGTTCGCGCCGGAAGCACCAAAACTGGGGGTCAATAGTAAATTTAATTCCTCTTCAAGACTGCTTACTCCACTAAGACCAATCCAATCAAGTACTGCAGGATTTACAGTTCCGTTTTATGGGCCACCTGCCGAGAATTTTGGTGGGAGCATAACTCGCAACGAGTTGGGAGGTCACGCTCGGGCAATCTCGACCATCAGCAATCTTGATCAGTTAAATATTAGCACTGAGAAACCGACGTCACAGTATTCTATTATTAATAATTTTGAAAACTCCGATTTGGCTGGTGAAGACGATACCAATAATACTAAAATTGAGTGGGAGGCTCCTATCACCCAAGCTTTGGAACTCGAAATAAGATCTTTGCGGCCAGCTCTTGAAAGAGATCGTGTACTTGCTGAGATAGATCTCGTTTCTGGTGCTCATCCTATTCGCATAACCTCATTACATGTCACTTTAGATGACGGTTTAGCTGATCTCATGGGATCCCAAAATTTGCCAATAATATTGGACCCTAGTGAAAAGCATGCTTTTTGTTATAACCTACAGCTTAGGACTGCTCCAGCATCACCAGCGGCAATTCCAGTTACCAGAAAACCACTGGTGCTGAACCTGAATTGTGAAGTAGTGTTCGAGGATGGTGGGTGCTCCCCGCAGATCACCACGGTTTGGATGCCTATTGTCGATTTTGAAGGTACTCAAGGACCTATCCCTAAGACACCAGCTCTCAATTTGAATTCGCCGATGATGCCAACGCAAATGAGTTCAGATAGCAATAACAACAGCCATATTCTAACCACCAATATGAACATCAATGCCACCTCTCATCTACTAGGTGCGGGAGGTTCTTCAGCGACTTTGGATCTGGTATATACACCAAGAAAACAATCATCCTCGTCTAATCTGTCTTTGATGGGTGGTGTAACTATTATTATGACTGGACCACAATTCGTCAAGGTAGGAGACATATTTGAATGGACTGTAAAGGTAATGAACCGTTCACAACGGAACAGGATGTTTACTTTTAGTTTTGGCAGCCCGATTCGGGAACTCAGTCGCCCCGAAACCTTTACTGGTAATGATCGTATGACGAGTATCTCTAATTACAACGTAGAATTCTTGCGAAGAAGAGCAAACTCTCATTATAGAAACAGCGGAGGAAATCGAGGAATTATTCCACTGTGCCATGACCTTAAGATTGGGAATCTGGGTCCCCAGGTTTGTTATGAAACAAGAATTCAGTTATTTGCTTTACATTCAGGAACTCATACTGTTGACAATGCAAAGATTGAGGATCTCTCCAGTAGAGATATATATGATGTGGGGAGTTTATTAGATGTTATTGTGGAGGTATGATTATATTTATATGTACATTTAGTTCTAAAAACCATCAGTTTACAGAACATGATTTTTTAATTGGTTTTATGCAATTTTCATATAAATCTCATTTGCTCCCTAAAGAAGCACGGTGTGTGTGCTCTGGCGGCTCGCGAACTGTCAACAAAAAAACCCTACACAATGCACGCACCAGCCCAAAGAAGACTCTCAGTTAATTACAGCAACGTTCCTACCTACTAAAATGGTATATATCAGCAATGAGATGTCCAATCGATCAGTAAGTAACCCCCTTATTTTTATTTTCTTTTTCTTTAAATCAGCACTAACTATTTAATTTAGCCCATTCCGGAATCGGAATTAATAACCCTAGCGGAAGGTTCATTTAAGGACCATCGATCCAACATATCCGAGGGAATCAAAGCATTCCTTGCAGCATTGACTAACCAGAATGATAATCCAAGCTACAAATATGTGGTTTCAGTGAGCATTATTGAAGACGCTGCTCGTGGCCCCGTTAAAACCTACACTGGTGCATTCTGGAACGAAAGCCAAGACGGACAGCACACATTTGAACTGAAATCCTTGCAGCTTCTCGTGACATTGATCTGGATTCGCATTTGAATTAATTTAATTATATCATTTAGTTAAAGTCATTCCATATCATTTCATAGCGTCCTTAAATAGAGACTGATACATGTAAGCCGCGCTCAGCACTAGCTCAATATCTTTTTCAGTCCAATCTGCAGTCGGCAGAGCTTGTAAAAATATCATGAGATCCTGAAATTCCATCTGTTTCAATTCCTTGCTCCATTTAACTAAAAATGCCGCACATACATAGACATGGAAATCAGAAAATCCCTGAGGTCCTTCTGCTAAATATGTATCCCATATCCTGATGGCACAATTCATCGGCACTTCACGCATAAGCAAGCAATTCATCCAACGAAAACTGAACTGCATGAACTCAATTCCCTCCTTTTTCAAATAGGAAACTAACTCGCTATCAATTTTCGATACCAACATTTCTAAGTTCCGTACCTGTCTATGAATTCCTGGTTGAGCATGAATATAATTGTCTTGGATTCCATCGAGTAATTTACTCAGACACCAATAACTATCAGCCTCAACAGCATCGAGCTGCCCGGGTTTTAATGTGCTAGGGTCCATTGCTTCAACCCTTCGAGTCCCCGCATATTCAGTTAAAAAGGTCTGATAGAATGGGGTTACGAGGTCATTTATTCCCTGAACGTATCCACTAGCAGGATGTCTGATTGCCCATAGATACAGAATACGTTCTAGCGAACGTTGGGTGGCCTGGTAGGCATATAAATGAATATGAGGGTTGGTTCTTGGTACATCAATTGATATTTGGTGCCACATTGACTGATCCATACTAGAAGGTTTAGCAAATTCTTGTCTTATAGAGCTCAAATAGTCTTCTCGTTTCTTCTGCAATGTTCGATCTCGTCTTTCTGCTGTGGGTGGTAGATAACCCAACAAATGAGCCCATATTCGAGGTCTCAAATCAGCAGGTACACCACTCCACGCAAGATTCCTCAGCTGATTGGTGTCTACCGTGGGTGAGCTTAAGACATTCTGAAATTTAATTATGCGACTGACTTGTGAATTCAATTCATCACGTTCAGCCTTAGCAGCAGCTTCGCTAGGCCCCGACCGTTCAGGTGTTGGTTGCTGGAGATATGTAGTACTTGATAAGCTTCGTGCGGTCTGCCGGGGAGGAACAGTATCGAAGTTTGTATCCCAATCATCATCTAAATCAAAGTAAGCTTTAGAGTCATTGGACACCAAGGACGACACTGATGGAGAAGAAATCCTACTTGTTGAAGCTGCGGCACCCTTTCTGTCAAAATTGTACTTCTTCTCCTTCCTCTTACTTGGGGGCGGTTTTGAGGCAGTTATATGTTCAGTGTGAGATCTTCCAGCACCAATGCTGACTTGTTGTCCGTCAGTAAAGTTTGTGCTATGTTTTGATTCAGATTTCTTTGGAGCCATACTGGCAATTTTCTTAAAGAAAGTAGATGCAGGTGTTCCTCTTCCGCCATCTTCGCTAAAGATATATTCATTGCGGTCTATCTCAACCATTTCATCATCGTCATAGGGCATAATAAATAGACTTAAATTAAATCAATGAAGAAATTCAATAATTTAGTAAATTTCTTAACTAAATTTCCAGGGCTGAAGATTGTCTTCAAATGATTTTCGAATTCCTTCGAACAACGATAAACAAGCGTATCGATAAACAAGCTGATCCGTCGTAAGGTAGGTATTGTCAGGTATTACGTCAGAGGTATTTCGGTTATATGCCCAAGTGGCTATTCTCAGCACTATCTGATCACACTGTAAAGGTCACTGTAAATATTTGATAGTCAATTATGGCGATAATATCAATTAAGTTCTATATTCCATGAAAATAGAATATATATTTAGAAGTCATTAGACTCGCTTGTTCATCAGGTGACAATACTGCTGCCAACTTACATCTAAAAGGTATCGATCGCCCTACCCTGTCACTTTCCCCCATGCACTGGAAGGGCAACATCTGACACGCACAAACATATGCAGCAGGGGCGATATAGAAATCTATAAAGTATTCATTATTTTACCACAATTCGATCTCCTGTTATCATATTTCCTGTCAGTAAATATTAATGAAAAGTTGATGATTGTTTATATGAATTGAGTAATGCAACTCGCTCTGGAACACTCACCCCACAATATCATAACTCATATGTGGTAATCAGAATGTAGCAGTACCGTACCCTCTAGTGATGACCGCATCGCCTTAAGATCAATGTCGCTGAAGTTCATGAACAAATTGCACTACACTTGGTTCAAAAGACTTCGCATTATATACTATATATAATGGAACATATCTACCAGTTTATATGTATTCTAATCCAATGAAATTTATTTTCTCGATGCTGACTTCAAAGGCGGTTTTTCTCGAAGCGTCTACAGCTGGCTATTGGCGATTACATAAAGAAGGTCCCTTACCACATCCACAAACGGGATTTACACTTTAAATAGTCAGTTGAATTCATTATTATTGTATCTTCAGATACCAAATATTAGATATAACGATGAGCAAGATTCCGCATTCAAATTCCGATTGGGACAGTGAGACTGTCGTAGGTTCTCGTGTTAGAGTAGGAGGTGGTGGACCTCGTAGTAACGTTGCTCGTGGCAATGCTGCTTTGAATAGTGCTTTTAGATCCGGAAATGTTATTTCCACCGAACGAAAATTTGGAATCGGAAACCAATCTAATAACCCTGAAGGTCAAAGATTAGCTAAAATTGACCGGGATGATAATGTTGCACCACCTCCTAAGGTAAGCCTTAGTGTTGGGCGCGCTATTCAACAGGGTCGTCAAGCTAAGGGCATGTCTCAAAAAGATCTCGCAACAGCTATGAGTGAAAAGCCCCAAGTTGTTGCCGATTATGAATCTGGACGTGCTGTTCCGAACCAGCAGGTTCTGGGCAAAATGGAGAAACAGCTTGGTTTGAAACTCCGTGGAAAGGATATTGGAGCTCCCCTTCCTGCTAAGGGTGCTAAGAAATAAATAAAGTAAATTATGAGTAACTTTTTTTTTATCTGAGAACACGAATTAAGAAACAATTTCTTATAAGTAATTTTAAATTAATTAGTTTATATGAATCCAAACTGTGATTGAATCTCCTCTATTATTTACTTTTGGTGTTTGTGTGGAGGGGCCCTACCCTATAGATATTTTCGTACCAACTTCTCTTCAAAAAAAAAGAAAGAAAGAAACTCCTCGGAAATTATGACGAAATTTTCAGCAGGACTTAATCAGAAATTCGAGTCTGCATCAGACATTGAACCCAAACTCTCTGGTTTGGTGGATGGCGTAACAGAAGTAAACTTAGGTGGCAACTCTTATGGTGTTGGTGCTTGTGAGGCTCTTGCTGCTAAATTTGCTCATGTCTCTACTCTTGAGATTGCCAATTTAGATGATATGTTTACTGGCCGTTTACGCGCTGAAATTCCCCAATCCTTGGATGCTATGTTGAGTGCTCTTCTTAAGTGTCCTAAATTGCATACCATCAATTTAAGTGATAACGCTTTTGGAATCGCTACCATTGATCCTCTAGAAAAGTTCTTCAGTCAGCATATTCCCTTGCGTCATTTAATTCTTGCCAATAATGGTTTTGGTCCCGAAGCTGGCTCCCGTGTTGGTAAGGCATTGGAAGAGCTAGCCACTAAGAAGAAACAGCACCACTCTAACGCAGCACCACTTGAAACAGTGATCTGTGGACGTAATCGTCTTGAAAATGGTTCTATGGAAGCATGGGCACGTTTCCTTAAGGCTCATGGAACCGTCAAAGACCTGCGTCTCTACCAAAATGGAATTCGTGTCGAGGGTATCCAGACCTTGATGGCAGACGGCCTCAAATATTCACCAGAATTGGTGGTACTAGATGTTCAGGATAATACTTTTACTACTAAAGGCACTCAAGCTATGGTTGAAGTCATGGACAACTGGAAAAATATAAAAGAGATCACAGTTAGCGACTGTTTATTGAATAGAGATGGTGGATTGATTTTGTGCAAGAAACTCAGCACCTCGAACTATTTGGAAAAATTAGAAACTTTGCGTTTGCAGTACGATGAAATTCACGAAGACGGTTTGGTTCACCTGGCTGATGCGGTTAAGAACAAACTCACTTCTTTGAAGCTGTTGGAGATTAACGGTAACTGCTTCAGTGAGGAACATAACTTAATTGAGGCTATAAATGATGTATTCAGCGACCGGGGATTTGGTGAGCTCGACGAACTTGATGATATGGAGGAGAATTCTGATGACGAGGAAGAAGAGAGTGACGATGAAGTTGATGAGATTACGGAAAAGCTTGCGAAATCTACAATTTGATATATAAGTAAATATCTTTTTTTATCTAGCAATCGTAGTTTGTTTATTTAATTGAATTTTTGCTTCGAGTTCCCGTTTGGTAAATGTGATACTTTCATCTTTGCGGTACCAATGCTTTTCTAACCATCGCTGAATATGCTTTTCCTTATATTTAATTGACTGAGCACTAAATCTGCTAATCACAACTTTTATTTTCCAATTCTTCCTACCTAGAGCTAGGTCAAACCAACTTGGCGTTCCTGATCGGTTAGGATCCTTCAGGTTGATGTACGTTATTGTGAAATCATAGATTTCAGTAAGGGGGTAATCTCTTAAAAATGTAACAGCTGGAACAAATGCGTGGAAATGGGGATATAGCAGATTCTGTAATTTAGGACACCCGTTTTTAGCACATTCAGCACGATGTTGAAGCATGAGGGTAGCTGACCACGGTGTAACCTCGGGGAAAATTACCAACCACTTCCCTCCATGGTGTTTCCAGGGACTCTCAAGCAATGGAGATAGTACTGATGCCAACATCTTATCAGGAACTCGCCAAACTGATCGTTTACTCCAAGAATTGTATAGAACACTTAATGAAGGAAGGCGTACGCAATGTTTCCAAACGAAAAAGAACGTGGAATTATCTATCTCACAGAGTGAAGATAAATGTAGTATAGTAAGGTAATCAAGAAAGCCCTGGTGATTACTGATTACTACCGCTAATTCTTGAGAGTTCACGAGTTCCTGACCTATAATTTCGATCTCGAATGATCGATCATATATACCATTTATAGTCTTCTGGAATGCGCGAATAAAATGACCTTGTACTTTAAAGGGGCATTCTAGGGCCCAACTACTAAATGGCTCAACAATCAACAAATAAACTAAACCTAGCAAAAGTGCGCAAACACTTTGGGAGATCGCACAGAGTAAGGCTATTTTATTGTCATCAATTCCAATGCGATGGAGAAACAGTGAGACTTGGTGGGCAAGTTGGCTTGCCAAAGCCAAAAACGAATTAGGCTCATCAATCTCAATAGCTAAGTTCTCGTCAGGAGAAGTTTCATGATTGCTAGTTGATGGTTCAACTCCCATTATGTTTTATTCAGTTAGCTTATCAGTTATATATCTAGTTGTGTATTGTTGTTATTATTATTGTTTACGGTACGTTCGAAATGTGGTGGTATCTCGGCAGGTAAACCCTAGTTCCTCCAATTCTGGGATTAGGTAAAGCGGTGGTTTTACCGTGACACTGGGCTTGGGTGATGCAACCTTCGAATATCTAATCCGATGCACCCATCTTTTGATGAAGGGCGATACTGAGGTTTCGGATATATTAACTCTTTGAGGATTCTCATTAGCTATGAGTGGATGAATAATGAAACCCGGCTTAGTAACCGTTTTACTTGAACTTAGAGTGCCGAATTCTCGTTCACAATACTCATCTACAAATGCTGAAGGGTCTTTAAGTAAATTTTTACGCCTTTGAGAGTGATCATAAAAGCTACCTGGTGTGACTGGCTCATCATCAGATCTGAAGATTTCTTTCCAGGTTCGTAAAGACGTACAGAAATCTGTATGAGAATCAGCATCACCGAGTGAATTTTGTTGGTGAGCTTCAGCGGCCAACCCAGTATTAGATGTAATATCTTGAGGCAGGCAAGCTGTAGAAGAAAGGTCCATTGCGATGCCGATTTTTCTATTACGGTCCTTCCTGGAGATTAAATGATTGGTGTTGATCATGCTTTCGGGACTGGTCAATGGCGATTCTGAAACCTCTTGTTCATCAGTTGAATACACACTGGAGGTTTCCGACAGAGATCTACAACGTCTTTCCGTGGGAAACGAAAATAAACAAGGCGAATGCATTGGTTGGAATGTATTGTGTAGATCAGCTTCATGCCTGAGCTGTTTCAGTGACTTTTCACCACTGTCATCATCACCACGAATATTCAGAGTAGAATCAATTGGATCAAAGTCTGAAATGTCAGCATCAGCTTCTGTTGATTTATTTCCCCAAATCAATTGAGTAAAACTACGAAGGTACTTGGCCCTTGAGGACCCATTATTGTATGTCTCGTAATGGTTTCTATGAATATTTCTCATTGATATAAAAAAAATTGATTTTCCTATATTGATCTACTTAAGTCTATATATATATAACCACATCCTCGGCACTTTAAAAAATAAAAGAGAATAAACGTTAAGTACAATTCGAATTCTGGAAACTTTACATCCTCTTGCATAAACATATGCACGTTGAACTTAAATTTCAGTTTCTATTATATAATCACTTAGGGCTAATTCAAAAGAACTTTGTTCTTACTAATACATTTAAATGTGGGTAAGGTTTGAAGATGCCCTCCCCGTTGGAGAGGTTCGTGAAATTCCAACTCCCAAAAATTCTAAATCAACTTTCTTAATAAAATATAATAATGAGTGCCCCTGCTGCCCCCCAAGAACAAGCTCAGCCCCAGCGCGGATTCGGTAACCGCGGTGCCGGTGGTCCCCGTCGTGGTGGTCCCCGTCGTGGTGGTCCTCGTCGTGGCCGCCGTGAGGAGAAGGGATGGGAGCCCGTCACCAAGCTCGGCCGTCTCGTTCAGGCTGGTAAGATCACCTCTCTCGAGGATATCTACTCTCAGTCTCTCCCCGTCAAGGAGACCGAGATCATTGACCGCTTCTGCCCCAACTTGAAGGATGAGGTTATGAGAATCAAGCCCGTCCAGAAGCAAACCCGTGCCGGTCAGCGCAACCGTTTCCGTGCTGTCGTTATCGTTGGTGATGGTAATGGACATGTTGGTCTTGGTGTCAAGACTTCCAAGGAGGTTGCCACTGCTATTCGTTCTGCTATCAACATTGCCAAGTTGAACATTATCCCGATCCGTCGTGGATACTGGGGTTCGCTTATTGGTAAGCCCCACACTGTTGCCTCCAAGGTAACTGGTAAGTGCGGTAGTGTCACTGTCCGTCTTATCCCTGCCCCCCGTGGTAAGGACATCATTGCCTCTCCCTCTGTCAAGAAGCTTCTTCAGTTCGCTGGTGTCGAGGATTGCTACACTTCTTCTGTTGGTAGCACCCGTAGCACTGAGAACACTTTGAAGGCTACCTTCACTGCTATTGGTAACACCTACGCTTTCCTCACTCCTGACTTGTGGCACAACACCCCCAAGTACGTCTCTCCTCTTGACCGTTACCCTGTTGAGGCTAGTGGCAAGCGCAGCCAGCGTCGTCACTAAATTTAGAGCTCAATATATTAACAGTTAGCTTAGAGTATCTTATTTGGTAAACAGTTTTTATATTTTTAACTACGTGCAGACTTCATTAGTATGTTGTTGAAAGCACGATAATGCATGACAGAGCCGCTGACGCACGTTAAAATGATCAATGCCGCGTAATTGGCCATCAGCAATTTCAATGCTGGGAGTTGGTGATGGTGAATTTGGTGCGGATAAGAATCGCATAGGGGTGCTCTCTAGGGATCGCTCAATTTCGCTCATTGAATCATAATCGGTCTCAATTTCAAGATCATCAATTTTAATGATCGACGTTAAAGATGGAGGACTGCTAATACTTTTGGTCATATTTTCATATATAAACTCACTGTTGACTGAGTCACTGTTGACTGAGTCAATTACATCACTATTTGTAAGTGATTCGCACTGGATATTGGCCCATCTAGCAAGGAGAATTACAGAAACATAGCACGCAATTCCGCCTAGAAACGAATCAAATATTATAACCGGCTCGGATGTAAGAAGAGACATTGATAAATTAAAATGATATACTGAAATGTACTTATATATATACGTTCGACTGTAGATATTCTAAATGAAAATTGATTACGAATCTTTTAAAGCTTGAGAAACTTTATTTTTAAGTTACATAAAATTTCACATTTGCTGGCTCTTGTATATATGCACCTCTTGCATGTGAACTAGAGCATGTGGTAGGGTTAGAAGGAGGAAATTGGGATCTTTACATGTTCAAGTTTCTTAGGGTTAGTCTGCCTTGACGATCCTCCACTCCACTTGTTTCTGAAGTGTGCATCTACTGGCCTTACAAGAAGAATTAAAAGAGCAAGGAAAAATTCATCGCTGTAAAAGTGTGAATTTTAATTATTTTTTAAATTTTACTAGTCACGTCCCTATCAATCGATCCGTTCTGTAGACCTTTGAATTTATATTTGCTGATCACTGTTCTTAAACTTGTCAACGTGAGTACGCGAGATTTTTTCTTTTTTAAGGTTTCCTAAGTATACGATAAATGAGCAAGTCCGTGACTGAGAAAAAAGCTGCTGCAGCTGCTGATATTCAGGCTGATGATAAAAAGAAGGAGTTTGAAAAGAAGAAGCAGACATTTATTGTGCGAGCGATTTGGACCTTTGTTATGATCGGTCTCTTCGTGGGCATCATTCTTGCTGGACACGTTTACATTGCTCTTCTGATTGCTATTTTGCAAATACTAAGCTATAACGAGGTAATAAATTTGACAGGAGAAAAGAAATACTTCGATGATTTACCCTGGGGTAGATTATTGAGTTGGTACTTTATGGTAGTTGCCATGTTCTATCAAAAGGGAGAATCAGTATTTATGTTTTTCAAGAACGTTGGGATTTTCGAGAGAATTCTCTATAGATTGATTGCTTTCCACAGACTCAATTGCTATGCTTTATACATGGGTGGATTCATGTTCTTTGTTTGCACATTACGAAAGGGATACTACCAACAGCAGTTTGCTCAGTTTTGTACTACCCATATGGCCGTGTTTTTTGTTGTCATTCAAGGCAATTACATCGAATACAATGTCTTGCATGGACTATACTGGTTTTTAATTCCAGTTTCTTTAGTCATTGTCAACGATATTATGGCCTACGTTTGTGGAATTTCTTTTGGTAGAACCCCCCTAATTCAGGTGAGTCCCAAGAAGACTGTCGAGGGATTTATTGGTGCCTGGATTTTCACAGCAATTGCAAGTTTATTGCTTACTTATCTTGCTGCTTCAAGTGATTACATGATTTGTCCTATGAACCGTGTTGGCGTTAGTGCTTTCTCGAACTATACTTGTCAACATGATTACATCTATATTGCTAAAGAATGGAACTTTTTTGATCTTTATAAGCCAGTGTTTGCCCCTATTTACTTTCACTCTGTAGTGCTGGCAACCTTCGCATCCTTAGTTGCTCCATTCGGTGGATTCTTTGCTTCCGGCACCAAACGAGCATTCAAAGCTAAAGACTTTGGAGATACAATTCCTGGGCATGGTGGTATCGTTGACAGATTTGACTGTCAATTTGTTATGGGATTCTTTGCCTGTATTTATTACGATACATTCATTAAAACCCCTGCTGCACCATCGCTCCGATCGGTGATAGATGCTGTTTCTGTGCTCAGCATTGAAGACCAAAAGCATCTTGTTGAATATTTTTCAACCAAATTATAGATTCATGTAGTAAAAAGGACATAAATCTTTAACTAAACTTAAATTACATTACATTAATATTTGTCATATTCGAACTATTCGAGCTTCAGAGGACCATAGTAATACTGGCGGGTGGTCTTACGACAGTTTCTTAAGCTACGATGGCCCTTTGTACTTTGAACTGCTGCCCGTCGATCACGGTTGCTGTCCTTTGCAGGATCATAATAGTACTCATTGTCGGCTCTACGCCCAGTAATGTCCTCAATGGCGCCCTCGATGGTGCCAATACAAGGAATAGATTTTATCAGCTCCTTTACCTGCGATTTTGCAAGAGAATTAAGCTTGGGATTGATTTTACGGACTGCCGATAGTGGGGTTGCACTCAAGCGTGAGAATGCGATGTGATTGATAATAATATTGCACAAATCTGCACTGACGGATTCTGAGAGTTCTTGATGAGGTCGCTGTTTGCGAGGCTCCTTCTGCACAGGCTGTTCACCGTCCCGAGATTTTTTCTCCTCTTTAATTTCAGCCTCGCCCTCATCTTTGCTCAGCTTTTGTTCAGGTTCGCAGTCAAGTTTACGCTGCTTGTTTGGTCTATCAGCATCAGTGTCAACATTATTATGTTTTCCCAAAGCCTTAGGAGATGCACTGCCAGCAGCACTAAGTTCTCCTTGTACTTCTCCAGGTTCCTGTGGTACTAGTTGCTCGTTTTGTGTATTCTCTTTATCGCTGTAATTGGTTGCCTTCCAAGGGGAGCTCTGGCAAAAGCTAGAAGCCGGAAGTGACCATGTTTCTTCCTCAGTAATATCAGAGTGTAAAGATTCATTAACAACCTCGACAATTGCTTTGTCACCGTGAATATCTAAGCATACACCTTCGACACCCTCAACATTGAGTACTTGACCCTTGGCAACATTGAAGCTCTGGGGCTCATCTCCAGGCTGAGAAACATTTACTGAGATTCCGTTCCATCCGATACATTCAATTCTCAAAAGATTTTCGTCTGAAACGTATTTCAGACTAGCGTGAACTCGCGAGGCTAAACGGTTGGATGAGCTCAATGCAAAGTCAGAGGACTTCGAGGAACGACCCACCGTTCTGATCTCACCTGTAACTGGTAATCGTAAAACAAACATCGGCTGAAGCGGTTTATAAGAAGTATCCTTTCTAGAACCGAAATTCTCAAAACTGAGAGGTGCTTGTTGAGGCGATGACGGAGGTGGACTGGAAGCCTGAAGATTGGCTTCAGATGTGGGAATTGGAGTAGGCAACCCCCCAACTTCATCACTTGATTGATGGCCAGCATTGTCGCGATAAATTTGGATTTTGGATTTCACAAATTGACGAGGCTTAAAGGATAAACTCTCATTGCCGAAGGCAGGTAATAAGGCATTTTTCAGATCTATCTCCTGCTGAGATGAAACAACACGACCTGGTGATGAAGGAGGCTCCAACATTATAATATTATGGACAACTAATTCACTTTTTGTCACAATAGGCGGCAGTTAGAAAAGAATATTGTCTATAAAATCAACGATTTTATATTTTTTTTTCTATCTTGCAACAAGTACCACCACTTCAGGTTTTTCCTTCAAGGTGAACCTTTTTTTTCTGTGATTTCAAAAACTTCGTAAAAGAATTCGCGTGAGAAGTAAACGTCAAGCGTGAGAAAATCACTTCATTAAGATTCGCGCCGACACTAACCCTGAATCGAATTCCTGCATGAGTTGAATGCAGGAATGTTGACGCGACAGATAATGAAGATCTAATATTTATAAGTAAATACTTTCAAAATCAGATAATATGGTAAGTTTTATATTATTTTGAATTTGTTTGATTACCTATTATCACTATATAATGTTGACTTATACGGTATTTTCAAAAGATTCATCGGAATTCAGGGTAGGGGCTTGTTTCTACTGTGGGTAGCAATTGACACCATTAATTGGAAAGGACTAGTTATTTCACAAGTCGAGAGATTCATGGTGTTAGTGAATGGTATGAAAGTATTCTTTTAAAAAATTTTTGGTTTTGATAGTAATTTTCCCTAATTTTTTATATGACACTGACTTCCTTAAATATGGATGTTATTTGACCAGCCTATGCCCTCAGGCCAGTTCCTTACACCCACTAACATTTATAGGTTAATCAGTGCACGTCTAAGTAGGTTAGAATAATTTTTTGAAATCAATCTGATACAAAATAGTCTATATCAATGTTACAGCTTTCTTTATTATATAAAAAATGATGGCACGGTTATGATACATATGTCATTTCCTATCTAGGAATCCCTAAACCTACCCTTTCTTATCTGTAAGCGTTGCGCGATGGACACTTACCCTCCATGAATCGGGATTTGCATTATTTCTATTAAACAATGGTCGTAAAGTTTCTGTTTTCTGACGTTTGTTTTTATCCTCTTCACCTTCACGTTGGTAAAAATCAGGAGCCACTTCCACTAACCAGTTCGGTTGTACTGTGGAGATCATGTGCATATATTCCTTGCTGGTAAGAATGAGTGAACTAAACAGTACAAGTGGAGGAGATTTCCGGAATAGAACAGACGAAGGGTGGATGCTGACTCTGACATCTCCAGATAATGTGAGGTACTCACCAGCACTCTGATACTTAGCGATATTTTGGAAAAACCCTGAACAAAGGACTTTCAGTATTGTTTCCTTTTGGTCTGTAACTGAGGAGTGGAAGGAGGTAGCCGTTTTGTCGATATTTGACTTAACTAAGTCGCTTAACTGGGTACGTGCATCCCTTACTTTTAAAAGGACTTTATATTGGAAATAGTTGGTAACACACCATTTCTTTTTGTACTGCGACTCTGCCCACTTATTGTAAATATTGAGCAATGTCAAATGATCTCCCAGAGGACTCTGAAATTGGCTATGAGCCCGTTGGGATTCTGCCTTTTCGTGAGCAGGTTGTGAGGGTCTATAAAAAACACCCGGCATACTCAGCATAGATATAATTGTAATAACTGACTCTAAACATTCAGTTCTCTGAGCAGTGACCATTATTTTAGCCAGTGCAGGTTCCAATGGGAATCTAGCCATCTTCTTACCAACACCAGTTAGGTTAGTTGATTCATCAATCGCACCAAGCAAATACAACTCTTGCAGCGATACTAAGAGTCCAGTACGAGGTGGAGCATCCATGAAATCAAAATTCAACACGTCATTGATACCCATTGATTTAAGCAGAAGGACCGTGTAGCCAAGATTTTCCCTTTGAATTTGGGGTGGTGTGGTCAAAGTCATTTCGTTGTTGAAAGAATATAGCGTATACAGCCTATAGCATACACCCGGACCTGTTCTTCCTGCACGTCCTGATCTTTGATTAGCTTGCGCTTGACTGATAGGCTGAACCTTCAGAACGCCCATAGCTCTCTTCGCATCCCAGACTTGAACTTTAGCAAATCCTGGATCTACTACAAACTTAATACCATCAATAGTTAAACTTGTTTCCGCAATATTGGTCGCCAGAACAACCTTCCGTTTACCAACCGGCGATGGATCAAAAATAAGTGACTGCATCTCGCTGGGGATAGCAGCATAGACTGGAACAGCATAAACATCACCGTTTGGATATTTCTTGGTAATTATTTCAGCAACCATGTCAATCTCACTTTGACCGGTGAGAAATACTAATATATCATTAGCTCCATTTTGAGTCCAGGGATAATTCTCATGGATTTTTGTAACCATCTCTATAGCTGATTCCATGTAGTCTAACGTAGGCTCTTCAGCATAATTGATCTCTACTGGATAGGTACGTCCTGGAATCTTGAGCACCGGTGCTCCCCCGAAATAGTCTGAGAATTTTTGAGAATCTAAAGTGGCTGAGGTTACAATTATTCGTAGATCAGGTCTTCTTGATGATGCTGATTTAAGAAGAGCAAATAACAAATCTGTAGCTACACTTCTTTCGTGAGCTTCATCCAACATAATTACCGAATATCGGGACATATTAGGATCAGCAATGATCTCTCTAAGTAGTAAGCCATCGGTCATGTATTTTATTTTGGTATTTTTCGACGAACAATCATCGAAACGAACCGTGTAGCCTACTTCTCCACCCACTGGTAGAACATCCAGTTCTTCCGCGACCCTATTCGCAATAGAAATCGCCGCTAATCTTCTTGGCTGAGTACATGCAATTACTTTACTATGGTCGGAGTATCCAGCACGATATAAGAACTGGGTGGTTTGGGTGGTTTTTCCGCTTCCCGTATCTCCTACCATGATTACGATGGGTGCCTCTGCAACGGTTTGCAGAATTAGATGTTCATATTGGGTGATCGGAAGCTGCTCATAGGTTTTGCTTCTTTGTTTTTTACTGGGTTCAACACTTGGCTTTGATATTTGTGATCCACTTAATTCCGAGGTGCCCTTAGTGAATTCCATGAGCCTTGCACCCGTGTGTCGAGCTGAATTTTCCAGCCAACTTGGTTGGGAATCACTTGGTGATTCATCTCGTAATTGATGACTTAACAAATTTTGCTGGATCATAAACTCTGGCACTTTTTTAGTGACCACAATATTCATATCGGATTCTGGTGCATCTCGCTTTACAGGTTGTTGGGTAGTAGTGGCTCCCATTGGTGGGAGAGTCAGATCTACCTTCGATCCTCGGATCCCAGTAACCAGAACCTCAATTTCATTATTCAATTGACCGAAATTATGAATGAAATCGCGGGTCTGTGGGGTTATCCGTAGCAGACCTTGATTGTTTGAGGGTAATTCAATGAACACCCCAAATGCCTTTACAGATTTGACTTTACCCCGAAAACAATCGCCAACATTTAGCTTAGTATCAGCTGGAACTGGTTCTGAATGCTGATTGAGTAACTCTAATACTGCTTGTATGACCTTGGAAGGAAGATCAGAGAGTTCTTTGATGAGGATTGCGTCGCCCTGCTTTTTCAAACTCAAAATATATTCAGCGAGTGTTTTATCTCTGATTCCGATTTTTTGCTGTAATAAATCGATCAATTGAGTTATAAGAGCATCGTCCATGCTCACTGAAGAAATAAATGTATTTATCAGTTAGTATACAATATAGGCAATATCCTGTACTAGTAGTAGAGGATGGGTAAAATATGAAATCTGAATAAGACATCTGAATATAACAATGTTACCGTATAAACTTTGAAAAAATATGAATTTATATAAGTTATCTTCTTAATTGACTACATCCACAGTAGCTGGGGATACATCTGCCATGGAGTTCTGAGCAGGCTCAGATTGATACAATCTCAACCCATTTTCATCAATAATGTGAATATTACAGCCCTTGAAATCAATGGGTAATCTTTGTTTCAATTCATCAATACATTTCTGGGCCAACTCAATTCCCTGCTTCAGGCTAAGGTCTTTCTTCCACCATCTATCTAACGTAGACAATACATAATATGACGCATAACCATGTGCACCATATGGAAGAGGTACATTTGAACCCAAATAATCAATCCAGTGAAGTTTTGGCTCACCATTATCTACACCAGCAACTAAAATATTGACTTGATAGGGCTTTCTTGTACGTAGCGACTTTGCAAGTTCCTGCCTTGCATAAGAGGCAACCGATGTTGTACTAAGTTCATGGTTGTTACGGAACCCATATAGTTGCACATTTGCTTTAATATATTCTACAAAATTTGGTCCATCGCCTGGTTCACCAGAGAACGCCATCGCCGTATGGTCACTACATTTAGCTACTTTCACATCATCCTGAGTCATCACAGAGACGCCGCGAGCAATAGAACGTGATGTTATAATTATTACCTCTTTAGCTGTGCGAATTCCCATAATCACGTCCATTTTATACTGCTTGATTTATGGCGGCTTATTTAATGTGGCTGTTCGTAGTGCTAGTAAGAGTGGTAATATGAGCAGGGCACGGGTAGAGGTGATGCTCTAACTGTTACCTTGAACCATTAGATTCGCCTAAATAAGTAAATGTAAGTTTTAATTCATTAAAAAATGCATACTCAGATAAATAAATAAATAGATAGATAGATGTGCGATAGAATACTCCAATTTCTTTTTGTGCTTGTTCTCGTTCTTTTTGTTCTTGTTCTTGTTCTTGTTCTTCTTCACCACGTCAGATTAGAGTCGAGATCCTTATCCGAGCATAACGTGTTATCTAGTTTCTGTCCTAGCATTTGATTTCCACCTCTACGTACACCAATCCTTTCTAAGTACTGTTCACTGACTCGGGCATTAGTCGACCATCTCTGCGTACCAAGTACCTCATCCAGCTCATCTAAATCGGGCAATTGTGTCCATATCTTATCACCCTCTTCTTTGGCTGCAAATACTGCGATGGTATGACGAAAATTGTGACTGGCGGTATATCCAGATCTGCTACCTGTTAATGCAAATTTCCGACGGTGAATCGGACATGATATAAAAGGATTGCCAGCATCATCCCGCTCCAAAGTACCATTACTCAGAATAAATGCCCGTCGATGGCCACACATATTTTGTGATGCGTAAATGGATCCATCTGGAAATCGAAAAATTGCTATCTGAGTATCACCAACAAGAAACATCTCAGAAGACCCATGCGGTTGATCTGAGGGTACATCATCTGAATTACAGATATACTGCCAAGTCAGTTCACTTTTCCAGTCAATTCTGGCAAAGTTCTCTACTAGATCTTTAGTAGACATTCCCGCTCTCTGCAGTTTCTTTTTCTCAATGAAGAAAATACCCAAAATTAGCTCAACTATCTGCTATTAAAAGAGAAATAAAAAAAATCAAATTTTATAAATATCAACGCGTGGACAAAAATAAATTCCAGAATTATGATAAGGAATAAGAATAAATTATTATATGGCACAATGACATCAATCTGTAAGAAAGCCCTTACCTTGATATATGTTCGGCACTCGTTGAGGGAATACTTGTCAATAAGTCATACATTCTAAAAAAGCCTCCAAAAAGAATTGGGTCTTTATCTCTACAGATAATCTGTACTAGATCATCACCATGTTAGTTGGCCTTCTACACTGAATATGCATTTCATGCATTCAGGGCGGCATTGCTTATCAATAAGATTACATAACCCTTGACCTACCATGAAGGCCTAAATATTATCGTAGTTAAGAGTAGACGACGCAAATGAAAATAAGCCTAACAAGGCACTGACTTAGTAACAACAAGCAAAGCAATGATTTATACATTTTGCTTGACCTTATAGAATTTTACAGTCTTTATTATTGTTAGCACTTTTGTAGACTTGTTTGGTCAGGTGATATTCCAGCATTCGTCTTAAATATGTAATTGGCCGGCAGGTTCGATAAAGCAATTGCAGTGTCCCTCCCATATATATATATATATTCGAAAATATTTACTTATAGTGATTTAGATATGCTATGAAATATCTCATGTAGTATAACTGTGGTGAGCGTGACTTGTCCAAAAATTACTGGGCTCCAGGAATAGTGTCACCAGTAATCTCAACAATATTGGAAACACCTGGGGTCCAATTCGCCTGTGCAATTGCGCCAACTTGACCTTGTAAGTTGTAAACGACGTATGCGGAACGCAAGAAACTATCTCCAAGCAAGGTTACTCCTTGAGATTGAGTCGTTGGTTGGATGGTGAGAATTTGAACCTTACTGTCAGGATCTGTTGCGATCAATTCAGTGATAGGAACAGAAACTTGGCCCGCACCGAAGGTGAAAACCAAGGGATCGTCAGTAATAGGACCATTCTCAAATGCGTAAACACCATCTTGGGGGATGTATATAGCACCGTATATCTGAGCAATTTGGTCAGTGATTGACTTATCAAGATAAATCAACGATGTTCCTGAGTCTAGTACACCATTGGTCGAACTTCCAGCAACTTGGAAGTCGACATTGAAGGAGCTCGAAGATGTAAATGGGATTCTGTACAAGGGCCCTGTGAACTTCGAAGTATCAAGAGCACCAAACAAAACAGCAGAATTGGTAGCATCTTGACTACTCAAATAAAGGGAGTAAGCCAATGCAGAAATTTTACCCTGGGCCTTAAGAGCACTGGGGAAGTTGAGATACTCACCACCACTAATCACGCTGCTGTAAGCCGCTGAAGACTCATTGGAGATCTGGCCAATTCCAAAGACACCAACATCCTCCCCCTCAACAGGATCTTTAGTTACGGTGGCGAACTGTAGTGACTTAATACTGTCACTACCGAAATCAACGTCATCAGTAACCCAATCACCACTGGCAGATCCTGAAACATAATTGATCGAGAAATCATTGTTTAAAAATTTGTAAGTCGATGACTTGCTGGGATCAAAGCTATTCGGTTTACCAGAACCCTTGGCGAACACCCAAAGATCCGACGAACCGGTGTCAAGGGCGGCATCAGCAGTTTGGTCGGGGGTTCCAATTGATAATGATGCAACGTATTGAAAGACGTCATTCTGAAGTTTATCAGGAACACTAATGTTTTTTTTACGCAAACGTGCAGCATGTGTACGATCACCCTGAAGGGCCCGCTTTATAGGAATATGAATAGATTTGGTCATTGAAGTTCAAAAAAAGTTACAATTATGTCTGAATAATTATGTGGATTGAAATAATTTATCACGTATTTATATGTTTTCATAGACTCAAAATAATTGCGATATTTCGCTGCAAATCGCGGCACCGCATTCCACTTGTACTTGCGGTGGGTGGGGCTTGTACATGCATAAACAACATATGCAAGGAAATGCGGGCTGGCACCAAGATTACTACTACACATCACGCAATCTATGAATTAACAAGAAAACCAAAGAAAACCAGGAAAATTTGGAAAATCAAAAAATAGACGATGAATTAGTATGCATGTTAATAACCAATAGGATGGAAAATATTTTTTAATTAATTTCATGGCATACTCAAATCCATATGAGCCATAAAGGAGTCTCATCTCCAAGCAACGGGTTTTAGATACCCCTACCACCCACAACCTCGAACACGATATTATTCGGAGTGGCTAATGAGCATAATCAAATTCGTGATTGGAAATAATATTATTATTTAGCAAATTTACAAAAAGGAAAACCAATAGACATATTGAATATGGTATGCAATATGCTGCTAGGATCATGAGAATATATATATTATTATAGAGTTGATATAATATGACTCAGAATTATTCGAAGTAATAGACCACATTTTTAACTTTTAGTATAGAATTTCATGTGATCTATCGGTGATATCGGTGATAATGGCGATGGTAGTGTCTATTTTTCTGAGCCCCTGCAGCGGTTTCTTTCAATGCAGGGTCAAATATGCCACCGCCACAAAGTGATCACCCTAAGACGTCGCTCAATTTAAGCACACAACCTCACTGCCAGATCCAACAACTTTATGGAAGGAGCTAGGAAGCCAGCTTTATATAAGAATAAATTTCCAAAAAATAGCTCAAGATGATACGCCATCAAATCATAAAGAACTCACAGTCTGTGTTTGTTTCCTCCAGGTTCTCCGGGCTTTCTAATCAGACCCGTTTGTTTACGAATCAGGCGATGACTTATTTTCAAAAGAGATCCTTACCTACTAACACTTTGGTAAAATTTGTACCTCAACAACAGGCATGGGTCGTAGAAAGAATGGGCAAATTCAGCCGAATCCTCAATCCAGGTCTCAATTTCTTGATACCGTTTCTTGACAAGGTACAATACGTACAGTCTTTGAAAGAAAGCGCAATTCAAATGGACCACCAGGCCGCAATTACTAGTGACAATGTAACACTGCATCTTGATGGCGTTCTTTTTGTGAAAGTTCATGATGCTTTCAAAGCTAGTTATGGTGTTGAAGATGCACAGTATGCTATAACTCAATTAGCTCAAACCGCTATGCGTTCTGAGATCGGCAAACTTACCCTGCAACAAGTACTCAGGGAACGTCAAACTCTAAATGAATTGATTACTTCAGCAATCAATGAAGCAGCAGCTGCTTGGGGTATGCAGTGCTTGCGTCACGAAATCAAGGATATTCAACCCCCGAAGGATGTGCTTGATGCGATGCACCGTCAGGTAAGCTCAGAGAGATCCAAGCGAGCAGAAATTTTGGAATCAGAAGGTCACCGTCAAGCAGCAATTAATCGTGCTGAAGGTGAGAAGCAAATGAACGTATTGCAAGCTGAGGGTGTAGCTAAGAGCATAGAGTTAGTAGCTGAAGCCATGAAAGAACATGAATTCGGTAAGGATGCTGTTGCTTTGCAGCTCGCTAAAAATTACATTGATGCATTTGAGAAGCTGGCAAAGGAGGGTACCTCGGTAGTAGTACCTGCTAAACTCAATGACATTGGCGGAATGGTAGCCGAAGGAATGTCTATTTTTGATACTGTGAAAAACTCAGGCGTTCTCTCTAAGAGTGTGAAGTCTCAGTAATTATATGTGTACATAATGTAAGAAATTTAGGTATGTTTAATTATCCGCTGATGTCCGTCATTGGGTAGCGGTTACGCACAGTGACAGTGTCACATGTTTATTTTGAGATTTTATACGAATAAACTGTAGCTAATACTAAGACTAAGAGTTAAACGTGTGTTTTACTAACGAGATTAGATTTATAGGTATTTGCAAGAGTTTATTCCAATTCTGGTAGCCTACAATTAACCAAGGAGAATGCTGTGAGTACAGCCCAGTAACTTCCCTTTCAAATAAGCCAATTTTTTAAAAATGTATTCACCAAATCAGATCTACGCATTGTAATTTAAAAATTATATATATATATACGCCAGTCACTGCAGCTATGTTTACTGGCTCGATATGGTGCTGGTTCCCGTGACCGCAAATCAATATTGCGTGCGTTCCCCAGATCAATATATATTTATATATTTATACGATTCAATCTTGAAAATAATAGCATGGTTAACCCAAGATACTCTGCTCAGAATCTAGGATCAGGTCCCATCACTATTGAATTGTGGTTGGACTATATATGTCCCTTTTCTCGCAAACAATTTGACGCCATATACACATCTATCGCACCCGCTGCTAGCAAACAGTTTCCTAACCAATTTACATTTGTATTCCGACACTATCCCCAACCATGGCATGGCCAAGGTTCATACTTACATGAGGCGGGGATTGCTGTAAGCCAATTAGAACCCACCAAATTCTGGGATTTTTCCAGCAAGTTATTTGCCAAATCTGAAGAATTCTATGATTCTAATACTTACTCCAAGACTCACAAGCAGATCGTCGAGGAATTGGCGGACATTGCCGACAGTGTAGGCATTAACAAGGCTAAATTCATCAAGTTAGTCAGCATCGATGAGAGTGCGGAGTTCAAGAATTCAGGACCAGCTGTAGTTAATGACATGAAATACTTTATTAAGTTAGGCCGTCAAAATGGAATCCACGTCACACCGACAGTCGTTGTGAATGGTGTTATTGATGGTTCCATTAGTTCAGGATGGACACAAGAACAATGGCTCGAGAAATTGAGTGAAGTCGTAAAGTCTTTAAACCAGAAATTATAATTACGTACGTTATATATAGTTAGTTAGTTATATTACTGATCTCTTTAGCGACCTCGGCGGTGTGCGATGCACGGCGAGAACATATCGATGTTAGGGAAATTATGATCACGGTTCCACCCGGGGAGGTTCCACAACATCTGATCAACAATAATATTTCACTCGTTTATTTTTTTCCCGATGGATTTGATCTACAGCATTTTCGGTTTCAATAGTGACCGTGTCGATAAACTCGCTCGTCAGTCTCACAGTAAGGCTGCCCATGAAAAACTCAATAGATTCGACGATGAGGAACCCGTTCAATCCGAGTCTAAGTCTGAGTCCCAGTTTGACGATCAGAAGACCGTCGATCTACCTGCTGCTCTTCGTATGATTCTTATCGGTCCCCCTGGCTCTGGTAAGGGTACCCAGGCTCCCAATCTGGTAGAGAAATGTCATGCATGCCATCTCGCGACCGGCGATATGTTACGTGGTCAGATCAAGGCCGGTACTGAACTCGGTAAGAAGGCTAAGCAGATCATGGATGATGGTGGACTCGTCAGTGATGATATTATGGTGGGGATGATTAAAAGCGAGCTTGAGAACAATGAGGAATGCAAGAACGGCTTCATTCTTGATGGTTTCCCCCGCACTATTCCCCAGGCCGAGGCTCTTGATGGAATGTTGAAGGACCGTGAAACACCACTTAAGAACGTTGTTGAGCTCCAAATTGCTGATGAGCGTTTGGTATCTCGTATTGAGGGTCGTCTTGTTCACCCCGCTAGTGGACGTTCTTACCATAAGGAATTCAACCCTCCCAAGGAGACTATGAAGGATGACATTACCGGTGAAGACTTGGTTCAGCGTTCTGATGATAATGTTGATGCTCTCAAGAAACGTCTGGAGTCTTACCATAAGCAGACTGAGCCAGTTGTGGGTTACTACAAGAAGCAAGGTATCTGGGCCGGTGTTGATGCCACCCAGAAACCGGCTGAAGTTTGGAAGTCTATCTGGAATGACGTATCAAAGAAGGAGTAAATTAGTTTATAAACATAGAGAGCTATTATTATGTGAAAATACGAAAAACGGTGTATGTGTACACTTTGAATTAGATATTGATATACGATATATACATTACTTCCCCAGAACAGCATTTACGAGTTCTTTGTTTTTGGGATCAGCGTAGCATACAGCATGGAAAATATGTTCATCCACCTCGATAGCATTCATCCAGACCCACGTCTCAGCAATTTCGGACCATGACGCAACAAAATGTTCTTGACATACGGGGCATTCGACATCTCCATTCGTGGGTACCTCTATATATCGCTCTCTTTCAGCTTCAAGATCCACGGTATCTTCATTACTATTCGACTGACCGGATTCGAGTGGGTCGACACCAGATACATTTCCACTGGAGCTATAATCATCATCACGGAAGGCAATCCAGGCCGACCGAGTTAGGAACCACAGTCTACTCCGCGAATGGCCCTCTCGAATATCTTTATTGGCTCGGAAATGCCAATCCATTTCGAGTTGTTTAGCTTTGTGTCCTTCTTCAGTGTCGGGGAATCGATTTCCGCACGTTGAACACTGTAGTGGCAGGCCATCAGAGTATAGCTGTCCAATAAGAGCCATTGAAGCATCAGATTTGCATGCACTAGCGAGATCAAGCGTACTTAAGGCCGGCTGTGGTTTATGTACTGGAATGGTGGGCTCCGGAGTATCTCCAGAAACATACTCAGGGGTATTTTCATGGCACTCTGGGGCTTCCATGGGCTCATCTTTAGTCATACTAAAGTGTGGTGAGGATGATGGTGGCAGTTGCGATGCCGCTATTTCCGCCGCTGCTGCACGTTCTAGCTCATTGAATTTAATTCTACCATCAGTAGGAACTTTGGAAATCCCACCACTAGGAGGAGTCTGATAATTGTAGTCCTGATGATTTCGCGGCTTGTTCGATCTAAGGCGTCTCGTGTCGCTTCTGCCGACGACAGAATTAATCTTTTGGTTATGACTATCATTATGGTTGTGATGCTGCTTTTGGTTATGATTCTGATTCCGTTGTCTATTCGTAGATTTGTTCATAAGGTAGAAGTCTCTAGCGACTCTCATATTCTCCAATTCAGATTGGACCTGGGGAAGCTCTTTGGGATCTACTACTCCCGATATCTGTGCCTCAAAACGTGCCAACAGCGAGAGCTGTTTCTCCTTGAACTGATCGTTAGGATCTCCATCCATGAGTGTTCTGAATCGGTTCATTTCTACCAGAAGACCCGACTGAGTAAGTCGAGACCGCGATGAAGTTAAGGATGAGGGCTGAGGATGACTGCCATTGACACCCAATGGTGGGGGAATATGTGACTGTTTACTGATCATAAAATCATTAAGTTGACGTAGTATATTATGAGAGAACAACGGAGAGTCAGTTCCAGGATTGGGAATCGTCCATGTTTTGAATTGTTCATTGAGCTTTAGCCTTACTGGCTCTGAAGACAGCTCAAAAGCATTACTAAAGATTTTCACAATACGTTGTGAAATCAATGATAAGTAAGGCTCTCCATTGTTTTTACAAATGGAATCAATAAGGTATAATGCAGGCAGCTTATAACCAGGATCACAGCGCAATGTGTGAGTTTCTAAAGCATTGACTATTGCTTCCGAGTACTGAGAGTTCTCTTGAGCTATCTCAGTCAAGGTTTTGATAATTGGTCGTGAAGCGCTGGTAAGTTCCTGGAGAGATTCCAGGTAATCTTCTTTGACTTCTTCTGCCATATGTGTCACTATATATATGATGAATTAAATAATGAATTGGGTAAGTTTTTATATCAATATAACAAATTCGAACAGGCACTAAACCGAGCCAGCCAGATTGGTAAATAGTTCAATATTCACTGCGATGAAGTCTCTTCTAATTATGTAGTAGACCCACGATTATAGTAGCTCGCCACGGTATCACGTGTCAATAAGGTTCCCATTGATTACTGTATATGAAGTTAAGTAGAAAGACAGGAGGAGCACAATATTTCTGTCTGGTATAGGATAATAAATAATTTAAGATGTAGATTCCTTCCAACCTTAATATGCCTTGGTTTCTTATTGGTTTACTTTCTCTCACAGAAAGGTCCGGCCAATGTCCCCTACCCATTATAGGGCTTGCTTAATCAGATATCTACTAGGGCTGTTATCATAGCTTACTCAGCGAAAATCTTTCCCAACCGACGCCAGGTACCCTCACCGCCTGGCAGCTTGGTCCCAAGCACCATTTCATTTCAACGCCAAAAATCCCCGGATCTACCGTTGATCGAGTCTTGTTATATTAAAATGTCGTCTGACGCCGTGACTCTTCGCATCAGAAAATTCCAGCGTAACGCTCTTTTGGGCCGCTCCCAGTTCGTTATTGACGTTCTCCACCCCACTCGTGCTAACGTCTCCAAGGATGAGCTCCGTGAGCGTCTTGCCAAACACTACAAGGCCGAGAAGGATGCTGTTTCCGTTTTCGGCTTCTGCACCCAGTTCGGTGGTGGAAAGAGCACTGGTTTCGGTCTTATCTATGACAATGCTGTCACTATGAAGAAGTTTGAGCCCCGTTACCGCCTTGTGCGTTACGGTCTTGCTGAGAAGGTTGACAAGGTTTCCAAGCAGCAGCGTGCCCAGAAGAAGAACCGTGGCTTGAAGGTCTTCGGTACTGGTCGTCGTCTTGCTAACCGCAAGCGTAACCAGGACTAATTTTAATAATAATTTTGTACGGTTATTATTATTATTGGTTATGTTTGTTTATTAAGTGCTTTTCCACGCTAATTCATACACATGTGTGTGGGCTTGCATATAATTTTATATATTCTGAAAAATCAAATTATTATCAAAAATTATTATCGAAATTATTATCAAAGTTATTATCAAAGTTATTATCAAAGTTATTATCGAAATTATTATCAAAGTTATTATCAAAGTTATTATCAAAGTTATTATCAAAGTTATTATCAAAGTTATTATCAAAGTTATTATCAAAGTTATTATCAAAGTTATTATCAAAGTTATTATCAAAGTTATTATCAAAGCTATTATTGAAAATTAACCGAGTGTTGAATTCGATTGTTTGTGATGCTAGTCACATATGATAGTTTCCAAAGACTTCATTCAGTAAGGTTATATTATGCTCACATATGTCACGGCTGGTTAATTCGTCTTGTTCAGTTCCCATAAATTTATTTAGCAGTATCTGGTCAAACGGGTTCAACGCGTTTACCCTGCCCACCCTTACGAAGCACACTTCCGAGTAGAGCTCAGTGATAACGAAATCTACTTATCCCTGAAACCCAGCTCAATGTCTTCGGAAGAAGATGCCGTAGTTGAGACCAACAAAGCATTACCTGCTGAGCTTGAGCGAGTGAAAAATGAGGAGTATAAGATCTGGAAGAAGCAGTCGCCTTTCCTTTACGATATATGTATTTCCAAGGCCATGGAAAGCCCCTGTTCTTCGGTGCAGTGGCTCCCTCAGACAAATCAGAGTAACGGCATAAGCTCTACTGGCCCATTCGAGACATATACTCTACTTTTGAGTTCGTCAGAGATAATGGGTGGTGAAAATAGCATCTTCACAGCGAAGTGTGATTTGCCCCGAATTGGTGCTGATCCGGACCAAATAAGTAAATATGGGCACCAAAATAATGGTCTCAGTATCATTGATAGTGATAAAAAAATCGTCTTGCCCCAGGGAAGCTTTCCTTACTCGGCAAGGTACTCCTTTATGGACCCGACACTGATCGCATACTGTGGGAAATCTGGATATCTTAATGTTTTCAAGGACTTTGAGCCACTCGATTTGCCTAAAGTTCACACTAAAGATATCTATGGGATCTCATGGAGCCGATATGAGGCTAATAAATTGCTTTCTGTGGGTGAGGATGGGGTTGCCGCCCTTTGGGATGTCACTTCTAATAGCAAACCGCAGACGTTTGCTGGCGTATCTGAAGTTGGAGATGCTGAAAGTGTATCATCCGCCTTATATGCTGCTGAATTTGCCCCCTTAAATGCCAATGAATTGGTGATAGCTGGAGATTCTCGGGTTATTCAATTCTGGGACCTTAGGGCGCCTTTAAATACCCCAACCAGAATTATTACTGATGCCCATGCGACCACAATCACGGCAGCTGCTTATTCCCCATTGAATGAAATGCTGTTGGCTACCGGAAGTGCTGATGGTGTAGTATCTCTGTGGGATGTCCGAATGAGCAGTGCTAGTTTGGTAGGGTTGCAGGCCGATGCAGGACCTGTTAATAGCATTCAATGGTGTCCTCATGAGGAATCCGTATTTGCCACTGGTGGTGCTGATGCTCACGTCAAAGTATGGGATCTTAGTATGCATGGTCAGCAACAGTCAGCTGCAGACGAGGAAGAGGGCCCCCCAGAACTTATGTTCATTCATGGCGGACACCTTGGCTCTATCTCTGATTTAGCATGGCACCCTACTATACCTTGGACGCTTTGCTCAGTGGCTGAGGATTCTCTGGTTGGTATTTGGAAGATTGCCAGCTCAATCGTTGAAGAAGACGAAGAAGAACACGCTTCGGGTGCCGCTAAGTCTGACATTAAGGATCCTGATGTTATGGACACGGATGATTAAAAATAAAAACAAAAAGATATAATTTATTGTAAAAAATATATATAATTCATAAAGTTCAATCACTAGTATATTTAAATAATGTCGTTTTCAATCTAGATGTGTAACACGATATAACATCAGCGCCATGGGGTCTGGATGATAATGCAGTATTGATTAGTTAACAAATATAGAGCTTGATGCCCATTCATATCATTTCCTGGTCAATTGGATATAAAATAACTACTTTTATTATATCGAATGATTCCCATCAGTGCTGATAAGAGCAAAATCGACACGTGACTACGTGCTGTGAATCTCGACTAATAAGTTGGCCACGATCCTTATCATTTCTTAACAAAGATGTTGGCGAAATATGCGCTAATTTCATTGCTCATTGACAATGTTTCTGCTCTGAAAAACACATCTCCCGTGATTCTGTTGTCGGACACAAAGGCTCTGGACCTTCCCCCCGGAGAGCTTAATACCATACAACCCATGGAGCAGGTTTTCGATACATTGGTGTCTCATGCAGTTAAGTCATGCAGCTATGACGCTTATATTTTCATAAAACATAACAATGTGAGTGAGCGGGATATTAATACTAAGGCTATGCCTTTTCTTACTCATATGGTTGATAAGGCTGTCGGAAAGTTCGTTACAGGTACAGCTCTCAAGGGCGACGTGCAACAAGTTGATGATACCATCGAATATCTCATGGCCAATCTTGAGACATCTTGTGGAGCTCTAAGGGTAAATGCTGATTTCCTCAAAGCGGATGTAATTAATCCTTACTCGGATACTAAGCCAAGGGTGATTTCCGTCGAGGTTCCCGATGATCTATCCGCTAGTGACGTAGATCTCTCTATTGGTCATTTAGTTGGTCGTTTACCTTCTCGAAATTTCCTTTTAGCTTACCGAACTACTCCTCAGATATCCAATGAGGACGCTGTACCTACCAGTCCCGTTGAGGTTGCTAGTAAAGACCACAATGGTGAGAATGTAGATGTTCCTTATGAGTCTGTTTTTAGAAACTATCAATTTTTTTCTCCAGCTATTTTCATGGGGTTAATTGCTTCAGCATTCCTTCTAGCAGTGTTCACGGTCGCTTTGAACTCAGTAGGCTCTCTGCAGATTTCTACCGCAGCATTTGAGCCGAAGCGACAACCTGCAAAAAAGAAGCAGCAATAAATATTATTTAATTTATAGCCATTTCTTTACCACAGAGCCGAAACTACTACCTCGGCTTGTCATACTAAAACCGTCACGAAATCCTACTGAACTTCGGGAGTATCTACTTGACCGTCCCCCTGGTCTCGATTTTGATCGTCCCCAGGGTTGCATAGTCGTGGGGGCATCACTTGATGGTACCGACTCGGACATTGATGTATTTTGAATATTCCAGTGGTACAACCATTGCTGAGCCGAAGGTATTTCATCAGGATCTATATGAACCTGGATGATTCTAATGCTTTCTGATTCATCCAAGGTTGCTTGAAACAGTGTAAGTCGCGAATCCTTGGTATGAAATCTTAAGGTTCTTGCAGAAACAATTATGTTTTCCAGTTCAACAGAGCCCTTTTTTATCGTTATTATGGGATTAACATATAGAGCATTGCGTGGAGTCATAACTAGACAAATATTACTAGCTAAACCCAGCGCAGTCCATTGTATATCGGATGGTACTGACAAAGTTGTTAACCCATACGAATAGGCTTTGACTTTTATGATCAATGAGTGCCCTTTACCTATCAGATCTTTCACTTGAAGTGCACATTTGGCAGTTTTGCGTGAATTCCGTCGAGTTGATTCCACAGAGACTCGTGATTCAAAGCACTCACTAGATAGATTCGAGAGTGAATATGATAGATTAGTAGATGCTGATAGAGATGCTGATGCTGCATAAGATAGTACTGATCTTGTATCTAATTGACTGAGACTGTCAAAGATACGGATCCCTTGTTTATCATCGTCCATTAGGGTTCCCTTGGGGTCATTGTTAGGATTGAATTGTGAGAATTGAGTGTCTTGGAGAGTTTCATCGAAACTGGAATCATTGACTAATGTAGTGTCCATGGAGTTGGATACTTCGGAGTTATCATCAACCTGGGTTTGCATCTGCATCGAAAGTTCCTCCTCGTTGGTTTGTTGTGTAATACTCTGAGCGTTCTGTTCTACCCACAAATCGTGGCCAATGGCGAATTTAGAATTAGTGTCTACTTTAATATTGAATTCTAGAAACTTTTCAATAATATCATTTACTGAATCCTGATCTGAAAGCTCAACCTGACACAAAGATAAGTACTTATTGTGGTTGGCTCTCATTAGTAAACACAGGTTAATGATTTTAACGTCAAGTGAATCCTCTAATCCAATGACTTCATGAACTAATGCTCCTTGATGAATTATGAGGTTACTGTACTGATTGGTGGTAGATCCACCTGAAAAAGTGAGTAACATATTAGACGATGCCATAATATGCTGCCATTTGAATATCTTTTTGCTGTGCTTTGATGTTGTAATATCCTCATGGTGACAGTAACTAAATCTACGTACTCTATAGTTCATATTATAAAATCGATATATTGATTAACAGAATACATAGATATATATAAAGTATGGTGTGGACTCGAGAATAATCACAGAACCTAAACCTAATACAAACAACATAATTGTGGTTTGTGGACTTTACCCTTTTCTCTATTTATATATTTTTGATCGGATCTCAATATCCAAAAACCAAAAGAGTTCCAACTCATACATTACCGACTTGACTGTCATCGTCCCGTTCTACGGTGTAGTGACTACATTAGACCCCTTTCCAATAACTTAATCGGATCACATGCATAACTTAATCTTGTAACACGTACATATATATGCAGCCTAAATTTCATTTTCAAGATCTCTTACCGAATGCGGTAAAAATATATACTTTTGAGATCTAATTATAGTATATTATGCGGTTTAGGCCATCCGTTTTCAGATAAGATTCCGTGAATATGCAAGATCTTGCCGATGTCTACGGCTATCGGTCGCGTAGAAAAAAAGGTATAAAATGGTCAGATTTTTCCCTCCAAAAGATCTCATACAACATCTTCTCTATTTTTAACTGGACATCTTGCTTTTTACCACAATGAACTTTTCTATTCTTAGCATCCTTACATGTGCATTCGCACTTCCTATTTCCAGTAACTTGGAAGCACCCACTGCCAACACTGTTTCCTCTACTGACTCTCTGGTTCCCATTATCTACGTCAGTGACAATGGTGACCTCTGGTATGGTGGAGACGTTAAGGAGAAGATCGTTGATTTCAACAGCTTGGTCAACAAACAGCATGCATTGAGACGTCGTTCTCTCTGTTCCTCTGGCTGCTGCGACAGCAGCTGCATTGCTCCTTGTGCTGACCCTTGTGCTGACCCTTGCGCTGACCCTTGCGCTGACCCTTGTGCTGACCCTTGCGCTGATCCTTGCGCTGATCCTTGCGCTGATACATCATGCTGCTGCAATGACAACTGCGGAGATGAACTTCGTGCATCATGCTACACCAAGTGGTTCTGCCCCAGCACCTATTGCGGATGCAATGGTGGTACTTGTCCCGAGGACCCATGCAACCCCCGTGGCTGCCACCCAATTGTTGATGCACTTCGTTCATGCTGTGCTACCAAGTGGGCTTGCCCCAGCACCTACTGCCCCTCTAAATGGTGTGGAAGCTGCTGTGCCTCAGACTGTCTTACTAGCTGCAACGACCCCTGTGCCGACCCCTGTGCCGACCCCTGCGTTGATCCCTGCGCTGATCCCTGCGCTGATCCCTGTGCTGATTCCTGTGATGACGGATGCTGCATTGAGCCATGCTGCGGCACATCTTGCTTGAGCTGCCTGTGCCCCTCTAACTGGTGCTGCAACTCTGAAGACAATTCCTGCAACGACCCCTGCAGTACTGCCTCTAATCCCTGTGATCCCTGCAATTAGAGGTGTAATTCTGCCTAGATTTTAGAGATGTCTGAACACGAGACATTTTACTTACTCGGTAAACTATCACCCTCTATATTCTTTAGACTAAGCCTTGATTTACAACTTTAAATTACGTAGTTGATTAAATTTTGAGATCTTGATTTTCATATTTCGTACATGCTCCATTTAGTCACTAGAGACACGGTATGTTAATTTTTGATTTGGAGCTCCCAACTCGGCATAACGCGTTCACACCGACTTAAAATTTTAATGAGAATAATATGGTAATGAGAATTATGAAAATTATTTAAAACTAAAGATTTTGTGGTCATCAAGCCTCAGCTCTTACGCGTTTGGTGTGATAATACATACCTTCCGGCGAATCGAGATCGTCACTCATGCAACGTTTGGGTCTGTGAAGGTTCTCTTTCAAAACACCAAACAATTCTTGTCCCCATTGATCAATCCATTGCCAATAGTATATATAATGCCTGAGATCGTTAATTGAACGAATTCTTGCGGCATTTTCAACGATTGCATCAATAAATATATCATGTAGAATCAATGAGTTTCGAGCACAGTATTGTTCATGAGTCTGTGTTATCCCCCATTGGGCTGCTTTGGCTTCTCGCCACTCAATTAGAATACGTTTTATATGTTGAATACTTTCAATGTTCATTATTGTAAAAATAATTCAAATTGCATAATATGCAGCAGCCACCCACTGAACTGTCGCCGGGGGATATCGTGATATATATACACTCCTGGAATTCTTGAGGATATGGCTGGATGTGGTCACGAGATCAGCTGCAGAATAAAATATCTCGAGGGGCTATATTACAGATTCGGCAGCGTTTAGTTAGTCATGCATGCATCACCGCACCCGCGTCACAGGTCTTGAAGTGTAACCCTTGACCCTGGTTATTAAATTGCCCATGACGTATATGTGTTGTCGGCGTGTAGTGATCACGAGCCGCCATTTTGGACTCAGTGGGGTCAGGGTGTGGTGTCGAGCTCATGTTAGCGTACCTATGTTAGCTGTGGTGGTATCTATGGAACGAGAAATTGCCATAGCTACCAGCCTACAATATGAAAATTATACACAAAATAGAAATATATAGATTAATTGTTTAATACTACTTACGAAGGATGCACTAGGAATAGTAACCTCTCCAGTGGTCCCGGCAGGTCTCTTATAGCTATGCCAATATTATTGATTCGGACTAACATTTGCAGCTCAGGATGTGCTCAGATTTGATTAAGAGTCTAGCAAATGCACTCAAAATAAGCAGAAATATCGTACAAAAATATATAAACAATGTAAACTATGTATCGATTTATCGAATAACCTTAGAAAAAAAGCTCTTAGATTTGGTACCAACTTTTCCTAACTTCTCCTTCGTCGTGGTTGCTGAAGTATGCACAGCACTACTCACCTTTGCAGAGGCTGGTAGTTCCAAGGAACTCAAATCTCCAGCCGGCGGAATGCCATTTGTATATAATTTCATGCTCTTGTCGGTCGACTTCATGGTTGCTAGGAGCCAGGTCTCCAATCCAGTTGAGTACTCAACTTCCCGCGCACGAATGTAGCTGAGTTGCTTGCTTCTCGCTTCAGTAGAAAGCTGTGCACTGTCGAAGAGAGCAGGGAAATCGATGTGGGGTGGTCGTTTGACCTTTGATGCTACATTTTGTGGCAGAGCAGAACTGGCAGAGCTAGCGGTTGGCTTAGAAGCAGATGAAGCCAATTCCCGAGAAGTATCATCAGTTTCACTTAAAGAAGCTGTTCGATTGTCACTACTTATCCCTGAATCAGTATCCTTAATCTCCTCTGTGTTTTTCGAGGATGTCGTGACACCCGTAGCTACAGAAATTGCACTTGCTTCCGATCCCCCACGAGCATGTGTATCTCCAGATGTGTCACTTTGAACAGTCGAACGACTTGAACCCTCCTGAAGTCGGTTTAATTCACTAGGGAGCATAAACTGGTCATGGGAAGTTCTGAATTCGGCTTTGTTGTTGGGACTAGAAGGTGTGGATGGATCATTATATTGTACTGCAGCTTCTTCAAGGTGATATCGTTTAGGAAGATGGTCACCATTGTTAATCACACTGTTAGAGCTAGCATTCGGCGCTTGTTCTATCACTTCATTCTTGTCCTCACTGATGTCACCACTGTCACCACTGTTTGACTCAACATCATTATCATCGCTTTCTTGCCCACTATTTCCACTAGGTCCATCTACGTATGAAGTATCTTGATCTAATTCACGAATGTTCTCAAAGTTAAGAGTCTTGGTCGCAACTTTAGGTATTTCTGACTCATGTTGATCTTCAGAGTCATGATGATGATCAGGTTTCGTTAAAAGGTCTTTAGGTGACTCGTCTGACACATTACGCTCAGGACTTGCAGAAGTTATGAATAAAGACGGGATCTGTGGACTCTCTGCAATAGAATGCGGTTCAAACTGTCCCTGATCTGTCCTTGGCGTCAACAAATCACGGATGCTCTTATCACTGATATCTCGATGCTGAATACCTTGATATGTAGAGATCGGACGGTTGAGAAACTCAGAAGAACCCTGATATAACTCAGCTATATCAGAATCCACTATCTGGCTATAAGGTCTATCTGAATATGTGCTATCATCGCCGGGAAACTGTCGCATGGAGACATCAGATTCACCGCTGGGAGTCTTGCTGGTATCCAGTGATGTATCTCGAGAATGTTTTCGAATGTTTAAATGTTCGACTAATGCAGGCTTAATAGATTCACTAAATTCCTTCTCCTGGGATACCTCATTCACTCTGTGAAGATCAGATGGGTGATCTAGCGATGATCGATTCTCATAAGGGAGAGCATTGGAGTCAAGACTTTGGAAACCCGTTGAAAGTGAAGCTGCCGAGTCAGAGAAGTCGTTATTGTTAGTGGAAGATGTCAAACTTCCAAGCATCGCTCCATAAGGATGTTGAGAGTATCTATTCTCATAAAAACCATATATATCTTGAATGCTACTTCCACTTCCTTCATCATTAGATTCATCTCTCTCATTATGTTCTGTTTCTGTTTCTAATGGCTCATTGTCGGGTTTCTGAGTAGCTGCCTTGGCAATTACTTTCGGTGTCGCTTCTACAGGATCTTCTTCCTCTTCCTCTTCCATATGAGAAGCTAATTTTGGCGATTTGATTATTCCATGGTGTTGAGAACTAACTTTGTGGGTGTTCATAACTGGAACTGTCTCCATTTTACCATCTATTTCTCCTTCTTCATCCTCTATGTAAGTTTCATACTCATCGTAATCATTGCCCCAATCATCGCCATCATAAGATGTTTTGGGTACTACCCATCGACGAGATTCTTTTCTTCCTACGTTGGTATCTGACATTCACAGTTTTCAACAGTCTTTGATACAAGTTAACCGGAAATACCGTACTTTCCAAAACAAATATTTACACGATGTTGCTAATGAGTTTACGCGACGCGATACTGCCCTGTCCTTCCCTCCAGAGCGGTCAGCTAGCTCCTCCTATGCAATAAAAGCTGAAGTGAAATTTTTATTTTAAATATTCAGTTAAATTATAATACATAAATATAATTAGTAAACCTCAAGAATATAGCGTTCGTTTTCCTTCAATTGCTCGATTAAATTAGTCTCGTCAACCTTAGCTCCAATATTAGCACTACCACTAATAACAATGTCGGTCAATGCGGCGGAAATGTCCGGAACAGGCCAAGTAGGACCACACAAGTAAAAGTTTCCATTCTTGTTCACAAACGCATCAATCAAATCTTGCTTGGACTCGTTGATTCTGTGCTGAATGTAAATCTTCTCCGGCTGATCACGACTGAATGCAGCACCAACATGGGTTAAGATACCGGCAGCCTTGTAGGCTTCAAATAGTTCACCATATAGATACTCCTGGCGCTGGTGACGAGAGCCTAAGAACAAGTAAACAGGGCCAATCTTGTGACCCTGGTCACGCTGCCACATCTTCTCTTCTAAGAATGCCTTGAATGGAGCCAAACCAGTTCCCAAACCAGCCATGATGACTGGCGTCATCGGGTCCTTGGGGAGCTTCATCACCGAAGGTTTAACACTGACAACAACCTCATCTCCATTGTTAAGGTCAGACAAAAACTTAGAGCACTGACCGTAACGCTTTTCGCCCTTACTGTTGACCCAGTCCACTACCACGATCAATAAATGAACCTCGTTAGGATGGACCTTTTGTGAGGAAGCGATCGAATACTCACGTCTCTTCAAGGGGGCAACAATCTCAATGAGCTCAGCGAAACTAGGGCGGGCAGATTTGAACTCAGTTAACACGTCAACATAGTTCTCAAAATCGACTTCAGATCGTCTTTTGAGATCCTCAGTACCCTCAGGACTCAGCAGTTTCAGAAGTTTGGCAGCTTCTGTCTCGTCAGTGGTGAATACACTCAATGCTTCGTAGAAACGCTTGGGCACTTTACCAAATAAATCCAAGTTGTCCCGACAGATCTGGAAAGCAGTGCGGTACGCAATAGATCCAGGATCATTGGCGGCAGGAACACCAAATACTTGATCATGTGGTACGCCATAAAAGTTCAAGAATTGCTCAACCGCAGCAGTATTATTGGGGGCATGAATTCCCAGGGCCTCACCGATAGCATATTTCAAGCCAGTGCCACTAATATCAAGCTCAAGCTGGAAAATATGACGATCATAGTCATCAGGAGTGACACGTTGGTTCAGTTTGACCCGAGAAATGACGGGGTTGCTACCTGTATCAGGTCTCAAAGACTTAGATTGTTTGAAAGCTTCCTGGAAAATCATTCGCTTCTTCAATCCCAAACTCGACACTTCACCAGAGCTAGGGTTGGTTGTTCTCTGGCCATCCTCTGCTTCAACGGTTGCTGCAGAGCTGACAAAACTGGTAGTCACAGCCTTCGTCTGGTATTTTGTCGACTTCTCCTTATCTGTAAGCTCAACCTTGGTCCAGTCCTGAAGACTCTCACTAGAAACCTGCACCAATGCCTGTTCTTTAATACTGATGACTACCTGGTTAACCGTTGCAGCAATCAGCTCGGTATCGAGACTATTTGCATGAGTAATCCAAGACGTTGCGGAATCGACATCAGCTCCACTCAACAACCACAGTGCAGCCTGAATACCCAAAGAAGTAGAACGGCCCTGTGTATTAGAAGATACGATCTTATTGTAATCAATTCGATAGATCTCTAGTTTCTTAGCCATTGCATTGAGCTTCAACTGACTAGGGACCAGTTTGGCAAGCTCCTCATCACTTGTAGCAGCAATAACCAGCTTACCACCCTGTTTCAAGTCAGCAGTTACGTCTACAGATTTAAGAACCTGAGGATAATTCACCAACACAATATCTGGGTTAATAAGATCCCAAAACTGATTCTTGAACTTTAATCGCAACTCAGTAGCGACTACTCCACCGGCCACACAATTGTCAAACTTAGAATAAGCATTCGAGTCTGCCAAAGGGAAGGCCAATTTTGCCGGTGCAGTAGCAGTAGCAGATTTATCTGAGTCCCAGATTCTCAAAGTAGTTTCCTCTTCGTTGATTGCAGGTTCAGTCTCCTGGTAAGCTTCATAGAATACAGTTGGACCGCCCTTGAATCCAAAATGTAAACGGACTGCGGCACTGACATCCTTATAAAGATCATTAGTTTCACCAACAACGATAACTCGGGCCGCAGATGCGGGCAAGCTCTTCAGGAATTCAGCACTCAAGAATGGGCTGTACAACCTAACGTTAAGCACACCATCCAGGGAGTTTTTACGAGCCAAAACACGGGGCAGTCCCAAAGTCACGTAAACAGTTTTAGGCTCAGTAGGACCACGGTACTCAAATGGAGCAATATCAGATCCTAAGAGCTCGTTAGTGGCCTTAAATGCCTCTTGGATTGAACTGACCTTTGGTAGGTGAGAAGCGGGGGCACTCAGAGTCAAGTTAGGAGCAGTGAACCCCTGACGAGTGCCCCTAATACCATCATAGGCATGAACAGTTGATCCGAAGTTCTGAGCAATTACTGTTGCCAGTACTGAAGTCACGTAGGCATCATCAGGTTTACTGAGAGTTGAAACCACCAAAGGCAGGTTCAAAGCACGAGAAATACGGCCAATGGAAGCAAAATCAGTAACTAACTCCCCAGTGGAGACATTATAGTCTACAGCAGCAGTCTGGAATACAATGCTGCTCTTTTTTAAGACATCCAGATGATGACTCAAGATCGGCTGCATAACATTCAGTGTTCCAGAAGAACCCAATACGGAAATGAGGCCATCAGATTGAGTTTCTTCGAGATAACCTAAAACTGCTAAGGATGCTCCTAAACGAGTCTCCAAGGCAAATACTTCAGGCACTTGACCCTCTAGATTAACTGATTGTTTAGCAGACCATTCTTCGATTGCATGATCTAGTTCAAAAGTCGGAGGACTGAAGTTAAAAATGGCCTTAGACAATTGATAAGAAGCTTGTTGTACAAGATATCCTGCGGTTGTTTTACCCTCATTTTTGGCGGCATTTACCGATCCCACTGGAGCTATTAAGCTGTCAAAACTTGACATCTAATGAGATATCTGATTTTAATTGATCGGAATGTTTCACCAATGACTGAAATTACAAATTTCACTTATGATGCAAGATCATGTGATTGGTACCCCGGACTCTAAACAAATCAGCCCGATGAGAATAAGTAAAAATTATAACATTTAGACGTGCTATTGAGTATCACAAAGAACAGAATAAGTAAATTATGTACTAAATATAAACTAGTAAGTGTTAACGCGTACGAATGATTCCTGCTGCGGCCAAAAGATTGATCTTGCGACTAACCTCAGGGTTCTGCATATGATTACGAAGAGCTGCCGGATCACTTGCAGCCTGCTGCAAAATTGTGTTCATAATAGGATCACGTCGAATCTCATCAATTTCAGGGTCTTGAGCGAGTCTTTCAGCACGTTGCTCTTCAGTTTCACCAGGTAATGACTGGAATCTTGCGGAGCTTGCCTTGTTGTAGAGCTCATTGATTTCGCGGGAGTGCTTGAACTCAGTATCTTTTTCTCTAGCCTCTTCCAGAGTATCCATCGATTTACGGTATTGTTTCATAATGTTAAGCGCAGTTGCCTTTCGAGTGTAGGCTTTCATGAATGCAGGATCTAGTTCTATAGCCTTATCACAGTCACGGACCACATCAGGGTAGTTCATCAGTTTAAGATAGGATGCCGCACGATTAGCATAGCCACGGGGATCGGTGGGGTTACGCTTCACAGCTTCACTGTACGATTTAACAGATTCAGGGAACTTTGCTTCCTTGAAGAACGTGTTACCCTCTTCACGAGCTTTGTCGGCCAACTCAGGATTGATATAAGCCTGTTCCTCACGGACACGAAGCTCACGTTGAGTACTTCTTAGCTTGTTGAGGACATCCGGTGATCTCTGCTCCGTCAAACTCTTGTCGAAATACTCAATGGCCTCCTTTAATTTGTCCTGCTTAAGGTAGGAGCTACCAACGCGAGCCAATGCCTTAGCCACTGCTTTGTAATCAGATCTCAGCTCATGGCTCATTTCTACGGCGTGTAACCCGGTTTTGATTGCTGCATCAAAGTCTCCCTTCTCAAATTCAGCAGCCGATTTGTTGTTGAGGTAAGTAATATCCTCGTGAGTCTCCCAAGCCTCAGTGTACATTGCAATCGCTTCATCGAATTGACGCTTCTTATACAATTCATTACCCTTAGCCTTGGCAGCATCAGCCTTTGTTTTAGTCGAGCTTTCAGGTACAGGTTCAGGCTTCGGTGCTTCCTTAGGTTCAGGGTCCTTCTTCGCTTGCTTAGGGGACGGTTCAGTGCTCTCATTTTCCTCCGGACGAAGTCCCCCACCTATCAGGACCTGGAATACTTCGATAATACGGGGATCAGGATCTTGACCAGATAACAATGCCATTGGATTGGACATAGCCTGTTGTAACGTATTCAAAAAGCCAGGCTCCTGCATATATCCGCGAATTTTCGGGTTCTGTTGTAGTCTAGCCATAGTTTGAGGATCCTGTAACATCTTCATGAAAGGATTTTCCAAATTATTCTGGTTTCCATTAAGATTGTGAGCAATAGCATCTTCAGCGCTCTTCTTCCCTGCCTTAGCCTGAGCATTAGTAGAATCGAGCTCCAATGCCTTATCGAAGGCATCTACTGCCTTAGCTAGATCTCCTAGGCCGTGTAGAGCAGCACCACGACGGTTATAGCCCTTGGCCCAGCTAGGGTTGATCTCTACTGTTTTCTCAGCATCCTCCAGTGCCTTTTCGTAGTCTTTCAGGGAAGCATAAGCTCCCGAACGGTTAGAATAGAGCACATGATTGGGTTCCTCACTAGCATTAATAGCTTGTGTAAACAGATCTACAGCTTTCTTGTAGTCCTTGGCAGCAAATGCAATGTTTCCTTGCGCTTTAAATTCGTCCGAAGATGTCATTTACAAATGTAGTTTATGATGGTTTGAGGTCCTGAAGAGGTACTTATAAGGTGATGTTTTGTGGGGAGGGTAAGTTGTGGCTGCATCACATGAGAACTTTCCAGAATGCGAGCGAGTTCAAGGAAAGAGACGTTCAACTATTCAAACACATAAAGTAATTAAGAGAAGAAAATACAAGTTGAAATATATATTTATAATAAGAGATAAGAAATGGGAAATGATCACATAAGATTTAATTTACTTAATAGTACGAGTGACATCGCATAAACAAACAAAGTAGTCTAAAATTGAAACAGCTTAGGAATGATTGCATTAAATAAATTATATAAAAGAAAAGAAGAAACGATTAAATACCAACTTATAATCGTTATTTCGCCTAATCGAAGTAACGATGGTTAGATCTCTTGGACCGGTTAATTGTATAGCGTGAGTCTCTTTCATCAGATTCTTGATCAATGAACCGCTTATGGCGTCGACCTTCTTCAGCCAGCTCCTTTAGAAGTACCGCATCATGATTGAATCGGAAATGCTTGGCAGGCTTCGACAACTTGATACCATCATACTTTGCATGGGGATTCTGATGGAACCAAAGTCTAGCGTCTTCCTCTTCCGGTTCCTCAGAACTACTAGATGGTCTACGGCGCTTGGTTGGTACTGATGAGAGTTTCTTATCGTGAGATCTCTTCTTAGGGGAGGGCACATATAGATCGAAAACTCGTTTGTATGATTTGGACGAAGAGCATTCAGAAGGGTTCACGGATAGATCAGAAGAGCGTGGATGTCCAGCCTTAATGGGGCTTCTTACAATTAATTCAGTGCAGTCTGGGTCTGAGTCTGAGTCTGAATCTGAATCTGAGCTGAAACTGCTGGAAACATTTTGATCGCCAAAAACCTCGATCAAGAAATCCCCGCTGCCACTGTTCTCACTACCACTCATAGCACTACCAGTAGTCTCACTCTCAGACTCGCTACTAGATTCAATGATTCTAAAATGGTCCCGTGGATTCGACCTTGACTCTACATCTAAATATTGATGCTCAGACTCGTACGAATCAGTTAAATAGTAATCAGCAAATACATCCTTGGCGTTTCGAGCCTCGAGCTCAAGCCTAGCATCAATGTCAGAGCTATCCGAAGAAGCAACGTCAGCAATCGACATAGATATTTCGGAAGTGAATGTCCCAGGTTCTGGCTCTGGAACATAATCCATTGACTCCGAGTCATCATTATCCTGTTCCTCTTTGGATGAGCCCCAACTGTGAACAGGAAGAGTAATTTGATCAAGCACAATCACATCTGCATCGCTATCTGGCTCGACATCAGATTTTTTAACGTCGTGATGAACTTCCTCAATAATGACAACACTATCTTCCTTTTCATATGGCTGTAAGTTTTTGGACTCAAGATCATCCACTTCGTCACAACATTCAGCCTCTTGGCAATCACAGTTCACATCCGCAAGTAATTCATGATTTTCCAACGTATTCGCAGTCTGCACGCTTTCTAGATCTGGTCCGTCATCTGATTCCTCTGAGTCTGATCCAATTAAACCTGATAATGCAGTTAATTCATTCACACTAGATTCTGACTCTGATGCTTCTGAACCCAACTCATCTATATAAGACTCTGAATCTAAGCCTTTTGATCCTAAAGCTAAACCAGTGTTCTCCGATACTGAACCTTCTGAGTCGGAATCTTCTGAGTCGGAATCTTCTGATTCGGAATCTTCTGATTCGGAGTCTTCTGAATGCTTATTACATAAAATAGCACCAATTGTTTCTTCAGAGATTAAATTCGGCCAGCTTACTTCTTCATGAACACCAGTTTCTTGAGACTCAGCTGAACTATCAGTTTTGAGTGAGCATTCTGGTTCAACAGGTTCAACTTCCTTGGAAGACGAAATAAACTCTCGCCAGATTTCTGCGCGGGATACCAGTGAAGTAGCTAAATTCAGTCTGCTTTGAATTGCATCTGTTAAATTTGTGTTGCTAGAATGCAATTGGCCAGAATTGGAAGGTTCAGCGCGTGTCTTGAAAAGGCGCTTAAAATAAAACATGATTAGATGCTAATTCAATTCAATTAAACTCAGTTTGGTTCAAGTCAATTAGACTCAAGTCAATTCAATTTAATTTAATTTAATTGGAAGGTATAACTTATCTGCTGAACAGGTGCTAAGTTATTCTCAAAATAATATATCGATTAACTTAAAATGCACTACTAATAATGCTTAGGAGATGATTATTTGTTGTGGTGAAGGTAGGGCTATTGCCACCTCAATTAGCTGATACAATACCCAAGGGGTTTGGATTCGGGGCAACTGAATCTCTGATTGCAATGACTATCTACCCTAAATTATTTATGACCTGCATGCTGACGGTAAGCATATGTCGTTTAGGGTATATACTCTTGGAACCGTTCTAGGGTCGCGTTACTCAAAATATCCTTGGATAGTCCAATTTATTAGCGTACATCACACAATTACAATCCGATTTTTGCAAGAGTTGAGCTACAGGTTTTGTCTGTTCATATTGGGTCATTAATTATATCGTTCTTACACTTGCCGAAATGTGGATAGTCAAGATGTTTAGACTAAGAGTAATTGATTCATAATATAATTAATAAAATAAAATATTTAAATAGCCCTTTATATATTTTAATGCTAATTCAGTGTTATTTCATAAGATTCGATTTCCCCCACACTTTCCCTTACATTTTTCCTATTAACGATATCCAGAGTATTCTCGACAACGATCCTCGCCCATCTTTTTATAAGAAATAACGAAACATATCTGATAAGTCCCAACTCGCATAGAAGCATTTCTTTTGGATTCTATAATAGTTTGGATCTCTAGCTTTCTAACGAAACTCGAGATTTTTAAATTTTTGGTTCCTGGTAAGCCTCACGTTTACAAATTGAGATTTGCAAAGAGATAACCATCTAAATGCTTGCCCATTCGAGACGACATCTACTTCATGTCTCCGAAAATATACTGTTAACAACTACAAAACGAACTAATCTAAACAGAACACGGCCATTCGAAGCATGTTGTCCGTCGGCTTCGCGTGATATGTTTTTAGTTCAGAGACGGTACCTATTGGGGCCGTTTTTCCGCATTGCTAAATCTGGTTTCACTGTCGCTGCTGGGGCTGCTGTGGGAGGGGCTGCATATGCAAATCATAAATTCTCTGAAGCCACAAATTCCATTAGTGGTAAGTTTGAGAAACTTTCGGATTGGATCGGAGGCGTCTGGGATCAGATTGAAATACCAGACCTTTCTGATGTTGCTCGTCCTGATGAAACAACTACAAATCCAAGTGACTCCAGTTCAGGAAGCTCCAGTTCAGGAAGCTCCAGTTCAGGAAGCTCCAGTTCAGGAGGTTCACAGGGATCAGGCAGTCCCGGAGGTGAAGAAGCTTTAGGCTTGGGCGCAGTTGCTACAATGGGAATTTCAGGTGATGATGGACCATCATTTGATGACCAAGTTGCTGAGATGGACAACCAAATGATTAATCTTACTAAGAAAATGATCGAAATTCGCAACATCCTTCAACAGATTGATGATTCAGATCATGTTCAGTTACCCTCAATTGTAGTGATTGGTTCTCAGTCAAGTGGCAAATCTTCAGTTCTTGAGTCAATTGTAGGCCAGGAATTTTTACCTAAGGGATCAAACATGGTAACCAGACGCCCTATTGAGCTTACATTAGTACATCTCAATGCTAATTCTCACAGTGAATACTGTGAGTTTCCAGCCCTAAGAACGGGTAAGATTACTGACTTTAGGAGCGTTCAACGTACTTTGACCGAATTAAATCTGGCAGTTCCTACCTCAGAAGTCGTCAGTGACGAGCCCATTCAGCTGCGCATATATTCTCCACATGTTCCTGATCTGACTTTGATTGATTTACCTGGTTACATCCAAGTTGTGGCAGCTGATCAACCCCTGGAATTGAAGTCAAGAATATCTGATCTTTGTGAGAAGTATATCAAACCACCGAATGTCATTTTAGCTGTATCCGCTGCTGATGTGGATCTCGCAAATTCTACAGCTCTGCGTGCATCTCGAAGAGTAGATCCGGAGGGGAAGCGAACAATTGGTGTGATTACCAAGATGGACCTCGTAGATGCTGAGCGGGGCGTCTCAATCTTGAACACACGCGAATATCCTTTACGATTGGGGTATGTTGGTGTTGTTACCCGGATACCAGAAACAAGCCTGACAACGTCGATTTTTGGATCTAGTAACAACAATATGACCCGAGCAATTGCTGAATCTGAGAAAAATTTCTTCTCCAAACCGCTGTATAGCCGAGTAGATTGGGGAGTTCTCAAACTACGACATAAATTGACAGATGTTCTCGAGAAAAGCATGGCTGATGGATTGGAACCTGCTCGGCGTGCAATTCGTCGCGAGCTAGAGGAAACTAGTTACGCGTTTAAGGTTCAATATAATGACAGGGTCCTGACACCGCGTACATACTTAGCCCAATGTGCTGATTCCTTTAAAGTTGGGTTCCAGGAAATGACGTCGAATTTTGGTCGTAATCAAGTTCAAGAACTCATAAAGCAGATGTTAGACCAGAAGGCTATGGATTTACTCTCTGAAACTTACTGGAATGCCCCTCCTGGTGTTCATAGACCAGGAACTGGCTATTTTGGAGAGGACTCTAGCTTACCGGCATCAGATTTATCATCTCCCAAACCTAATTTGATCTACTGGCAGGGCAAATATGATGGCTTATCTGCTTCATTAACGAAGATAGGTATCGGAAGGCTCTCGACTAGCTTGTTGACAGAAACAATTACCTCTCGGATGAAATATCTGGAGGAGTCCTCATCATTCCGAAATCATCCTCTAGCCATACAGCAGATCGATGAAGCTACAGAAGAAATTCTGTCGTCAAAATTCTATGCTACCGCTGACCAGATTGAAAATTCCATCAAGCCCTTCAAATATGAAGTCGATATGGATGCAAGGGAATGGCAAGAATCTCGAGAATATGCTTATAACCTTTTGAAGGAAGAACTTAGGCAATGCAACGCAGCATACGATAGGATCAAAAATGAGGTTGGAGCTTCAAAACTTAAACAATTGATCAGGTCGCTGAATTCTCTTGATACTAAGAGTGCTCTTGGTGATTTTAGCAATGCCCTGCTAGCTAAGGCAAGAACTGCTTCATTCTTGAAAGATCGAGCTGATTTGCTCACGGCTCGCTCAGTGTTCATCAAATCATCGAAATGCAAGACCAGCAAAAATAAAGAATTATGTCCTGAAATATTTGTTGATGTAGTAACATCAAAGCTTGCTGCAACTGCTGTTTTGTTCCTGAACTTCGAGCTTCTGAGCGATTTTTACTATTCCTTCCCAAGGGCATTGGATAACAAGCTCCAGGCCTTGACTGAGCAAGAAATCGAGACTCTTGCTAGTCAAGATCCCAAGATTAAGGAGCATGTTGATATGCAACATCGTAAGGAACTACTACGGTTGGCTTTGAATAAGCTACAGACAATTAGTGATATGCGTGAGATGACTATTGAGCATGCATTACAGTGAGGATGGGCATCTGTGTGTTTAAATGACTTGATTAAATTTTAGCTACATAAATTTATTTATTCAGTACCTCTATTTACTATGTTATTATTATATTATTACAAAATTATTACTAGAATAATGAGAGATCGATCTAGACGAATGAGGCAGCTGCATTCTTAGGCTTGCTCAGCCCTGGTAAATTATGTATGTATGTGTGTGTGTATGCACGTAAACACCTAGGTCATTGGGCCCGTATGCACCAGGGCTGAGATCGTACAGGGGTCATCACTGTGCTAACCCTTTTTGCGCTAAACTATTGATCAGTGTAGTTCACATACATCTCTCGTATATGCCGGGAATATCCCAACTGCAGTTTGGCGTTTGTAGAACCATATATGTCTCGTCAGGGCAACCCCCGAGATGAGAAGAACTCTTCATTATGCAAGCCCGGATCGCCCTAATGAATCGCTCACTAAAATTAAAAAAAAAAAAAAAAATTAAATTATAAAGTAAAAAAAATAAATTATTTTATCAGTGAAAATCTATCATTCGGAGTTCTTGTTCGTCTGTAAATCTGCACCTCTCCTTCTGGGCAGTTGCTTTAGGGGCTTTGCCAAGAAAGAGTGTTATGCGTTTGAGCGCATTTTTGTTCGGTATAAGTTTGCCAACAAGGACTAGGAAACCCTTATCCCGTACTGCCATAAATATCAATTAAGGGCTAGGACGAAGACTTCAAACTACACACATCTATATTCGATTATGCGCGTGGGGTTTTTAGGTAAATAAATTAGTAGGGTAAATGAATTGAATGTGCACACACTTTAAGGGCTTTTGTCCTTGTGAAATAATAATATCACATATCGCCGCCTCGTTGCTTAAAACAATCGGATCTCAAACAAAAAAATTTACTTGGGCTTTCAAAGGGCTTTTTCGAGGAGTTTCCTCATTGTGCTAGATAAATATAATCAAATAAAAAAAATTGCACTATTGTACTATTGTTTCCGAAAAAAGGCACCCTAAGGACGGATCAGACTCAACAAAAATAGCCTGTAATCACTAAATTCTAATGAGTGATCCATCTGAGATCATTCATGGCGCAGTACACAAGGATATCAGGGCCTCCCAAAATGAGCATAAAGGCACTAGCAATTCCGTCGTGGACCCTGCGAAACTTCTCGATACCCGTACCGAAGGTCGTATCTCTCCTGATAGCAAGTCACGACTGCCCAGTACTCACGAGCTATCTCGGTCCGCAAAATTATCAAGTCCATTGCATAACCCATATGAAGGTTCACAGTCCACGACATCGAAATCGCTTGCTACAAGCTTAGGATTTGCTGATTGGCCCCATAGCGATGAATCATTATTGGAGGCATTGCGAGTGAAAACAGAACAGGAGAAAACAAAACAGGAGCATTACAGACTCGAATCACATCGGCGCGTTTTAGAAATACTTGACCTATGTACACGTCTAAATATGCCGAGTCAAACCATACCTCTTTTGTTTAATCAAATTGATTCTGCCGCGCGAGATGAAATTATTCAAGGTTTATCAAATAAATTGTATGCTAATGAAAAGCCAGCTGCAATGCCTGTGTTCCCACATGGTGAACCGGGTGGTATTCAGGGCGGCAGTGCTTCTAATTTTACACCTTGGTCTCCGCAATCACACCTGCAGCATACACCAGGACAGTCATTGAAAAGCCCGAGAACTCCAGGTCGTACCTTTGGTTCTACCTTGACTTCTCCTGTTGGTTTCCCTCCATCATCCAGTGGTCCAAATTCTGCTTCATCTTCTGCTACTGTTACAGCTGGTAGTCGGCAATCTCATTCTCGAACTATGTCTTATGACCTATATCGAGCTGAACCGGCTCGGTTCTCCCCGGAGCGGTTTGTACCAGGGCATCGTGCCACTGCATCTTCTCTGCCCTCTTTTGGTGGCACTCCCTTGGGATCACCTGTTACTTATCAACATACTGCTCAGCCTAATACCATAAGACCAGTTGTTTCGGGTATTGGTGGGTATTATAATCCGCAATTGTTGTCGCCACATGCTGTTCATTCCCTTAATACTCCACAGCAGTCCACCCGCCCATTGGGTGCTAATATACATCAGCCAATGTCTGGTTCGGTGCCACTACCCATGCATATGCCATTATCTATGTCATCTTCGGCCCATCCTGTTCCTTCTATGACTCAGGTTGACTCAGGTAGTCAGCTGCCCTCGCCGATTGCTTCAAAAATACCATCTGTTCCACTCAGTGAACCTGGTCATGATACTTCCACTTCCTTGCCCGCGACAGGTGGTCCTCATCAGCCACTTGTGCCGGTTTTGAATACTATCAGCTCAAAATCTATCCGGGCCCGTGGTCATCAGCACTCCCTTTCAGCTGGTTCTGGTCTTCAATTCCATTATTGGCGGCCAAAGAACATGCTTCGGGATAACCGGTGGAAAATTTCGAACCCTTTCAATCGAAACAAAGATAAGCGTGGTGTTCCTTCGAGCTCAGAGGGGGAATCTGGCCCTCCTTTGAAACAGGCATTTATGAGATCTCATAGTAGGCATTCATCCTCTAATCAACAAAGCAGCCATGAAAACCTGTCATTGTTACCTGGTGCGCATAAGTCTTCCGTATCCCCCTCGCCAGTATCCCCGCCCCTTGGTCATCCCTCGGCGACTACTGTGCCGCCTACGGCATCTCCGCAGCGTTATGTTGATCCACGTAATAATGTTGCGTCCCCTAACTCGGCTGCTGTGGTCGCTGCGGAAAACAATCGACGGCGTAGCCTCACTCATGCACGTCGTCGATCTGTACATTCGAACCTCCCTGTTTTGAACGATGATGAAAAGCGTCGTGATGAGGGTGTGGCAACTTTAGCTTCCCTTGCAGGGGAGCATCGACACAGAAAGTCTCAAGTTACTGTCAATCCCTCGTCACTGTTGCAATATTTGGAAAGTCGGGCCGACGATAGTGTTCCTGACCCAGCGCAGTCGAATACTGCTAATAAACCTCACACACATGGTAGTGGTGAGTCCTAATGTTTTTGACTACTTTATTTATTATTGAAACTAGGTGTATTCGCTGGTAGAATGTATATATATATTGTTTGTTTGCTTGCTTTCGTTTTTGTAATGGATATTTAAGATCCCTATTTTTGATACTATGGAAGTAAAATTAAGTACACAACGGCTTCGACATGTACGAATTAAAACAGCTAAATTTAAGAAATAAAGAAGGTAGGATATACACGAATGGGGATTATTAAAGTACATATTAAATAAAAAAGAATTATCTTAATATCTTGATACCAACTGAAAACAATCTCCCATCAAAAAAAACTCTCCCTGGCGGAGAATCGAACTCCGATCTCCCGCGAACTGACCGTATTAAACGTGACAGGCGGACATGCTGACCATTATACCACCAGGGACTGCGATGGGTTAACGAAGGAAATTTACATATATATATACTATATCATTGCTCAACACAAATACACATCACCTAAGGGTGACATATCCAAGAAAACTACAAATAGAAATTAGAATATCTACTATATTGTGAAGCATATTGAAAGTAAATATAAAGAAAGAAAATACGAAAAATATAAAATACTCTGCTATTCCTGTCAATTGTGATGGTATTTAAAAAAACTCCCTGGCGGAGAATCGAACTCCGATCTCCCGCGAACTGACCGTATTAAACGTGACAGGCGGACATGCTGACCATTATACCACCAGGGATTTGGTTACTAAATTCATGGATTGTAGATATATACTCCATCTATAGTAAACGTGGAATGACCTCATAGCTCTTTCAAGGAATACTCTTATCATGAGGATGAACTTTCTGCACAATGGCTCGTATTGACAAAAATACCTATTATGACTCTAACAACATTAATACAAAAATACGCTTTAGTCAAGCCGTAAACCTTGATGCCTAAAACAATTCAATATTTTTTGGTGGTTAGGAAATTCAATCTACAATAAATAGGAAGGTGTCCAAATTGAGCAAGGAGGTTAATTGACAAATAAGCCACGATGGATAACATAGAGCTAGACGAAGTACAGTGGAGATCTCCCGAGTGGGTACAACAATTTGGGCTCCGAACAGATAATGTTTTGGAGTACTTTTCTTTGTCTCCATTTTACGATCGATCCTCTAATAATCAAGTTTTAAAAATGCAAACCAACTTCAATGAACAGCTCATGCGAGGCGGAAATGACTTAATGAAAGAACTACTGAACATGCAAGGCATTGAATACAGGATATCTGTGGCAAGAGAGCCAGATCTTTGGGCCATTCAAAAGCTAGAGAGGAGGAGCCCCACAGAAACTGAGATTCTGGCCGTATACTTCGTCAGTGGAGATAACATATACCAGAGTCCTTCAGTGTATAACGTCGTGGTGTCAAGAATTCTTGCCATCTGCTCGAATCTAGACAAGTCCCTGAACTTAGCTGAGCAGCTTCCGGAATTCGTTTCTTCAGGCTATAAATATCGCGAAAAACTTATGCCGAATAATGACAAGAAAACTGGACACGAAGACAACTCATCCTCAGACCGAGATATTACCCAGGCTAAAGAAATGGATAGCCTTCTTGACCGCGCATTAAATATAACATCTGCTGTCAGATCAGCAGCAACACCTGCGAAAGCAATTGATCAACAACAAATATAAATTATGTATTATATATTTTTTTTGACAGACAATATAGAGACAACAAGTATAATAATGATGATGATGATGATGAATACAATTCATTCATTTATTCTTTAGTTTTTTATTTTAAAATTAAATCTAAATGTTCGATAAAGGCGATAAAAATTAAATTATATCTGGTGGTGAAACGCCTTAACTAAATTGTAAAGATATGCTTTGAAATGTTATAAGACTTAGTTTAGTCCATCTCCTCGGCACCTCCAGTCTTGTTGGCGATGACGAAACGAGAAGTTCCAGACTCGTCAGTCTCGTGCTCAATAGCAAGACGCGAGAGACGAGCAATGAGGTTTTCGAGCTTAGCATCGCCAGCGGATCGCTGAGAACGACCAACATTGGCCAAACCAGGAGCACGGTTGAGGAGGAAAGCGAAGACAGCAATGACGATGGTAACAAGGATAGAGTAACCCCAGACAACAACAACAGTTACAACTGAAGTCCAACCATCAGCAGTCTCGTCGAAGAGATCACGGGGGTTAGTATCGAAGGTGGAACCAGGGCCAGAGAGCCAACCGAAGAGACAGAAGATAGTGGAGATGACATCGACACCGAGAATAGCGGCGACGAGCTCCCAACTGGGAGAAGTCTGACCACCACGAGTAACGAAAATAAGCCAGTTCTCGGTAAGAGAAATTTCAAGGAAAAGGATTTCCTGAACAGATCCGTAGTTATCAACAATACCACCATTGGGCAAGTACATGGTAGCACGAATAACCCAAGTAGCAATGGCAAGAAGAAGACCAAGAATAGAGGAGATGATCCAGATCTTGGGTAACTGCCATTCGACGGGACGGGGTTCGTAGTGAGCATTATCGTAAGCGATGGCAATGGTAGCAAGATCAGCGAACAAAGCAAGGAACACAACAAGCTCGACACGAAGAGTCTCGTTGATGATGATCATGGATGTGACAAGGTAGATTTCCAAGTGAAGACACAAAGCAATACGGTACTGAATATAAGCCTTCATACGCTGGAAGATCTGACGAGCAACCTTGATAGAATCGACAATAGTGGAGAGACCGGGAGCAATGAAAACGATATCAGCAGCAGCCTGAGCAGCCTCGGTGGCACCCTCGACAGCAATACCGCAATCAGACTTCTTCAAAGAAGGAGCATCGTTAACACCATCACCTGTCATAGCAGTCAAATGGCCACGCTCCTGAAGCATCTCGACAACCTGATACTTGTGCTCTGGGAAAACCTCAGCGAAACCATCAGCCTTCTCAACAAGATCATGCTGGAGGGCACCAGTAAGACCACCACTGATAAGCTTATCAGAGTTGTAAACCTTAGTACCAAGGGCCAACATCTTACAGGTCTCCTTAGCAATAGCGATAGCATCACCAGTCAACATCTTGACGGAAAGACCAAGGTGCTGGGCCTCAACAATGGTCTGTGCAGTATCATCACGAGGAGGGTCGAAGAGAGAAATCATACCAAGCAACTGCCAGTCCTCATCACCCTTCTTAACAGCAACACCAAGGGAACGGAATCCACGGGAAGCGAACTCACGAGCCTTCTCCTTGTACAAATCAGCTTGCTCAGGAGTGCAGTTAGAGAGCTTCAAGATAGCATTAGGGGCACCCTTGGCACAGGTGTAGGTCTCACCATTGAGCTCAGTGACAGCGGTGATACGCTTGGATACAGGGTCGAAGGGAGTGAACTGAATAGTGCGCCAGCCCTGCTGCATGATGTCAAGGGCCTTAGGGTAACGCTTGAGGGTCAAGATAGTAATCTTGTCAATGGGGTCAAGGGCCTTGATGTTGTGAGAAGAGGCGAGAGCTGCGACAGCCATCATCCAGTTAACGTCAACACCGTCAGCAATGAAAGGCTCACGGATGGAAAGGCGGTTGGCAGTGAGGGTACCAGTCTTATCGGAACAGAGAATATCTACACCAGCGAGGGACTCAATGGCAGTGAGCTTCTGTACGATGGCCTTACGGTCAGCAAGATAAGCAGCTCCTACTGCAAGGGTAGTGGTGGTGACGACAGGAAGACCGACAGGGACACCAACAATGAGCAAGATAAGAACGTAGTGGAGCAAGTTGTTGGAAGAGTGCTCAGGGGTGGCAATCTTCAAATGACGGAAGAAAGCGCCAATCCAGGAGGCAAGAATCCAGGCAACAACAAGTACCAACAAAGAGGTTCCAATAGAGTCCATAACGGCCTTGAAGTGACCCTGATCTTGGGCACCCTGAACCATAGAGGCGGTCTTACCAACAAAGGTACCGGTACCAGTGCTAGTGATGATGACATAGGCCTTACCACGCTTGCAACCAGTTGTGTAGTAAACATAATCAGCCATGTATTTGTCGACAGCGAGAGACTCACCAGTCATAGAGGACTGATCAACAGCAAGAATAGGGTGACCCTGTTTGCGGCCCTTATCTCCATCCTCGTCATCATCGTCCTCGGGGTTCTCACCGCCAGCAGCACTAAGGTCAGAGTTAATGTAGTCAAGGTATTCAGCATATCCCTGAGGATTGCTGTAGTCGCAGATGATACGGCCATCACCGGGGATGACGGTACCCTCTTCAACAACAGCAATATCACCAGGAACGATCTCACGAGCACCAATGTTCTGCTCGTGACCATCACGAAGGACAGTAGCTTTCATAGCAATATCAGCCTTAAGGGAAGCGACGACATCAGCGGCCTTAGACTCCTGATACCAACCGACAAACGCGTTAAGCATCAAAATACCAATAATGACACCGAAATCAACCCAGTCTCGAAGACCGGCAGCGAAAAGGACTGCAATCTCCATAACATAAAGAATGGGGCCTTGAAAGTAGCCTAAGAACTGAACAAAGAAATTAACATGCTCACTAGTGAGCTCATTGTATCCAGCCTTCTTACGACGGTGTTCGACCTCGGCAGAGGGAAGACCAGTTTTCATGTCAGTGGACAACCAGGAATCCGGAACAGTGAACTGACCACCAGTACCAGAGGACTTTTTCCAGAACTTCCATTTTGAAGGAGTTTTCTCTTCCTCGTCATCGTCACCGCCCTCTTCTTCGCTCTTCTCACCAGCTTCACGGTGGGTAGCGACGTAGCGAACGAGAGCTGCGTATTCGTCAAGGTTCTCAGCAGGAGCGTCTCCAGCAAGCTTAACCTCTTCCTCAGACATCTTGAATTAGAAGGATATTGGGTATTAAAGTGGACTTCTATTTCCAAGACCTGAAGATAATTTTCAAGATTTTATGCGATGGGGAACAAACACTGGCTTTTATCTGGTCGGCAGTTGTTTAGTCATGGATGCAGATTATTAAGCAAGGGTATGGGCAAAAAACATTGGCCGGTAACAGTATCGGCGGCAGTTGCGACCAAAACAATGCGATAAAATTGGTGTTTGAATATAGAAGTATGTTATTTGTAAAGCAGAGTAGATATGGCAGTATTAAAGTATATAATCTGAGGTCCATATTTATTTTTTTTATTAACTAACTTACACCGACTGGATCGTTTTTAAAGTTTATGGACTTCTCTGTTGAATGCTAGATAGGGCTATTCAGTTCCCAGCCTGATGCCGTTGAGCTATTACGGGCTGTTGTGTCCTCTCCGACCGATCCGGTTACGGGTTCTGCAAAATCTAGGGGTGCCAAACCTCTCGGGGCCACACCTCAGCGAATAGGATGGTGTAAATGTAGACCCTACCCTGGTTTATGCAGGTAGCTTCTTGTTGATTGATAGCGATGCAGCCCAAATTTGGCTAAACCCAAACAGCCACACATATTTCATATGTAAAGTTATATTGCATAGATTCTAGAATGATTCGCTTCGATACGAAGTAACAATGATATTTGAGAATACATATATCTAAACCAATAGTTTTTTATAATTATTAAAGATCTAATAATATAAGGTTTTGTTTGGCCGTATTAGGCCACACATTCTCATGTGTGGTGGCAGTTGTTGTTGTTTACCTATTTTTTTCGGACCAACCTTTTGGGACTCATATTACTAAGCGAAATTGGTTGTCTCGAAGTTCCTATTGGTTGGTATGGTATCATGTGAGTTTGATAAACCTTCGTTTACGTAGCTGTGCATATTAAAACCCTGACGGGACAGAGTGTAGTATATCTTAAAAATACACGGCGATGGCCCGAGGTTACCTGCATGAGCGGACTTAGATTTGTTCCCGGCTAATTCTGCCAACCTTAGGTACCATATCGGCGATGGGAACAAATTAATGATCGGTCGTAGGTTGTGATCGCGTAATAATAAGTCATTGATTGATACGGATAAACTAAACTAATCAGAGTATAAAATTATATGCGAATTGATCATATACGTAGATAGATATATTTAAAATATGAAAAATGAATTTTTAATTTACTTCTGAAGAGCCGAGTTTGAAATAGTTATAATATCAACTGAACTTCAATTTATAATTATTGAACAAATGTTTCACATCTTAAATGTAGATCACAAATATATGCTATCTAAGTAATAACGTGACCAATTATATAGCTAGTACATTGCAGTGTGTCAAAATAAGAATGCTAAATAATAATATGCTTTGAGATGTCTCTTGAATGAGATATTGACTCAGAACTATCTAAATCAACATGAATAATTCACTCAAGACCAAATTTTCTTTCTTGGCGTAGTTTTGAATCACGAAAGCCGTAGTGATTCAGCTTAAGGATCTTCGATACGCCGTTCCTATGAAGAGAAAAAGGGATTTTTGAGATTGGGCAGCTATATAGTGTAGCTACCCTAATCGGGGTAAGACAACACAAGTTAGCATGAGGCATTTAGCGAGTAACTTATGTAGGGTGTAAGTGGTCATCGATGTTGTCAAACAACGCTACCACAATATGAATAAATGTAATTTATCCAGTAATTTAAACTTGTATTCCAATTGTTCGGTATCAGCAAGTAGGTTATCATTAGTGTCTAAACATGAATAGATAAATAAACAAATAAAAAATACATCAGCAATTTTAGCATTAATAGGGGTATTTTCATTTATTAGATGTCTTCCGCACAGAGGATTCCAAGTTAAGAAGGAGCTGTATGTCATCAAAATCTTTGAGCCCATCGTCATCAGCAGTAACCACTGTAGAAAGTGCCGCTTTACGATCTTGTAATAGGAGCATTCTCTCCTCAATTGATTCCTCAATAATGAATCTGATAATTTCGACGTCATTTAATTGTCCGCGTCGGTGAAGTCTTCCAATGGCTTGCTCCTCAACAGCAGAATTCCACCAAGGATCCATGAGATAACCATACCTCGCAACAGTGAGGTTCAGTCCAACACCACCAGCTTTTAGAGATAGAAGAAAAACAGCATTCTTATGCTGCGAATCTTTAAAAGATTCCATTGCCGTTGTTCTTGCTGAGCTCGACATCGAGCCATCGAAGCGAAATACAGGAAAGCCTTCATTCAGTAGTTTCTTCTCTATCAACTCAAGGTATGATACAAACTGCGAAAACACAATTGACTTTCCCGGAATAGATGCATTTCTTGATTTCAAATTCATAACAAGTGCATTTATTTTACTGCTTTCACCCCTGTCATAAAACTTTAAGCGTCCTCTTCCCGTATCGAGAACAAGAAGTCGCTGTTTGTCAGCTGGCTCATTACAAATATGACATTTGCCGCGCAGTTCAACGTTTTTTAAGATACAACTTTTGCAAGCTGAATGAAGGCATTCCGTAAGCAAGGGCTCATTCTGATTTTCGAAGCAGATAGGGCATTCTTCCTGTTCTAAACTTCGACTCAGAATCCTGCTTAATGTTTCTGTAGTATATTTATATGCAGGCACTGATGAGAAAGTCTCTAATAAAGCTTTTATATCCCCAGTGAAGTCAAATTTTTCATCATCGGATTCATCAGAGGTTGTTGGAGAGGCCAACTTACGTCTCTTGAGACTAAAGTCATTACCTGGGCTCTGGTGGCGGTGCAGATTCTGAGTTTCACCATGTTGCTTTCGGAGTAGAAGTATCGGATGGCAGCAAGCCTGGCGAAGTTGGGTGATGAGCTTCAAGATTGTCGAGTACTTTGGTGCTTCATCAAATAAATCTGTTTTAAACGAATCTTTTATACGAGCATACAGGTGTGAGTAAAGGTTTCTTTCATCGTCACTGAATTTAATCTTTTGTATTACTACATTTTTGTCAGGCAAACTCAATAACGGTAAGTTCGTATCATTATCCGTCATGTCCTTCGTTCGTCTCAGAAGAATAGGAGTTACTATAGCTTGGACAGTCTTCAAGGCTCGATCCCTTGTTTCTGGTTTCTGAAAAGCATCAGTAATAAACGATTTCCAATATCTAAAATTACCCCATGGCTCCACGCCAACAAATTTAATCAGGCTGAAAAGATCCTCAAGTCTATTGCTAATAGCTGTTCCTGTCAGAACCCATCGTCGCTGACTCTTTAAATCAAAGCAAGCCTTAGCAGTAAGCGAAGAACGATTCTTGATTTCGTGAGCTTCATCAAGAATGATTCTATCAAAAACAGTATCAAATAAGGCCGAATTTTTCCCACTCAAAAATTGCTTATGTTCGGACAGCACTTTACCATATGTAGTTAGTACAACCTTTCTGTCAAATCGTTTACTCAAGAAGAATTCAGTAAGATGCCGATTAAGTGCTTTATCATAGAATTGCATGGTACCACAGAACTTAGGCTGCTTGGTAGTAGCCGCAAGCTCACTTTCCCACTGATTTAACAGCGACATGGGAACAACCACGAGAGTAGAATGTTTAGGCGATTCTCCGACTCCGGAATGAATAAGAGCTGCTACTTGAATAGTTTTTCCTAAGCCCATCTCATCCCCCAATATACCTCCACGGCTCTGTAACGCCAGTGTTGGCCTAGTCAAGCTTAGTTCACCACTATTTAAATTAGACCAAAATGAATCTCCCTCCCTCCACTGTAGCTCAGTCCACAACGGATGAGTCTCAATATCTGCATCGTCTACTTGACTCAATTCCTGTTCACAAGCCAGCATCCACGCCAATCCTCGTTTTTGGTAGGGCTCAAGATCAAAGGCAAATGTTTCTGACGGAGTTACCCCAGGACCTCTCATTTTCATGGATGCAGACTCTACTTTAGCATTAAGAAAATTAATTTGGTGCATGCTCAGAGTGTTTTCTTCCTCAGCCTTAATGTCAGTATTTGCTGAATCGTGAGATTTGAGAGATGGTGTTGTTACCTCAAGAGAAGACTCACATAAACCGAGGTTAACGAACAAACTTACTAAAGCTTCTTGACGGAGTCTAACCAACTCCTCTTCTTTAGTTTCCTTACTCTCATCAACAATGATATTTTTTTTAGGCTTTTGAAGATCAATTCCGAAGGATGAGCTTCGAGAAAATGCGTGTTTCTTGAGGTAACAATGTATCACGACATCGAAACTAGCTCCGATAATGAAAAACTTTTCCGCGAAAATGACCTCAGCTTCAAATTTACAAACGTCAGCATCAATTAGCGCCGACATAAAACTGGCCTCGGCCCTTCCTGCTCTAGCGATATCTAAGCCATCCTTGTTAAATAACTTTACCTGAAAATTATCCTTAGAAACTTTCGGCCCACTACCCAGTCGGTCAATTCTTAACACATCTCCGTATTTTACCAGTGACGTCCCTCTTCTTGTACAGTAGGGTCGAGAATGCAGACTACCTAGGAAACGACACCCGTCAACCCATAAGTTATCTGTAGCTAGGTCTGATTCATCAGCTAAATCATCACTATTATTCTCTATAGTCTGGTGGAACGCCTCATCAATTGGTTCAGATTTGAGCGACTGAGAGTTTAATTGCGACGAGGAATCAGCCATTTTATCTAAATACTCCGATACCGTTCTTTCTAGATCAATTGCGGCAGGATTCTTCAAATTTTCAAAGCTAGAATCCGACAACGGACCTAGAACCTCTTCCAATCGAGTTCTCAACCCATCTAATGCAGATTGTTTCTCGTAGGATGCAAAAAACCCCGGTTCTTTTTGACTTAGTAGGTCAAGATCTTTGAGTGGATCGGAACTCTGTTCCATTTATAATAAGTATGAAAGAGAAATCACGAATGTAAACAAACTGTTTAAAATCTTTCCCTCTAATTGTTTTTGTCAATATTTACTTACTGCTGATCTGCTCGCGAATCGCGTCCTAAGGCAAGGGTAGGTTTTGATATATGCGATATAATTTATTATTTACGTCGCGACGTCAGTACCCTCTCAGCGTTCTCTCGCTTTCTATTTTAATTTTGTTCCCAAATATCTTCATGTGATGGAGTGTGATAGGGCTTGTTACCTAATCACATATTCTCGACCCAAGGTCGTAGCCCAAGTGACCCTGATCCTCTTCCCGATTTAAGGCGTGAATAAATTTCTAATCCCGTGACTCTAGTGATGGACCGACTCACAGGACGAGGCAGGGTTCTCTCTGTCCCCTACGCTGGTCCCACTACCCTGTCCCAGACAAAGTGAAAGTTGATCACCATTAGGAAATTCCAACATATACCTTAATCAACCATGGCTATTGGAAAGAATAAGCGTTTGAGCAAGGGCAAGAAGGGAACCAAGAAGAAGACTGTTGACCCCTTCACCCGTAAGGACTGGTACTCTATCCGTGCACCCGCTCCTTTTGATGTCCGCGACGTCGGAAAGACCTTGGTCAACCGTTCTACTGGTTTGAAGAACGCTAATGATGAGCTTAAGGGACGTATCCTTGATGTTTCTCTCGCTGATCTCAAGCAGAGCGAGGACTACGCTGCTCGTCGTATCCGTCTGCGTGTTGATGAGGTTCAGGGCTCCAATGTCTTGACCAACTTCCACGGTCTCGACTTCGCCAGTGATAAGTTGCGTTCTTTCGTTCGCAAGTGGCAGACTCTTATTGAGTGCAATGTCACCGTCAAGACCCAGGATGACTACTTGGTCCGTCTTTTCGCTATTGCCTTCACCAAGCGTACTACTTCTCAGATCAAGAAGACCACTTACGCTCAGTCCTCTCAGATCCGCCAGATCCGCAAGAAGATGGCTGAAATCATGACTCGTGAGGCCTCTAACTGCACCTTGAACCAGCTTGTTGCCAAGCTTGTTCCCGATGTCATTGCTGATGAGATCTCCAAGTCCACCAAGAGCATCTTCCCCTTGCAGAACGTCAATGTCCGTAAGGTTAAGTTGCTTAAACAGCCTAAATTCGACCTCGGTGGTCTCCTCGCTCTTCACGGTGAGGCTTCTGTCGATGACACTGGCCGTAAGGTCGCTGGCGAGTTCAAGGAGCGTGTCCTTGAGTCCGTTTAAATATATTTTATAACTTAAACAAAATTATTATTCAATTAATGTGGAAAGCTTCGAACTTGTAAGTTTTTGATGGTTCATTTTGAGTAACTAGTTTCTGAATTTCCTTATTCTCTACCCGCTGTGTTTACATCCATACAATGCTCTCATTATTATCCAATTTTTACCTATTCATGTTCCTATTTTGCACTTCTTATTAATTAATTACACAATTAGAAAGCATTGAGATGCTCGGAAATTTTCTGAGGACCAGGACCAATCTTGGTACTGATGACCCTCTCAATTCCATTTTGAAGGACATTTTCCCATTTGCCTGTAGAGGATGCCGTCGCCGTCAAATCTTTTTTACCAGGGAACCCAGTAACTTGGCTCAATCCACTCAATCCTCCCAAAACTGCTGGTTCATTCTCAGCAAGATAGTAGATCACACAATTTGGACCGGCATCAAAGGTGTAAGCGGCAACGATTTTGCCCGCCGCTTGATTAATTTGCTCAACAGCATGGATGGCCGCACGACTCACATCGTTCATGTAAAATATGGGCGGATAACTATCAAGGCATACAGCATGGAATTGGTTAGAATCACGCATGGTAAGTTCAGCAAAGGTTGTGAAATCACGCTCAGCGATTGATTTCTTCATTTCTTCAAATCTTTGTGGAACTACTGAATTAATGCGGGATTCAAATAAGGGGGAAGTTTGGACAGTGACCTGCATTCCTTGGGTCGATGAAACATCCTTTTTCTCGGCACTAACTACTAGAATCAATGCTTTCATACTTGGCCAATGCTCGGAAGTAGCAACTTCAACGGCACGAGAATCAAGTCCATCAGATTGAGAACCCATTTCCCACGCGACATACCCTCCAAACATCGACCTGCAGGCTGAACCAGAGCCCTGACGTGCCAGCACGCTAAGCTCACTCGGTGAATGAGGTAGTTCATAAAGTAAAGCCACTGATTTTACCAAGGCAGCGAAGCCAGCAGCACTAGATGCCAAACCAGCAGCAGTAGGGAAGTTGTTCTCACTAACAATCTGTAAAGGCAACTCGGAAAGTTTGGGAAGGCTAGGAGTCTGGGCCTCAAGTTCCTTTCGTAGCTTACGTAGGGCAGCCAAGACTTGTAGAGTACGTTTACCGAGCTTTTCAGGTGATCCATTCAGATAAATTGCATTCAACTCTTTAAATTCCGAGCTTGCACGCGATGTCGTGGTAGCACGAAGGTCCTCTTGAGCTAAAGTTACACTTATGGAAGAGTTTGTAGGAAGGTTCAATTCAACATCTCTCTTACCCCAGTATTTTAGGGTGGCGATATTGACTGGTGCGGTAGCCGTAGCAACGTACATTTCTTCTTCTTACTTTAAATTTTACCAATAAATACTTATTTGTGGTTCTAGGGTGGTTTGTCGTCCGTTGTTGAGAAGAACGTGTGAAATAGGGTAAGGGGTCATTATTTTGTGGATTGAGGATCGAACGCGTTTTCGCGAATGAATGTTTCACACACACAGACGTACGAGAGGCAGAATAATTAGTGAAGGATTGAAATCGTCAAAGTAATCCAAAATTGATAAAATACCGCAAGATATTTGTAAGTATATTTATTAGAGTTTTATATTTTATTATGCTACTAGTTTCTGAATTATAGGTTCTTAATTGTTAATAGGCTCTTAATTGTTAATAGGCTCTTAATTGTTAATAGGCTCTTAATTGTTTTTTATTCTCTTTTTTTTAAATTAGTTCCGTTGTTAGTTTTGCTTGGCTATTGTTTCTTGTTTTTTGCATTCATCGGTTTTGTACCCTATAAAGCGCTCTACCCCATCGTTAAACAACCACCAGCATGCTAGGGAGGAGACTGATAAGACCCAGTATTTGGCTGAGGTCACTGCATTCGACACCCAAACGGACACCATTAGAGACCGGGCTTTCTAAATCCCAAATAAACCCACCCTCAAACATAAATGTTGTAAATCTTCCAGTAGTGAAACCAACTCTGGCAATGAAATTTGTCAATGCTCTCCCTACAAAAGTACAGCCTTATGCTAGACTTAGTAGAATGGAACGACCAATTGGTACCTGGTTGTTGTATTCTCCATGTACATGGTCTTTAACAATTGGTGCCACAATGGCTGGTGCAACTCCCAGCACTTTAGCATACTATATGTCTGTGTATCTACTAGGTGCATGGATCACAAGGGGTGCAGGGTGCACTATTAATGACATCTGGGATAAAGATTTAGATAAGGGCGTAGACCGAACCAAATCAAGACCGCTGGCAGCTGGCGATGTCACCACAAAGCAAGCCACTACCTGGTTAGGCGTGCAAGGTGCCGCAAGCTTGGCGGTTTTAGGTTCACTCCCTCGAGCTGCTTGGGGCATTGGTGCGCTATCTATTGTGCCTGTTTTGGTGTATCCTTTATTTAAACGATTCACATACTACCCCCAGATTTGGTTATCAGTTTGGTTTTCATGGGGTGCTCTTATGGGGTTCCCAGTAATGGGTCTTAGTTTTGAGAACTCTGCTGTTTTGGGCACTGGTTTGTCTTTGCTGAGTGCGGCATTCTCGTGGAGTATGATCTACGATACTATCTATGGCCACCAGGATAAGCTCGATGATATTAAGGTTGGTGTGAAATCCACTGCTCTAAAGTGGGGAGATCGCACTAAACCTATTGCGTATCGATTTTGGGCGTTACAGTCTTTGTCACTAGTGGCAGCGGGTTCCTTTGCTGGTATGGGTCCAGGTTTCTTGGCAGGAACATTAATTTCAATGACACGATTGGCATTCATGATCTACAAAGTTGACTTGAACAATGCAATTGCGTGTGGTAATTTTTTCCGACGAAACTTGTGGAACGGAATCATTATCTGGTTGGGTGCTTTGGTTGATTATTTTGTACTGATGTCCTTTTTCGCTTATCAGATGTGATGTGATGTGCTTGTAAATAAATAATAAATATAGTACAGAAATTTTTATATTATTCATCCCATAAGATCTGCAAAGGCAGACTCATTGTTTGATCCTTTCTTTTGCTTCTTAGTCTGCTTCTTATTATGGGGCTTCTTTTCGGTTCCTCTCCGCTTACCAGCATCCACTGCAGATTGTTGTTCAGCAGCCTCATCTATAGCTAGCTCGTCCTTGTTCCACACTTTTAGGAGCCCCATGCTAGCTGAGACCAGACGGTATTCATAGTCGTAATCCAAGTAGCTGACCTCATCCTCCTTGTCGTCTTTGTTGTGTCTAGCCTTATGGGTCACTTTGCCAGCCACCAGATCGATTTCAGCAACCCATCCATCGGAAGATCCAGCAATAACAATATCATCAAATTCACCAGCAAGTAAAGCATCAACGCTACCATCTTTACTCAGTTTTACTCTCTGTTGCTGATCGGTAAGTCCCTTATTCTTCCATATAGTAACCACACCTTCACTCATACCCCATGCACTGCGAGTTTCACTGGCCACACAACCACACAGAATCTCATCCTCTTGGTCCTCACTTTTATTGGTAGGTTCGTCTTTGCGAACATCTATTTTGAAAATATGCATATCAGCACTAACGGCGAAATTATGTCGATTAACACTGGGCAGTTGACAGATCGCGGTGACTGTGTCGACATCTGGGAGCTTGTACGATTTAATTAGCGTCAGATCATGTTTATAGACGTGCAAGGATCCATTCTCATCACCAATTACAATATATGATTCATTAATAGATAGTGCAGTAGCTCCTGATTTAATCTGGGATTTCGCTATTACTTTACCGGTTGAAGCATTGCATTTTTTGATGACACCATCGGACCCACAACTTACAATAAATTCACCTGTCTGGTCAAAAGAAACTGCTCGACAGCTTCCTTTATGGCGTTTTGTAGTCCAAATTTGGATCGGGTCGGTAGAATAAGAGTAAGCCGTTAATTGACCAGTACCGAATCCCAACACAAAATTCGCGGTTGAGGGATGGAAGCTTAAGCAAAATAGAGGCTCGTCATCCTGGAAATTTAGTGAAAAGTGAGGCATTGAGATAGCAATAAGAATTCCTCGTAAAATGAATATAAAGTTGTGGTAAGTTCTTAATAATTCAACACGTAAAAGTGAATTGTCTTAATCTTTCTTCGTTTTAACGTCACGAGTTAATAATCAAGTAAAGACGATAATAATTATTTGTTCTATTGATGAGCTTGAAAAATTGTCAGGTGATAGATATATAGTAAACCACCATCTTACCACTGGGTGGTTTATCTGTTTAGACAGATTTGGAATAAATAGGTTACTTTATATTGAAACATACGAAACTTTGAAAGAAATCATCAGTGGATTGGTCTGATTAAATTTCGTCAATTGTGAATAATTCGAGCACATCAAATAACTGCAATAGCGAATAATAAGGTCAGCTAACACCAACTCTTGAAATATTATGTTATTATTACTAAATATACATCAAATAGGAATTGTATACATATTACTTACGCACACTTTAAATAAACAATTTATGTATTCAATTGTTGTCCACCACGTGATAATTTGAGATCCTCGATCTTTGCAATCTAATTATTAGTTAACTAACTAATAAACAAAACTAAAATGCTGGCTTCTCATGTATCGTCCAGGATTAACGAAGTTGTTGCCGATCGTAATGGTCAGAAGGGGAGTGAGGATGCATTCCTCGTCTTTGATCCTGAAGCTCTGCGCGCCCAATATCAACTTTGGAAAAAGCATTTACCGTCTGTTACTCCACACTATGCTGTAAAATGTAACAACCATTCAGAAATTCTGAGTCGTCTAGCTGAATGGGGCTCCAATTTTGATTGTGCTAGTCAAACGGAGGTACAAATGGTTCTAGATTTGGGAGTCTCCCCTCGCCGAATTGTGTATGCTAATCCAGTAAAGGCCCCCAGTCAGCTGCAATTCGCTGCTACTCACAGTGTTAAAAGAATGACATTCGACAATGTTCCTGAGCTGCATAAGATCAAGAAAATTGCTCCTCAGAGTGAGCTACTTTTGCGAATCAAGACGGATGACAGCGGCGCTATCTGCTCATTAAGCTGCAAATTTGGTGCTGCATTGAAGCAGACCGAGGAATTATTGAAAACTGCTAAGGAATTACAGCTTAATGTTGTTGGTGTAGCATATCATGTTGGTAGTGGTGGTGGAACTGGTCCTCAAGCGCATGTTGAAGCATTACGAGACGCTAGGGAAGTGTTCAAATTAGCTCATGAAACAGGATTTGATTTCCATGTTTTAGATGTTGGTGGAGGATTTGAGTCTCAAGATTTTGGAGCGGTTGCAGATGAGATCAATCATAGCCTCAAAATTCTGAATTTCCCCGGCCACACTGAATTTATGGGCGAGCCCGGTAGGTTTTTTGCTGCTACATCTATGACATTGGTTACACAAGTAATTGGTGTACGTACCGCTCCAAATTCCGATGAAACAGATATGATTTACTTGAGTGACGGTGTTTATGGCAACCTGAATTCCATTATTTATGATCACCAGCACCCTAAAGCCTTCCTGTTGGGTGGTGTGGACAATACCAGCGATTTTAAAGAGGAGGCCAGTTTATGGGGCCCTACTTGTGATGGACTGGACTCAATTGACTCACATGCAACTTTCCCTAGAAGATTACATATTGGTGATTGGCTTTATTTCCCTGAGACTGGGGCATATACTTTAGTAGGTGAATCTGCATTTAATGGATTCAATACAAACACACAGGTTTATGTAGCTAAATAAAGGAACGGCTATTGTTATTTTGATTGCTATTGTCTTTTATTTTATTTAAACCTTGATCAATTAGATCGTAGTCTTTTCCAAGGTGGGAGGAATAGCCTGTATGAGCTTTTCACCACGTGCAGCATCCGTTTCAGTATAGGTAAAGAAGTCGTGAGCCCCACGAAGCTTGAATTTTATGGTTCCATTACTGTTCTTTTTGATCGTGACTTTTGTAACGTCTTTTCGGTGACTTATTTCTATAAACTCGCGTACGTTCTTTAGTGACTGGGCCATTTTTATATAGTAGTGTTTGATTTAAGATGGAAATTCATAGGCATAAAAGCTACCAGATGTGCTGAACAGATCACATGATGTCCTTACGACCTGATGTTCGGAAGCTTCTAATGCAGAGGTAATATTATTAAAGGTGATATTATAATAATAATTATTATTTACTACCTTTGAGTCAGCTGCATCAACTAAAGAAATTATATGTATACTCAACTAATTAAATAGATTTACTCAACGTTTTTAAACATTCAAGAAGACACTTAAGGCCACTAGTCGTATCCGTATCCGGTTTATTAGCTACAGTAGCATGAGCAAAATCTATTAGTCTCACCTCAATAATCTTCTCCTCAATTTCATCCCCACTATCAGATAGTTGGGTAGTCTTATCGCCTGCAACAAGACCATCCGCTTTTTTTGCCAGTGCATTGATATCTGATTCATATATTATAAGTACACTTGTAGAATGTAATTCCACATTTTCTGTTAGCATTACCTCATGAAGCTCTTCCAATTGAGCTATGACATTAACAAGACAACTATAGATGTAATCATTGGTATCCAAATGGGGCCAGAAAACATGAAGGCTCTGGACTATTGAGTCCTCGGTAGCATCACGTCCAAACTGTTTACCAATTTGTTCTCGTTTCCCTTGAGAATTTATGTAATTAATACCAGCAATACGAAATCCCAAGCTGCCTGATGTGGTTGTTTGGGATACTTTTGTCATTCTTTCTTGTTTCTCTTTTGTAGCTCGAGAATCATGTAGTTGGCGACCGAGTTTTATATCCATCACGGCTGGCTCCTTGAAGCCTTCACACAAATCTCCTAATACCAATAAAGGTTGGTTCGATTTATTTATTAAAGAGCCTTCTCCTTCCTGTAGAACTCCCATAAACTGGGGTACAAAATTTATCAGGTCAGATTCAGATTTTGTAGAGTTAAGCCATTGGTAAAACTCAATTTCTTGATAAGTACTTGGTTTTATAAATAATCCACCCTCTTGTTGAATTCCATCATGTCCAGCAGCCGTAATTTTGCCCATAGTTGACGAAACTCTCTTCTTATCAGATCATAGTAAGAGTGCGTCATGTGATAACCACCGGCCAGTAGAGCGAGGAAATTGGCGGTTTTATTCTACTGAAATATATATATGCATTTAGTGAGGTTCTAAAATCAATAATCTTTTCAATCAGTTGGATAAATATTGTGATTCAGGTATAAATTTATGTACTTATATAGAGCATACCTCTTGAACAGCAGTACCGAAAATTTCCACCATCGCCATATAATGATAATAAATACCAGCCACAACAAACGCGTGCCATACATTATGAGAAGCTCCACAGTAGTCAAATATACCACAAATGTATTTCTCCGGAAACAAGGTAGCGTAAAACAACACTCCTGTAAAGTAACACAATATGCTCTTCAAAACAGGAATATAGTACGTCAATGTCTCTGCTGCGCCCCTATAAAAGCAGGCATGAATTCCACATAGACCGCCAAATACTGCAAAACAACAGAAGAACAGAGCACGAAGCGGTCGTGCACCTGTAGAATCAAACTTGGGATGCCAATTTAAAATTACTCCAAACACGCCACAAATCATCGTTATCGACATATAGAATGATTGAGCAAATGGATGGCACTTTAACACACTGTATTCAGTGGTGAGAATGGATGCACAGATACACACAGTTATCCCCGTGTAGTCAATGCAAGCCATGCGTCGCTTGGTTTTGAGGTGGCTGATATTACAAAATGAATGCCATATAACAGAGCAACTCAAACATTTTATAGCGGCGAGAATAAATATAATCATCGGAATACGATCAACCCATGAACCCAGCTCCCAGCCAATAGTTTTGGGTAGGTGAAATATAGCGAGGCCAATAAATAGAAATATTCCCAGCAAATGTGTCCAGATATTTGCCGTCTCATTATGAACACTGAACATTGAAGTTACACAAGTACTATGAGTCGCATGGAACTGGTACCCTTTACGAATATATGGGTTTTCTTGCCATGGCTCTGGGAGTTCTTCAAAAGTAAGCAGCCGATCACATGCACTCGCTAATGCCCGTTGAATTGCTAGTGAAAGACGTGACTGGTCTAATGACGATTCCATGTACTGCACGCCCCAGGCCACTTTTTCAACGAGTTCCAAGTCTTTCAATTCATGACCGATCTGAGTACTCTCAAGGTATTTCACCAGTGCTTCAGCCTTGGCCATAGAATTCTTCATAAAACTGTCTTGCATTTCCGAAGCGTACTGCAAAAAGTTATCACATTGTTGATCAAACAGTTTATGACCTTGTTCCTGGTATGAGTGTGCTAGTTTTTCCATACGTTCGAGATATTCGTGGATCTGGGATATAGCTTCACTGGACACAGAGCTTTCGCCAGAGGCATCTGTAGACGCCGATTCGCTCTTTGATTTAGTAGAAGATCGGCTTTTGTTGGATGATGGTTGGGCTTTATCAGCTAAGGTATCAAATGAATTGTGGCATGCTCTTTCACGTCTGTTAATTAGGCCACGAGTATCGGAACTGTCATAAGAAGGTGTAATTCTTCTCATTATTTTATATTGAGCTTGTTAGGAAAGGTACGATGAACTGATATGCAGAATGATCAGTAAAGGTATATAGAAACAAATATTACCAAAGGTTTGTGATGTTTTAAATAACCTTTTCACCTTAAATACTTAGCCAGATAATAAAATATACCTTGGACGACTAGTTGATAAAAGAGATATTTATTTGATATTAATTATCACCCTTAGGTCCCTCGATATAAGTGGAGAGGGTAACTCGCCTAACCCCGTGCTCCATGCATTGGGTGTTGACCCTAGGACAGCTTCCGCATGACAACCCTAATGATAGAGGGGATGAGAATGAAGAATACATTGCAAGAACGAGGATTCCAGTGTGTTTTCAAGGTATTTAATTTAATGTAAAGATATTTTATATATATATTTATTTTCTGTTCTTAAATGTGATTCTCCTTCGAGATTGTCTCAGTATTTCCCATTTTATATAAACACGTGCTCGTTTCAAGCGATCTATCGGCTCAAAAAAATTTGAACATTTACCCTGAATGATTCCGGTCTAAGTAGGTGATAAGCCAATGATGATGTTACAGCAAGGCTTACTAAACACACGGGTGTCGGGGTATTTTATGCTTATCTTTCTGGTCAGTGACAGGAGTAGGGTTGTGAAAACGCGTGATTTTCTTAAATCCACAACTTATTTTTTCAGATGAACAACAACAAACAGTGACTCTGTGATCCGGCCAGGCTTTTCATGTAACCAAGAAAGGGTCGCTCTACTACAAATATCTATTTTCACTGTGTTTACGGCGGTGAGATCACTAAAGAGTTGCATATATCGTTGGCAAATTAATTAGTGTTCTTTTTTTTTATAATTTTTATTCTTCGATTGTAAATTTAGCGACCCAACACTAATTATAATTACCCGTAATGTCTAATCCTATGTTTTCTCTGCTGGACGCTACTGTCCGTGAAGCGCAACAGTTCTGTGATGATTTCTTCAAGCAGATCGATTTGAAAAAAACCCCAAGTTCGATATCTACGACTACAACAATTGTTTGGAATGGAACACCGCTTAATGGGAGCCAGGCATTTACTGATATGCTAGAGCAATCACCTACTATGGTCCATCAGATGAATGGTCTGGATGTACAGCCACTTCCTAATGGAGATACCAATGCCATAAACATGATTGCCAACATTTCCGGTAGAGTGGATTTAGGACCCAAATCTGACAAGAACATCATGTCATATTCAGCACAGCTCTTAATTCGAAGATTGCAAGCGGGCAACCCATTGATTCTGCAGACAATGGCATATCGCTTAGTACATAAACCAGCAAGTGCTACGATCCAAATTTAAATTAAACCGAAATTTTTATTTATTGATATGTAAAACTAATATTATTGTTTATAGTGTTCAAAACACGAACGACCGTGCCCTAACACAGCGTAGTGTTGGAGATAACAACTATTATTCGCGATTTAAATCCTCATGATACCTACAGCCGAGTTGAAATCGACCGGGATATTAATTCATAACTCAAGTATTAACGCGTTCGCTACTTGTTGTGGGCCCCGAAACACGCAAATCAAATACAGTGATATCATTCACATTGAGGGGCAGAAAACTCCGCATTACTTTATAATTGATTATCTGGATTATGACAAAAACACCTCTTCTGAACTTAGATCAAAACTTGTGAAAATAATAGATACTGGTACTGAGGATGCTGATGCTCAGGTAGCTTCAAACAACTCAGAAGATGCTTTGGTCACGTCTTGTGCCATGGACTCTATCAATATTGTTAATATGGTAATAGAAAGAGCATATAAAAACCAAACAAGACCTCAATCGCGACTTCCGATTATGGTAATTGTCAATCCTAAGAGTGGGCCCGGCAATGCTCGCTCTGATTATGATGCCAAAGCTGCCCCTATTTTTGAAGCTGCGCGTCTCAAAACCCGTGTAGTTAATACCACATATTCGGGTGAGGCTAAGAAGATCTGTCAGAACTTGAGTATGAGTGATCATGATACAATTGTGCTCGTAAGTGGCGATGGGCTACCCCATGAGGCCATCAATGGACTTGCTACACGTGGAGATGACTCTCTTAAAGCCCTGCAACATTTTGCATTGGCTCAACTTCCGGGTGGTAGTGGAAATGCCATGTGTCTTAGTTTGAATAATGGGATCAATGACTGGGGACTGGTCGCCTTGGGGATCCTTAAGGGAACAACTGAACCTCATGATATTATGTGTGTATCCCAGGGTGATTCACTGTATTATTCATTTCTCAGTCAGTCTTATGGAGTTGTTGCCGACTGTGATTTAGGAACTGAGCATTTACGATGGATGGGCGGGGCTAGATTCACAGTTGGTATTGTTTCCAAAACTTTGAATCAATCATCATATCCTTGTGAAGTTGCCTATAAAGAAAGTCTACCCAAATCATCAGAAGATAGTCACGAAACCCATTCATTAGTGCCATCTACCAAGATAACTGATCCTGTTCCTGATGATTGGATCAATGAGACCCATAAAGACCTGAACATGTTCTATATCGGCAAGATGCCCTGGATGTCTTCTGATGCCCATGTTTTCCCCCGATCTGAACCTACTGATGGAGCAATGGATATGATTATGTGGGATACTTCATTAGGTAGACTCAACATGTTATCCCTACTAATGAAATTTGAGGATGGCAGTCATGTTGACCAAGTACCCTGTTATAAAAAGATTGAGTCCTTCCGATTGACACCATTGAAACCTGACCAGCATCTAAGCATTGATGGAGAGGCATATCCCTGTACACCGCTCCAAGTAAATGTCCTACCAGGGATTGCACGATTCATTCATGGACCATTCTTGGATTGAGCTATTGTTCTGTTTCTATGCAATTTTAAATTAATTGAGTTCTTAAAGATATAATAATAGATTATAGAAATAGCTTATTTCTCAGCCTCAGCAGCCTCACGAGCCTTCTTCTCGCGCTTGCCAGCATGACGCTTATCAGAGTAAGCCTTTCGCAAAGTACGGTAAGCATCTGTGGTCTCAACATCGCCAATGGCCTTAGTAGCAACAGCAGGCTTAGCGTTAGAGATGGGAAGAGCAGAGGCAACGGAGAGAACCTGGGAAGCCTGGGGAGCATCACCCTTACGGGGGAAGACAATGACACGGCTAAGGTACTCCTTCAAACGCTGAACGTTGACCTCGAAACCCTCAACACTGCGGTTGACACGACGGTGGTCAACAGCGACACCAATGGTGCGGGCATACTTGGGGGTAATTCCAGCAGCCTTAACCTCCTCGAAGGTGAAGCCACGGCCAGCACGAACCTTACGGTTGTAACGGACAGTAGGAGCACGGACAACAGGTCTCAATGCATCGAGGGGACGGGGGGCAATGGTGGTGGCCTTAGCGGCACGAGCATTTCGTCGGCTCTTCTTCTTTCCAGCCTGGTCAAGGTGCACACGCACACGCTCCTGCCACTCCTTACGGAAGTGGTTCTTCTGGATCGGGTTGTTCTTACTGATCGCCATCCTGTACAAAAGTTAAATCCAGTTGTGGCCTTGGATCTTTCACCGTATAGTTCAGGTTAGGGAGGAAGGACGACAGTGCAGGGTGCACCCAGCCTGAGTCGGGTTTGGCTAGTGAAAAACTTTTTTTATTGTGAACCCCTGAGCCCTCAAGTTAGGTAATCATTTTATATGACATGAAGTGAAGTGAAGTGAAGTAGTGGGAGATTTATTCGAAAGTGAGAACCCTTTGCCCAAATCAAGATCAGAATAACCCGTGGCTATTCCCCAACTCCATGGAATAGAGTCAAAGAAGAGTCATTTTTAGTTATACTGTAAATTGTGGAATAATTCTTTAGACGAAGGTAGCTTTGGAAAGAAGCCGCAACACGTTGTGAAAATTTTAGACCTGCAGAACAATCAATCAGAATTGCTAGTAACAAAAGAACTACTACATTTTACCCCACATAAAGTTATATCACATCCTTCTTTAGTCCACGGTAAATTTCGATTCAACAATAAGATTTGTTCAAACATCCTAAATTCAATTTAATTCCAACCTTAAAGACTTATCATTAAAATGTCTTACGGAACTCGTTCGTGGTCTAATGACTTATGGACAGTTACTACGAATACAGCACCGATTCTCGATTCTCATGAACTAGCAAAACTAGAATCTCAATTAAGTATTCCTATGCCAGAAATGGTCTTTGGATCCAATTATTTAATCATTGAGCATAAAGCTGTTCCGTTCAAGATGCGGTTTGATGCCTCTGGCTCTCTTAACGAGGTAGATAAAACATATGACGGCAAGACTAAGATTCTTAAAGTAGCACACGCTGACAGATGGAGGGCTAGCAAAGTTAAACATAAAAAAGAGACTCCTGTGCAAGCCGGCCAGATTGATTACGATGTTGACCGAATCCATCATCCCTTTGACTGGACATACACTACCAGCTACCAGGGTTCCATCTCACCTCAGAATGTAACTTTAGAACCGGTGAATTCCGCAGACGGAATTCCTTACGATGAGTTGAAAAAACCGGATCCTATCAAGTTTTTTGATGATATTCAGCTCTATGAGGATGAACTTGGTGATTTCGGTTTGGCTACATATTCTATAAAGATCAGAGTGATGGCTAATTGCCTACTTGTTCTGGCAAGATTTTATATGCGAGTAGATAATGTGGCGTTTAGAATTCGAGATACACGTGTATACATAGATTTCCGTACTGGGGAGGTCATTAGAGAGTATACTGCGAAGGAAGGCGCATACGATGAGGTCAAGGCCAAAGTACCTATATGGGCTGATGATTTTACACAGATGCTAAGAGATCCTAATTGGGTAGATAGCGTATTACAGCCTGAAGTAAAGGAGATCTTCAAGGTTGTCGTAAAATAGCATTCTAGTTATATAATATTATGATGATGACAAAAATGATAATCACATATGATCAGAGAGGATTTTAGTTGCTATTCTACCAACATCACCACCCTCTTTACCCACAGATGTCAATCCGTTAACCATTGGTTCTTTATAAAGAGCAAATGCTTCTAGTCTTGCTTCTACATCATCCGTAACATTCGTATCAAACGGGTTCCCCACAAAAGGTATAAGAAACTTTTCCGTCTCACAATGATATTTAATGACTTGGGTTACTGATTCTGGTTTAAATGCCACACTAAGCAGCATCTGCAAAGATTTTAAATGGGCAGCTCGTGCTTTAGGGGCCAATTTGCCCAGTGATAATTGAGTTGAGACAGATCCAGCCTGTGTCGATCCAGTTAGGGGCCAGCCCAACAGTGGGAAATATAGAGTTAGAGTTTTTGTAAATCCCTGCCTTACTGATTCTCGAGGACACTTGGTTAGTAGTACATCCTGGAACTGAGTGCTGTCGGCTCTAATTCCAGGGATAATATGCGTCATTGCAGCGTGAACATACACAATTAGTAATTTAACATGAGGACTCAGGTTGTCTGAACTAAGTCTACGCAGAAATGCCAACAAGCTAATACGGACCTGGTGATCTTGATCAACCATTAATGGTGCTACTGCCTTAAGAATTTCGCCAAGTTGTTGCTCATATAAATGATATGACTCGCTGATATTTCCTAGGGCTTGTCTTCGAGTGGGTGCCTGGTGATGGTTCGTTAATGCAAGATATGTACTGAGTTCTGGAGCTTTATGTTGAGAATGTAACACGAGGGTTTTACTCTGGAAGGAAGTGCTAGTGGCATTAGACTTTTCTGGTTTCTTTTTGCCCACCTTGAGCTTCTGCTTAGCGAAGTCCTTGACTTTCTTATTTTTGGGCATTGTTAATATATCAATTGGATAATATTAAGCATAGTTTATTGATGGTCGTTATAGCTTCGAATTAATTTTCACGATCCTGGAGGTTAGGTGTGCTGTTCTCGTGATTTTCACAAACCACCACCAACCACCAGACCTTGTACTAAGAGAAAAGATATAATCAAAAATTAATTAAAATAAATATGTACATTCTATATTCTTTACATGAGCCATCCCCTACAGCTGGGAGCACCACAAGCACAGGGAACACGATCTCCTTCATCATGAGATGCCAAGAAATTATAATCAAAAGTCAACTCTTCCTCAGGTTCAATATCTCTTAATGAGAAAATCACGACCCGCTTCAAACCTTCATATTCTAAAAGCTGAGTCTCACAATTAGGCTCGCAGCTATGATTAATGAATCTTGCTTCATTACCTCGCTTTGTAGCATCAATGACTGAACCATCATCAAGACGGAACAAGTATGTCGAATTAATGCCCTCTAGAGTATACTCTCGCTCTCTGATATCCGCAAAGTCACCACGTAAAATGTCACCTACGTACTCAATAACAAACTCATTGCTGGGGATGAAATCATTAGCATAGAGTCCCCATTGGTGGATAGCAGATCGAGCTAGTCGTGTACTCTTCGCATTCTTACTCATTCGGCCAGCCACAAACAAGTCGCTCTTACTTTTCAAAATTCGGCTGGTACGAGACGATTCGTGGGAACTGGTTTGTTCAGTTGGCTTCTTGTATAACATGTGCCTATGATTATCTTGTACAACCTCCATAGGCACGCCAATACCTAGAGTCGGTAAATATACACGGCGCTCAATATCTGGCCGTTTTCCTACGGGCGCATACCTGAAGGACGCCTCAGTAGCAGGAGGCAACCACGTATCAGGATCCAGAGTGAATCGACGTTTCTCCTGAGTCTGGATGAACCTCTTCATCATAACAGCATCAGAAGGCAAATTAAGACTCAGATTCTGAAGTTGTTTCTTCAATTCTTCGAAGTCCTCATCCGAATTGATCAAACTTCGAGTTGAGTTGAATGTCTTTACCTCAATTTGACCGGCTTCAGGTTTATTTGAATGGTTTAGAAGACCTTCCAGAGGCAATCGGAAGCTCTTTACAAGAGCTGATTCTTCCTTAAGAACATTATGACCATCTATTAAATGGAATGGCTTCTCTTCGTCGGTATCTGGCTCAGATTTAATTTCATCAACCTCCATAGTGGAAGTTGTATCGGTACCGCTCTCATCCATACTACCACCACTATCAGTCAAAGAACGATTACCCTTCAGTTTAGCCTCTAGTAATTCTGGTGTCTCAGCCTTACTATGAGCTACGTCATGAAGCCGTTTACTAGTAGCCAAGGATCCTCGCAGCAAACCTACCGATGCTTTTTGCTGGTGCGTTTTGGCTATTTTACGTTTTTGAATCGGCAATAACCTGTTGATGCTGGGAGCATTGGAATCCAAAATTTGAGGGAGTGCTGGATCTCGGAGGGTGGTTGTCGACCGTCGAGTGGCCTTCCCGACTGAGTTCCTTTGTCGTAATAGTTTAGCCACGAAATCATTACCATATGGGCTGTACATTGATAAATTACTCAATCCATGTGTGGAGGTGTTGGCCTGGTCAATACCACTGGTGAACGTTGAATCTGTTCCACTACCTTCGGTGCTTCTTTTTAACTCTTCTTTAATGACTTCTTCTGCAATTTTACTAAGAACCTGGTCCCACATTTTACTTTTGACGTCCTTAGCCACTGTTTCTAATACCTGCTTCGCCGTAGCCCTCACCATTTCTGATGAATATCGTCCCGGGCTGATCGAATTCAAAGCTTTTTTGTTTTTGAGTTTACTTATCAAGGCATTAGTATCACTGTAATCGAGTCGTTTTCCATTGATAGTAAGTTTACATTTGATTACTGTTTTGAAAGCATAACAGGAATCAATTTTATCGAAGGCTTTAAGACACTTCTCTTCATCTGGAAATACCGCATAGAATCCACTTCTGTTAACAACGATATGGCGGAATTCGAATCCCTTGAATAGCTTAGACATGTCATGCACAGTCACTCTAGTTACGGAGACACACTTGTCCCTAATGAAAATGTAGTTAGCCTTGATACCAATGAACTTATCGTACCAATCATTTACTTCATTATGTGATAATGAACGAAGCTCTATAGGTTGCAAATCCTTTTTCTGCTTTATAGCAGTCGCTACTCGTTTCTGTTCCAACTCAGCAGTTTTGGCTATAACTGCTGCCTTAATCCGGATGTCCTCCTCTGCCCTGAATTTGGTATCCTTAAGAATTTCCCCCAATGGATCAAACTTCGCATTGAGTTCTTCACCATTGAGTGTAAACTGTCCGGCTTCACAAGCTTTGACCAATTTTGATGAACTGGACGGGTCCGAATCTCGGAAAATAACCGAGGCTATTCCCAAAGATGCGCCAGTTTGTTCCGAAAATATTACTTGGCATTCTTGTAATGTACCAAATTTACCAAGTTCATCACTTAGCTGAGATCGAGTTACTAACGGATTGAGATTATTGATAACACATGCTCGTGACGGTGGTAAGTTGGAAGCAAATTTCGGTAACGTAAGTGCTTTAGAAGGAACAATCCGTTTGAGTTTAGTAGTCGCGTAGCGAAGTACAAGATCACGATTAAGACGCGGGTCTTGTGCTATTTGATCTAATCGTGGTCTAATAATAATCGGTTTGGGACCCTGAGATTTGGACTGACTTAGCTCCGGATCATATACACATCGAAATGGTTTGGCTTCCATTCAATTCCATTCATGACACGCGTAGCGGTGTAATAGTATTTTGGGGGTTTGATACAATAATATTATTATCCAAACCTTTGTTGAGTGTAGGAGTGTCTATTAGGGGAGAAGAAAGGAATACGTGATATTATTATAAATGGTTGAAGGATCTACAATAATTTCATATCTGAGATGGCCTGGAAGGGCTATTGCAAACACTGTCAATAAATGAGATCCTAAAACAATTGGGGTAAAATTACGCGAGAGGTAATTTAATCTTTTTCAATTTGCCATAAAGATTTCTCGGATTCATTCAGCCCAGTTTAGCATGCACATTTCATGCATTAGGGTTGGTTGAAACAGACATCACTGGCCGGTAAGGAAGGGTGATACGCGTATGAGACTTCGGATTTTATTGTAGCATGATATTATTGTGACATGCAGACTTTTTACCCGTGAATATTCGAAGATGATGATAATAAGTTTTTATTTATTTAAATGAATTGATTCTTTTTTCTAAATAATAGACAGTTTCTGAAATTTCTCCCTCCACAACTTGGACCTGTATTGGCCACTAAAGCGAGGCTTGGAAAAAACGGGGCGCCGTGAAAGCACAAGCGGAGGCCATACAGTGTTTTTGCTCGGTTCAGATGACTGGGTGGAAAAGGGTTCCAGATCCAGCCATTAGTCTAGAGGCGCAAACCGCCGTTAAATTCTATAAATATTTATTCATCTCAGGGTGTGAATTTTCGATAAAGTTTTCCAGGGGAAAAAACTAAATAAACAAAAATGGTCCGATGCAATATTGGAACTTCTCTGGGATTGGCTATAGCCTTAGTTAACCCAAGCCATGGAATGGAGAGTGATCCGCTACCAGCTGGTGTTCTTCATTTCCCTCTAGTCAAACCCAGTTTGCAGCATCGCTCGGAGCTTATGAGACGAGCAGATGGAGATGTGACTGTATCGTTAAGCAATCAAGTCACAATGTTCACGAGTCAACTTGCCATTGGTAGCAACAAGCAGAATATTTCCGTGCTTGTAGATACCGGAAGCAGTGATCTGTGGGTCATGGCTTATAATAACCCGGGATGTTCGAGCTCAGGTTCAGGATCTAGCAGCCATAATGGTGGCAGTGGTCCCAGCTCTGTCAGTAATGGTAATTCATGTTATCAGAATACTCAATACAACCCCACGGAGTCTAACTCGTTCTCGCTGAACTCTACTTCGTTCTCAATTACTTATGGTGATGGATCCTATGCTAATGGATCCTATTGTCAAGACACAATATCCTATGGTGGGTCTCAAATCACTGGCGCTAACTTTGCGTATGCTAACGTATCGGATAGTTCTGTTAGTGTTTGGGGTATAGGATTGGCTGGATTAGAGTCTACTGTGAAAACATATGATGCTAGTGGAAACTTTTCCCCGACGTATTCCAATTTGCCTATCCAAATGAAAGAGCAGGGACTGATATCCCAGAATGCTTACTCATTGTGGCTCAATGATGTGGATGCAACCTCGGGAAGTCTATTGTTTGGTGGGGTTGATCATGCCAGGTATTCAGGTAGTCTTCAAACTGTGCCGCTCTTGAGCAGCTATGCTGGTGCGAAACCCAATTCGATGACCGTTAAGCTCGACGACATCAGTCTGTATTCCGGCTCTCAATCAGCAAGCATTGTGCAATGTGCATTCCCAGCTTTACTAGACTCAGGAACTTCATACATGATGTTGCCTTCTCCGTTTGTTGATGCTATCATACAGAGTATTGGTGGTCGTTATGATAGTAGTGGTGCCTGCTTAGCATCATGCCAATTGCAGGGAGGATTAACTTTTACTTTTAGTGGTATTCAAATTAAGGTACCCTTCTCAGAAATATTGTTTCAATTAAGTCCCCTGAGTGAAGTGTGCCAATTGGGCATGCTTCCTAATGGTAACAGTCTTATTCTTGGTGATACCTTTTTGCGATCGGCATATGTTGTGTATGACTTAGACAACTTGGAGGTGGGTATGGCGCCGGCTAATGTCAACGTTACAACTTCCTCTATTGAAGCTATATCAAGCGGCATCCCTGGTGCCACCCAAGCTTCTGGTTATTCTTCCACTAGTGTAGGTCCGTCATACAGCACTAACATCGTATCTCTCGGAGATAATGGCTCACTTACTGGAACTGCCTTGAATTCGATCACTACGGTATCTGCTCCATCAGCAGCCTCCATGACCAATATTGGTGGTGGCGGCTCGTATACGTTGCATGCGGGTTCCTCTACGGCCAGATCGATTACATCAGGATCCAGCTCCGGTAGTTCTTCCCCTTCTTCTTCATCTTCCCGGAACCGCAAAAGCAATGCTGCTTCTCACACCTACTCATCTGTCAATTCTGCGATAGCATTGCTTCTTACCTCCACTATTGGGATTTTCTTTTCCTTCTGAAAAATAAAAATAGCCCAGGATTAGGTCGAGGCGCGTTAACCAAATTTTTGAGCAAGACTTAAAGTTAAATAGACCATTTTTATTATTATTATTATTATTATGAACACTAATTATCAGCCCAGATCGATAGTTCCAAATTAAGTTTCAATGTGGTGCTGGAGGAATTTATGGCCCACATTCATTGAATTAGAGTTTTGACAACAGGGTGCTCTTGCCCCACAGCTATAGGATATAATGTAGATAAGATAAACTATCAAGATTTCAGAAAAAATAAATATCTATTTGTCTATTCTAACATGGAGAATGAAATTGCGATTAAAAATAAACCGCCCCCACTTACTAGGTTACAAAGCTTTAGAATAGGTTTGAAGAGAGCTCTGACTGCTACTAGTCTGGTATCCACCTGGACTGCCGTTGAAGATGAGGTAAAGATCCAGCCATCGATCTCACATCCACTCGCTGGTCTCTCTCGAAGAAGACTTTATGATAAGGTCAAGGAACTTGCGACCGATCACGATCTTCTAGATGACCTTCAGATGTTGCAAAAAGGAGCCCTGATAGCTCAAAAAGGAGCGGATTGGAGGGACATCAAAGACGAGCTAGACGAATCTGAAATTCAAGCCCTCGAACTTGTAGATAAGAACCCCTGGAAACAAATTACTTGGCCACTGGTTTTAACGGTAGCAGCAGCGAGTTTTGGTGCCATTACCTTGGGCTGGGACCAAGGAGTAGTAAGTGGTGCCACTTTGCATTACCCACGCGATCTAAAGATTGACCCTGATATCAAGGGTCCAAATCAGACTCTTTACAATTGGCTTACTGGTGTGGTGAGTGCTGGTCCATTCATAGGTGCAGCAGTGTTTGCAGTTTGGCTAAGTGATTGGCTCAATCACTACTTTGGCCGTAGAGGTGCACTGGGAGTAGCCGCACTATTTCTCTTGCTTTGTCCTCTTGGATCAGCTTTCAGTCAAACCTGGGTCCAGTTGTTGGTTTGTCGAATACTTTTGGGGTTCGGTATAGGATTTTTAGAGGTCACTGCTCCGGTTTTTGCAGCTGAGAGTGCACCACAAGAGATCCGAGGTGCCATGACCATAAATTTCCAACTATTCACCACCCTTGGAATTTTGTTCGGTTCTAGCGTCAATTTAATTTTCGAAAGAGTTAAGCACGATTGGCGGTTTATGTTAGGTTCCCCTTTTCTCCCTGTTCCCATAATGGCTCTGTTGGTGTGGCTCTCTCCTGAATCAGCGAGATGGTATATCAAATGGGGTAAAATAAAAATGGCCTTTCGATCCCTACAAAGACTTAGACATCATGAGATCTTGGCAGCTCGTGACCTATATCTGATTCATGTTCAATTCTTTGAAGAGCAACAAGCGATTGGAGGGGCTCATAATGTAAAGCGATTTGCTGAGCTTTTTTACAAAAACCGAGTCCGCCAAGCGACCTTTGCATCATGTTTGGCCCATTTAGCGCAGGTTTTATCAGGTATCAATATTGTTTGTCTTTTTAGCTCAACAATATTCACCGAACTAACTATGCACTGGGGTACTGGTGGACCTAATAATGACGCACTATTAGGCCAACATGCCTCATCAAAGACTCGAGCCCTCTGGGGTAGCTGGGGATTCGGATTAGTGAATTTGGTATTTACTTTCCCCGCACTATGGTCTATTGACAAATTAGGTCGTCGCTCGCTCTTATTGTTGACAACACCTAATTTGTTTTGGACGTTATTAGCCACGGCAATGACGTTTTTAAGGCATGACAATGGTACCGGGGTTCAACTGGGACTGGTACTATTTTTCATATACTTGTATACTGCATTTTACTCGATAGGAATGGGCCCTATTGCCTTCTGTTATAGTGCTGAATCATCACCTCAGACCCATCGAGAACTGAGTGTTGCGCTTGCAGCATTTGTAAACAACGCCACCAATGCGATCACTAGCATTGCTTTCTTCAGAATGCGTCAAGTTTTTAGTACAGTAGGAGTGTTTGGCTTTTACTGTGGTACAAACGCATTAATGTTTTTACTGGTCTTTTCCTTTGTTCCTGAGACCAAACAACTTTCATTGGAACAATTAGATTCCGTGTTTGCGCATTCTAATCGAGAGTTCTTCCGGTATCAATTTGAGACGTGGCTACCACACATGTTTAAAAAGCATATATTGCGTAAGGATGTTCCAAAATTACGGTCTTTAGATGAAATAAATCATATCGATCGTCTGGAGAGTTAGTAGTAGTATTTCACGTAGATTCCACGTATTCATTTAACCTTCTAGTGAATTTATCGCATTTTATCGGCATGTCCAGTGTATGGAATGGGTTTTTCATTACAAAATCAGCATATAGTTCGTATACTTTAGACTGGTATGCCTCTGCATTAACTTCGTGTGGGTCAGTGGCAATGAGAAATTTCACACCCGTTAGTGTTTGAAAACAGTGAATAGATGTAGTGGGCATGTTAAGCACCTTTAGACCGCTACTTCTGGCACCATTGGGGCTGATCCGTGCAGTCAGTGCATGTAAACTATGGAAAGTACTGGCTATCACCAGATAGTCGTTAGAATCTTCGAGTTTGCTAAGTCCCTCGCGAAAATCTCGTTGAAATATAAGTCCACCTGCTCGATTCAAAATAAATATGCTCTTAATAGCCATTGTCACCGGTATCTCTCTTTAGAACTACTATATGCGGCCAGTAAGGAAGTAAGGGTTTGTATGGGTGGTAGTGGGCGAGTGAGTGAGGCTTAATTAGATTATGAAAACCACCCGTGAATGATGAAATCCAATGAATAAATTCAGACAGAAATAATATTTAAACACTACTCAACAAATTGAATTCTCAGATATATATTCCAATCAATTGTTCCCATGATAGCGACAATGATTAATTTTAGTTTATTTTTAATACCTTCTTAACAAAGATATTTCAACAAATTAACCCCATTTTTTATATCACGATTTTATCTATCGATAAATATCTCTCGATTAATGACGCCGCGCTTTTTCTCCACAATTCACGAATTAGAGAGATATGAATTCATGCCCAACTTACCCAGCACCCACCAAAATCATCACATAATCAACATCACAAACAAAACAAACGAACCACAGTTTTCAAGCTAAATTAACACCAAATCAAATGAGTGAAATTGAGACATCGCCCAGAGAAAAGTTGGTCTTTTTGGCCCGCCTTGCTGAACATGCTGAACGTTATGATGAGATGGCGAATCACATGCGTCAAGTTGTTGATACTTCTTCGGCATTATCTATGGAGGAACGAAACCTCTTAAGCGTGGCTTATAAGAATGTCATTGGTACTCGTCGTGCATCCTGGAGATTAGTAGTTACTTTGAGGAATGAACTATCTGAGCGTGTAGATGCTGATTCATCCGAAACAAAACATAATATTGAGATAATTGAACCACTGAAAGAAAAGATTGAAAAGGAATTGACAGAGATAAGTACCGTGATTATTAATTTATTAAAAACAAAGCTGATTCCTCACGCGAAAGATGTAGAGGCTAAGGTGTTTTATAACAAGATGGCTGGAGATTACTACCGCTACATAAGTGAGGTTACCGAGGGTGAAATTAAGAAGCAAAATGCGAGCCTGGCTTATGACAGTTACCTTGCAGCGACAGATATCGGTAGAGAGTCCTTAAGTGCTACTCATCCCTTGAGACTTGGATTAGCTCTTAATTTCAGCGTGTTCTACTATGAGGTACTCAATTCAGCACAAAGAGCTTGTGTGCTCGCAAAACAGGCATTTGACGACGCAATCCCAGAACTAGATTCCTTACCTGATGACTTGTATCATGATTCTAAGTTGATAATGAAACTCTTGCGTGACAACCTCACCTTCTGGCAAAGCGAGGCGACATCATCAGAAGTTAATGAAAGTGAATTCAGAGAGAGCCCAAAGTCATCAGAATCTCGTGAAGTATCACCGACCTCTCCAGTTAAATAAGTGTGTTGTTTTTTATTTTTTGCTTCAATTAATTAATTAGTTAATTTATAATATCATTATATACAAGATGTTAACATATGACACAGTTCTGTACGGGCTCCGGATTGTCGTTCAATCTCTCCAATGAACTATTTTCTCGGATTGAAGGATCCTCATTTGAATCAAATCCCAGACCTGCAAAACCATTGAATGCATCCCAGAGGTTATCGTTCTCCATACCGATCCAAGGTTGTTCCAATTCTGTTGTCGAATTTTGGATGGAACTGGGGACACTATTCGAGTTAGCATTCATGTTGTACTGTCTCTGAGGTGGTTTTTGATGAATGGGGAGTTCTGTCTTTTGAGATGGATATTCATACGTATTGCGTAATGGCTGGTCGAAGCCTTGATGATCAGGAGGGGTTGTAAGCATGTTCGATGATGATGATGACGATGACGAATTGGTTGGTGTGGTACTCTCAGGTCGTGGAATCATCGGGGAATAATCATACGTCGAATACTGTTGTGGTTGTTGATGCTGATGCTGATGCTGATGCTGTATGTCATATCCCTGCATGGAAGCATGCTGTTGATTCTGTTTAGGTTGTGGGTTTTGAGAAAAACATTGTGAATTCTCGTGAGACGGAGAATTATATGTAGTCACAAATTGAGCTTGATTCATGCTAACTGGGCCTCCCGCACTTCGTTTTAGTGGCTCTGACGTTTTACTAGTGTTCTTCGAACCCTTGCTGAGCTGTGTTAATGCCTTGGCAAAGATCATCCACACACTCTGAACTTCCTCAACCTTGAGGTTTTCCGCTGACTTGACTTCATCTCCCAGCCTTCCAATGTACATATAAATCAAATCCAAGTCTTGTTGATTTGTAGGGTGTGATGGATCCCTGATTTGTTTTAAAAACAGAGCACTTAGAGCATGGGTTGCCGTTAAAATTAATGACTCGTCGCTCTGGATTTCTCGTGTATTGAAAGAAATTCGAAGAATTCCTTGAGCACTTTCCGAAATAATACTTAATGAGCTTTTGAGTCTTGGTGGAACCCCGTTGGGATCCTCATTAAACTCCTTAAGACATGATGGAGAGAAAGCTGGAATAGAGTGAATTAATATCATCATATTATAATACGAGACCATAGTACTGGCATGGATCCATGCGGTACAACTTGGACCATCAAAGCCATCCCTAATAGCTGTTTCATCTAGCTTCGGAGAATCTGCATCAAGGTCGGTAGCGGTATGCGTTCTATGAATGTACTCCATAAACTTTTTCCGGTCTAATTTGTCAACAATTTTTTGTGCGTCTGTGAAGATTTTTGGTAATGAATCCTTCCACTGTACCAGCTTCTCATCGAGACTTATGATGTGCCCAAGCATTTTTTTGATGCTGCCTTTGTGTGCCCTTGCGCTAAATAATTTGTGAAATATTTCTAGGTATACGTTGTCAATTCTCATAGCACTAACCATAGCCTCAGAATCAGAGCCCTCGGTGTATCCAAACTGAATTGGAGGATTAGCAAATTCAGGGTTAGCCATTAAAGGCATTAACGAGAGTGATGCTGACAATTTAACATCTAAGTCCAGTAATATTGCCCATGTCAACGCCCGTCGCTTCTGTTCCGTTGCTGGCAAGTTGCGACTACCCTCCACACGGTGCATTCCTAAATTCAGAGCCATACATAGAGCCACAGATATTGCCGATCGAGATTGGGTAAAGATGACTCGCTCAGTTATCGCAAATATGCTTACAATCAATAATCTCAGCAGCAAGAATGTTGAAGTCGACCAAGTCATGAGCCCCACCAGCCGCAAGCAACAGTCAAATGCAATTGTGTTCTGTTCATCAATGTATGAATCATCAAATTCGATTGCTGCCATTTTGACGTGTACACCTTTGATATAATTAGTTATCATGAGAACCAGCACCGGGTACATGATAGAGTAAGGTGAGTTCTCATCAATTTTCTTTAAGTCTCCTGAAGGGCATACCATTTTTCCAATGTTTTTGACATCCTCTGGACTAATTAGTAAATGAAAAATTTCCGAGGTAGATTTATCATGCATATCAATACTCTTTTCAATGATGGCTGCGTCTAATTGTGAAATTTTAGCATTCCCCTTGCTTCGTCCAGTCATTGAACATTTACGATCCCAAATTGCATTAAGGGTATTTTCAGCCTCAATTGCTAGCTCTGTACTACCAATTCTCTCACAAAACCACCGCATCATGCGAGGAGACAGCAGATGCTGTGTAAACCCATGTGAATAAGGAACCAAAACCTCTCTGTCACCAACACTAATGACAACTGGCGCTCTCCTATCACGTAATTCCCATAGATCATTGTCAGTTTCTTTGTCAGATTTCTTTTCGTGATCTTTCACGGTGGTAGAAGCAAAATCATCCTCAGAATCCTGTAGATCAGATCTATCGCTAGAATCATCATTCTGCTCTATTAGCTCTGAATTACTACTGGTAGGAATGCCGTTTTTAGCCAACAACATCTCTAGCATATTTTCCACATGATCAAGTCTCCCCTTGAGACTTTTTACCTTCTCGGGATCATCGAAACATAATTTGCGTTTTCTTCTCCCATCAGTTGGATACTCACATACAAGTGATCCTCGGGTACAATGACCACAGACTGGCTTTTCTGAGTCACATTTTACTTTACGTTTGCGACATGATGTACATGCAACTGCTGCCCGACGTGGTTTTTCCATATCAGAGAAGATTAGAAATATGGATATGGCTATACCTATTTGCAGGATAACCCTAAGCTAGCTAGTAATTAGTTATATGCGCATAACGTGCATAGATGCTTAACCGAACACAGAACAAGATGAGAGTTCTAAATGAGAGATTAATAAAAAATATCAAATAGAGAGAGCATGAAAAGGTGTGTCAACTAGTGCTATAAGATAGTCCAGAAGATTCAGCTCAAGATGGACACTGCGCGGATAATCTTTATCCAAGAACCCTTGTTGGGCTATTGACGTGAGACATGAAATACCAACACCAACAATAAAAACAATC